>JAPMOQ010055289.1:1126358-1315866 GCA_026543055.1 Argiope trifasciata | reverse complement strand
TATAGCTTATTTTTATTGAATTGTAAATGTAAATTGTTTATTGTAAATGTTTGCAATTATTTATTGCAAACTAATAGTATCTGAAAAGGCACGTAGAGATTGACTCTTTCTGAAGCACTGAAAATGCTCTAAGTATTTATCTTAAATGGCAAACCTCTCAAATCTCTCAAGCAGAAGAACGTCAGATCTCACATTTGGAAGTATTCTCGCCAATTTGCACCTAAACAAGAACGTGCTCCTAGTCAGAAATGGGGATGCAAATTTCGATCGCCTGTATAAGTGCTGCCATTATTAAATGAAATCTTGAAGAATTTCTGAGATGCACTGAATTCTATTGAATAACAGTCTATAGATATTCAATATAGGCTTTATCATATATAAAAAGAATTTTTCTGGTTCTTTCTTTTTCTCTCTTTCTCATATCTATAAATAGGAAAAAAAAGATAAAAAGAGATCTTGGTTATATATGATGAATAAATGAAACAAATATCTACAGTCTTATATATGTGTAATGATATTTCCTATCCTAATTTAAATTCTAACTAATTTCCTAAATCTTATCTTGATTTAGGCTATGTTTACTTCGTTCTAAAATTGTCTTTTCTTTTTTTCCTTACTTTTATTTTTATTTAATTAATTCTACACGCCTACTCAATTAAGTACTTTCTCTCGTTTCGAGTGAAGTCCAAAATGTCTTTAATGCTTACAGCTTTCATTTAAAAATGGTTAAGATTCTCGTTTGTAAATATAAATTTATCAATTGAAATTTCATTGTAAAATCACATTGTTGAATCACTCACCACTCGGTGTAAAAGTGCTTTACAATAAGGGAAAAATTTTTGGTCTTTTTTGCTCTTGTGCTGCGATTTCTTACATCTTATTCTTCGCAAGTAAACAAAACTTCCAGTGGTGAGCAAAAATAAGTATTTTTACACACACGAGTTTTTGCATAAGTAACCATAAATAGCAAATTTGATACTATTCTTTTAATTATTCATTTAATTAAATAAGAAGAAAATAAAAATAACGACCCATTTTCCTTAAACAGTAATATTAAACATTTTAAAAAATAAAATAATATTTTCTCATACCTAAAAAGTATTTGCACACGAAGTATTGACTGTTAAAAAAGGCATTATATGTGAACATTATGCGAATTTTTAGCATGTCAGTCCCGCAATACATTAGCCCCGCACTTTAAAGTCACGTAATATATTAACTGAAACTGGAATTCTCAGGAGTTTTTGTTCTAATGACCTCCAAAACGTGTGAACTGTCTGTTGCTATCCTAATGCTACTAAGTAATAAGTAAAAAAAATTAAGTCTAAATTTTTCTAGTGTTCGTTATGTAATTAAGAAGAAAAAAGAACTTGGTTCGACAATAAATAAGCCGCAAACTGGGCGTCCAAGAAAGCTAAATACCAGGCAAAGGAGAGCCACCATAAATGAATTTTCTAAAAACCCTTTTCTAAGTCTCGAGAATTGGCTATTGATGTCGCTTCAACGTCGGGAACAATAGTTACCCTACAAATACTTAGAAATATTATTCATGACATAAATTTTCGAGGAAGAACCAGTCGAAAAAACCATTAATTAGTGAAGCAAATAGGGTGAAAAGACTAGAATTTGCAAAAGCTTATGTCAGCAAACTAATTGAGTTTTGGAAAACTGTTATTTTTTCCGATGAAAGCAAGTTCAATATTTTTGGCTCAGATGGTAAGAAAACTGTATGGCGGAAGTGAAATATTTCTCTTCAAATTAAAAACTTGAAGCCAACTGTAAAACATGGTGGTGGTCATATAATGATTTGGGGATGCATGCCTTTTAACGGAGTTGGTGAAATAACCTTTATTGAAGGCAGTATGAATGCTAAATAATATATTAATATATTACGAGATGATTTATCTATTAAGGCTCTGAAGTTACGAATTCCTAATTCATATTACTTCCAACAGGACAATGATCCAAAGCACACTGCATACATTACGAGTTTATGGTTGCTTTATAATGTAAAAAACAATTGAAAACGCTACCACAATCACCAGACGTCAATCCGATTGAAAATTTTTGTCATATTATGGAAGTAAAAATTTAGAAAATGAAAATTTCTAACAAATCAGAACTTAAGCAAGCTCTTTCGAAAGAATGGCTACAAATCAGCAATTAAACATGTCACAAATTAATAGAATCAATGCCCAGAAGATTAAAAGCTGTGTTTGAAGTAAAGGGCATGCTTACTTATTATTAGCTATGTTTATAACTTATAAATAATTCTTCTATTTCTATTTGTATTGCTAGTGTGCAAATATTTTTTTTAGCAGTACAAATGCTACTTTTTTAATTTTTTCATATTTTAAATATAATTATTGTCAGATATGTTTATTTGTTTTGTAAAAGTGTTTGTGTTTTTAATTTTTAGTTACTTTTTATTAATTTATATGTATTCTACAATAAATTTACATGGTGTGCAAATACTTTTTTTGCTCACTGTATATCAATATTTTAAGATTTCATAAATTTCTTCATCTTGGCTACGCATCTGCTAAAATATACTTACACACACCCACGACACACACATAATTTTTTACTTACTTGTGAAACAGATTAAAGATTACGCAGTGTGCATCACGAAGTTCTGCTATTCTGTAATTCCAACTTTTACCAAAAAGAAATGATTAATAAAAAATGTGGCATTTATAACTGAGTGAAATTATAATGGTATTTTGCTGGATTTTCCTTTAAGACATAAATAGACTGCTATATACATATTTTTTTTAAGTTTTCTACTTTTAAAATTAGTGCTCTACAATGGGTTGAAATAGTGAAGGAAAATAAGAATTGAAACTAGTTTTAATTTAATTTTTTTGAAGATAATGTATTTATCGGTCAGTGTACTAACTATGAATGCAAAGCCGTCATTTCTATGCTCGATTAAAAGTGTTGACAGATAAAAATTAAAATAACTTACGCGTATTCAAATTTAAGATTGCAGAAAATAGAAACGGTATTTGGTTTTCATAACTATCATTAGTACAATTCTTTTACCAGATTACAATTTCTTTTAAGTTAGAAAACGGAAAATTATTTTATAACCCCGCATAAATTTTCTACATTTCCAACAAGTTAAGTTTTTCTTGATTGTCTTAAAACATCTTATAAGAACTGCTATTTCTCATAAAAATTTCAGAAGCCCCCAAAATAATGTAACCAAATTTATTAGATAATCAATTTTTAACATTTGAATTAATTATTAAATAGTCATTATTAGTTTTTAATAATGATTATTTGAGACAGAACTTGCCAAGATCTGATGCTGAAAAAATTTGACTTAAATTACATATAAATTTAATTGAAAATAAAAAGGTAGACGCTACATTTTCTGCTTCATATGATAACGAAATATCTTAATTTGATAATTAATTCTTAATTAATCAAATCAGATTAATTTCATCTTATAAAGTAACAGACTTTATTTTTTGCATCATTCTGAATATAAAAATATTTCAAATAACATTTCTAGAAAAATTAGTTCTTTAAGGGTTAATTGAATAAACCTTATTTTTAACACTTCTTGGCAATCTCCGAAAGAAGGCTGTTTATGCTAATACCTCCTGCTGCTTCAAAAAAAAAAAAAAGTAACTTCTTATGCTAATTTCCAATTTCACTTCAATGCAGTAAGTATGAGAATTCTCGTCACGGTTGTCATTCTTCTACACACTTTCACACTCCCTTTTTCTTTCGTTTTCATTTTGTTTATCAAATTCTTTCTTTCGTTCTTTTTAGCTTTTACTTATCCAATGAATTCAGCACGTAGCTAAAGTTCTTGGGACTGTGATTTTCAAATATTATCTGGAGCAATTAATTTAAGTTGAAAATTTTAATACTTTATTAGATTTTCCTATTCACAAATAATTTATTGAAAATGTTTGTCATGTTTACTTCATGCGTATTTCGAGTCATATAGAATTTAATTTAAAATAATTATTCAAATTAATCTTTCAAACTCTTCAATCCATGTTAGCTTTTGATACACTCTACAAAAGTTAGAAACTGTCTCATTCATTTGAAGGAAAAGTAAATAATTAATTTTCAGAATCACTTATTTTTTCTAGATATTATTCCTTGGTTTTGAGTCAATTAGCTACTATTAACTTACATAAAGCTACTAAATAATACTAACAGCAGGTGTATCCGTTGGTTTTTATTAATTGTTTTTATTTTTAATCTAAAACTTATTGTTATTGGTGTTCTCTGCTTAAGATACTTTACATAAAGAAACGTGGCGAAAGGAAGGAGGGAGAAGGGATCCACAACTATTCGATTTTCACCTAATGGATATTTTGATTATTAGTTGGTAATACCTGCAAGGACTATGGATCATTATACTTTATTTTATATGTTGATGAATATGGATTTCTACCACAATGTAAATTGTTACAATATTGTTATGTATATTATTACAATTTAGAAAAATAATATCTACAAAATTTTATATTTTTAGACACCATAGAATTCTTTGTTTCTTAACTATGTAAATATAAGCCTTTTTTCTGTTTTCCATCTCTATATGTGATATATTATCTACGTGAGTGCTGATATAAGAAACCAGTTTACATTTATCACTAATTATTAGAGAAATTAATATCAGTAAGAAATTTTAAGATTAAAAACTAAGAATTAAAACCAGTATTCGAAGTTTATATTTAATTCTATAAAAGTGTTTACAAGTGGCATAATTTACTGCACTGGGCTTTTTAATAGGACAGAGGGCTTTTCCAAATTATTCATTTAAGGTTATAAAAAATTTTATATGTAAGTTTTAAACTATAAATGATGGCCGCGGTGGCTTGATGGTAAAATCTCGGCCTCGGAACTGCACTCGATTCCACCGAAAACCGACGTGTAAGGGGGTCTGTTGCGCAATAAATCTATCAGACCAAACGTCTATCCGTGTGTGTGATATGGCATTGAGAGGGGGATGCCAACTCAGTGTCATCCTCGTCGTCTGACCTCAGTTCAAAATTAACAGGGCCAACCCAAAATAGCCGTAATGTTTCTTTAAATAGGGCGTCAATGTAACTAAACTAAACTTAAAATATAAATACGTCAAATATTTCGACAAAAAAAGTTCTTTAAAATAAAATATAATATTTTTAAAATATTAATAGACATATAATTTATAAAAAATTCAGACTAATCACGCGACTTAATTGTTAATTTAACTGTTCTATTTTCTCATTGTCCACCATAAATTTATTTTCAATAACACTGTGCGTGAGTTTGTAATTCTAATTAAATATTAATTTTATAGAAATATTTTTAAGTATATAAATTCTCATACTTCACTGAATTCTCATAAGGATTTTTATGATTTTCTGAACTAAAATATGATTCTTAATATCTAAGAAAACTTGAAACATAACGTTTAATTGCAATCTTTATTATATCTTTAATTTAATTCCCTCAAAAATCAAGACATCTTGGACATTTCAAAGATATTTTAATCCGATCAAAATATAATTTTGAGAAAAATTCATTTATCATTCTTTTTCTTTAGAAATTTTTTTAATAATAAACTTCATAAAACTATTTTATATAACATGATTTATTATATTATATTTTATATAACTTGATGCTATTTTATATACATAATAAATATAAACATACATTTTAGTGATGAAATAATAAAAAGCGATTTTCACATTTTAGTTCATTTTTGCTTATTTCACTGTTTACTGTTACAGGAAATGAATTGTCGGCATGTTTCCACAGATGCTCTTCATTCATTAAGGTTATAATTTCCTCAAAAAATATATTAAATAACTAAGAATATTATATTTTGGAATATTAAATGTAACCACAAAACGCATTTAATCAAAACTTATAGCCTGCGAACTCAACAGCCTACATTATATCATGAGAATTGTCCCATAATTCTCAGTGGTGTCACTGGTTTCCCTTTAACTCACCCTATAAGTACTCCCTAGCCTCTGTTTATCATTCCCAGTGTGTAGAGCCAACGTTTCCGCCGAATTCACCTTACCTAATTACGGAGGCAGCAGTTTGGCTATTCAGAGGGCGATAATGAGTAAAAGCCATTCGAAATGTATCAGAGAGGCTAATTAAGCTAATTTCAAAGAGAATTAAATACATGGGTTTATGCTTTGTAGACATGTTACTCAGAAGTAAAACAATAGAGACAGAATTTCAAATAATTGACGAATTAGGATGGTATGTTCGATCTATGTTCTTTTGTTTAAGCGACATTTAATGTGTATGATACCCCTTTTAATTTCACGTAAACAAAATATGTGAAGAAAAATTACTCTTCATAAAATTTTCAAATTCGAAAGTTTTTCGAATCTTTTTTTTTTCTTTTCATATTCCTCCAGGAGTCAAAAAACATAATTTTTGGACATACTTTTCTACCTTTCGCAATATAATTTTTTAAAAATCACTGAGAAAAATGGAAATAGTATCTTTTTTCCGTCTCCAAAACTTTTTTTCTGTCAAGCTAGATGAAAAGAAGCGTTTGTCAGCTGATAATGTTTTTTTTAAAAAACTCAGATAAATAAATTTTAATACATACTATCAGCGAAATATGCAGGCAAACTTACACATATTTGCCAAAATCCAAGTGGGATTAGAACCCTTATGGAAATATAGAAACTAATGTATTAAGTTAATTGTGGAAATGAAACAAGGATATAAAAATAAACTTCATATAATGTTACTTTTAATAAGACAACTATAAACTTTCGCCATTATATTGATAAATGTATTCAAATTTACTGTATAACATTCTTAGAAAGAATCCCCAATCTTTACTATTGTTCTTTTAGACATTTTAGTCTTAATTCATTTAATGTTCTCTTAAAATCCAATTGGGCATAGTGTGTTCCATTATAAAGTTACGAATCTTTATATATTGAGTGAAAGATATGAATGTAAATGTAAATGTGCCAGTCAATACGCTGTGTGAAAAAGGGCTGCATATTCTACATATTTGAACTAAATCAGTTTCCATCTCATCAGGCTTCTATCTCATCCGATTGTTATGAGCTTCTTTGGCAAAGGAGAAAAAAACGATGCCGCATTGCATTTTCTTTTAGTGAATTTTTAAATAAAAAACGATGTTAGAAAGTATCCACAATCTTTATTATTGTTCCGGATAATGGACTATTCTTTATTTATATTTTTATATTTATTTATATTTTTTTATTTTTTATTTATTTATTATTATTTTCATTTTTTTATTTTTCTTATTTTTTTGTCTTTCCCTCTTAACTTTTATTTTCTTTCTCTCTGTTTTTTTTTCAATGTTTTTTTGGGGGGCTCTGCCTTTAGCTTCTTTTGCATCTTGTACACGTGCATGGGAAAGTTATATTTTAATAGCGAGTCTTTTGATGGCTATTTAAATTATATTTTTTTATTGTAATTGTAAGCTTTTCACCGGTGTAACGCCACTTTGGGCACACACCTAATCATCATCAGAATACATCAGAATAATCTTTATTAGTTTGAGGTAAATTTGCTATAGTTACAGTAAGTTTTAAAAGTAAATGGTGAAGAAATATAGTCCTCTTAAAAAATCGGTATTTCAATTACTATAATGAAACTACGAATTTTCATTTTATACATTGGGGTAAAGGTATGAATGTAAATGTAAATGCACTAATCCAATTACCAATGGGAATGAAATGCAGTCAATACTTACATATTTGAACTAAATCAGTTTCCGTCTCATTTTCTATAAAATTGTTTCGAGTTTCTTTGGCAAGAGAAAATAAAACGAGGCCCTATTTAAATTTTATAGTGAATTTTTAATTAACGATCTTGGATGAATGCACGTAACCGAATTTGGTTAGAACTATCACCAATAAATTTCAAACTCCAAAGCATCAAATTCATTATCTTATTTCAGAACAAACCTGAAAATTTGCTGTGGGATAAAAGAATCTGCTACTACAATATATTACCATCAATAACAAAAATGTAGGATTTCATGGCAACATAAATAAATAGTCATAAATTCATTGCAAAACATTGTTAGAACTAGATCCATAATCCTTATCATTAATTTCGAAGATAAATGTTATAACAGATGCCCTTTAAAGCCAAAATGGACATATCTTGATCCTCAATAGAATTACGAATCCTTTATACATCGGGGTGAAAAGATAAATGTAATGTCAAAAAGATAATAAAGCGAAAAAATTCCAAATCATCTTACACTAAAAACATATTTCATATCATTCGTACTCTTCGTCTTTTGAACCGTTTCTTAGAGATTAGTAGTAGAAGACTATTTTTATTCTTTGCTAACTCAGCACCTCGCGTGGGATATAGATAAAAGAAGTATTTATCAAAAAAAAAGAAAAAGAAAAAAAAAGCTATATGGATGAAGGATTCCCTTATTTTTGTTTCGCTCCAGGGGACTTGCAAGCATAAAAACAAAAAAGCATACGCCTAATGCAACAGGATAAAACTTCTTGGGTGCTCCTTCTGCGCTTTGGAGGTAAATAACATTGAATTTTCGAATGTAGTTCACAATGCTAGAGGCTTGAGAATATCTGTTTCAATTTCGATAAAAACAAAAGCCACCAGGAATAGTAGCTTGTGTTTTCGGAAAAGGTAAAAGCCTGCCTTGAGGGTGGAAAAGGAAAGAAGTGAAGTAAACGAAAGACCACTGACAAAAGCAATTTATATGAAGAGAATACAGATGCTAGAGAACAATTTGTAAAATGATATCTATTGAAATACGAGGTGCATCATTTTCGTATTGTTTTGCCGATTTCATGCTTTTTTCCTCCTTCATTTGTTGTTTTTACCATTGCTGTTATCCATTTCTGGTTAGTTTTTGGGTGTTTTTTTTTCTTAAATGGACGGAAGCCAGCTTCAAATAGAAAATGGAGATAAATTTCAATTACAGGTTTGGGAAGTGTTGTGATCGCACCTAAATGTAAGCTGTGATAGAAATTAATGGGTTCGAAGTTGAAATGGTTGTATTATCTGTATGGATTGAGTATCTTTAAAAATAAATGTGCTTTTAAGACTTAAGGTAAAAGAAATAGCTACTTTTATGCGACATTTTTTCATTTGTTTTAATTTAGAATGATTTTTATTTTTTGATTCGAAATTTATTTTTCCTCTTATCGGAAAAATATCGATGGTAAAAAAGAAAAACTTATGTATTTTCTGTATTATGTATTTAAAAGCGATATTATATGTATTTGAAACATTTTTGCTATTAAATTACTTAGATAATCTATTGCTATTAAATTACTTAGATATAATTAATTTTCCTTTCATTTTTCGGGAAACTTTAACATCATTACTACTTTGTTAAATGCTTAGTAATGCTTAAGAGTTCGACAGTAGCTGTATAAAATGTTATTGAAACTTCTGTAAATGATTCAAAAGTTCCTTCGTCAACATCTTAAGATTTTGATGATTTGGTGGTAGAATCTCGGCTTTGAAATCGCAATCTACCAATTATTTATTTATATATACTGAGGCCCATTTAATTCATTGGGAGTTAACGTCTTCTGATGAAGTAGAATTGCAGATCAAGATGCCACCATACTGTCTTCGTCATATCGTATAGATCATAATTATGAAATCTCATTCAATATCCTATTTGTATCTTCAGTCTGTGTTTGAAATAATAAACTATCGATCTTAATAATCGTTGCATGAAAACACTATCGAATCTTTTGTAATGGATTCGAAAGTTTATTTTTAGATGACAAATTACGTCCTCGGGCATATAATGACATCGATGATTTGATTCCAATGTCAACATCTCGGTATCGGAATGGAATAAGCAAGATATATCTTAATCTATATCAAGCATAATCAAAAATATTTTGTGGTGAGGGGATGTCTTTTGTCAAGAATTCAAAAGTTTAATTATAGATGACAAAGTAGGATATCAGACAAATTTCAACACTAATGCCTTAGTTCCGATGTCACCATCTCGATACCGGAATGAGATTTCACCATAATTTCACGATGTATCTGGATTTAAACTCGGCAGAATCAAACGTCTTTTTATGTTTCATGTGAAAAGATGAATGTATTATCTTCTCAATTTAATGATATGTTAATAATGCGAGATTAGTTCCATTGTCGTATTTGTTCAGATTCAATTTGAAATATAACAATCAAAGTTGTTATTCAATTTAAATACAAATGAATTTTTTTCGCTTTCTTTTACATTCTCTATCTTATTCGTTTATTTTACTTTTACAAGAAACACGAATTAATAAAATTCTTCTATAAATATATACATTTCGTTGTATTCCACAATGATTTACATTATGAACAATACAGCAGCTTTTGTTTTTCAGGTACAAGTTGACAGTTTTATATATAAATAGAGGAATTATACACTGATGGAAAAAAAATCCTAACACCAAGAAAAAATTATTGTACAGTAATGAAATTTTAGGAATACATTTGTCTAGGTAACATATTTAATTGATTAAAGTTTCAAGATCTCAGGTAGAGCCATTGGCGAGAAGAGCCATTTCAAATGTGAAATGTTGGCATATTAGCAACCGGTGTAACAGGCAGAATTTTGAATGCAAGCATGCAAACGTGCATGGATTGTGTCGTACAGGTGTCGGATATCAGTTTAAAGGGATGGAGTTTGATGTATGTTGCACTTGGGCGGTCAATGCTGGGACAGTTAATGCTGGTTGTGGATGACGATGGAGTTGTCGTCCAATGATGTCCAATACGTGCTCGATTGGAGAAAGACATGGTGATCTAGCAGGCCAAGGCAACATGTCGACACTCTGTAGAGAATGTTGGGTTACAACAGCGGTGTGAGGGCGAGCGTTATCCTGTTGGAAAACACCCCCTTGAATGCTGTTCATGAAAGGCAGCACAACAGGTTGTATCACTACACTGATGTACAAATTTACAGTCAGGGTGCGTGGGATAACCACGAGAGCGCTCCTGCTTTCATACGAAATTGCTCCCCAAACCATAACTCCAGGAGTAGGCCCTGTGTGTCTAGGCCGCAGAGAGGTCACTAGCAGGCGTTCACCTGGCCTCCTTCTAACCAACAAACGGCTATCACTGCGACCAAGGCAGAACCGGCTTTCATCAGAAAACACAACAGATCTCCACTCCGTCCTCCAATGAGCTCTAGCTTGACACCACTCACGTCGCAAACGGCAGTGGTTTGGAGTCAATGGAATGCACTGTACAGTGCGTCTGGCTCGAAACTGTCCTTGAAGTAACCGATTTGAAACAGTTCGTTGTGTCACTGTGGTGCCAACTGCAGCTCGAATTTTAGCTCCAGACGCAGTACGATTAGCTACAGCCATACGCCGAATACGACGGTCTTCCCTCTCAGTAGTACCACGTGGCCGCCCGGAACCTGGTCTTCTTGAGGCAATACCTTCCCTTGACCACTGCCGCCAATACTCATGCACAGTGGATACATTCCTGCCAGGTCTTTCAGCAATATCGCGGGAAAAAAAACACCTTCTCGTAGCCCTACAACACGACCTCGTTCAAACTCTGTGAGCTGTTGATAACTGCTTCTTCGTCTTCTCAGAGGCATCCTTGACTAACATTAACCCACTACGTCAAATCTCAACTGTAAATAACGATCACGAACCTTACAGCGCTTATTTAAAGCAAACCTCATTTGCATGTTCACAGTGTTGCTACTAGAGCCACACTTACGCGCGTAGCTCGAAATTTGAATCGACATCATCTTTCAGATGTATAAACACGCGTACCAAATTTCGTTTATCTAGCACAGCTCCTTCCTAGTGTTGGGATTTTTTCCATCAGTGTATATCCATATGGAGGAAAACCTATTAAATTACGAGATTTATATGGGATTATGTTATTGCTATAATTGTAATTCTTTGTAGATTTTAATTTTGAAGCGTAAGGCCTCATATATAGAATTCTTTATTAAGCAGAAGATTTAAAAATCGTGTTATACAGTGCCAATGATATTTTCGTATCCTGATGCTAGTAAATGTGAAGTTCTTTTCTTCTCTTCTAGATTTCTTAGAATTCTAATATGAACAATTTTTTTCAACATTAAAACTGCAAGGACCGTATGAAAGATGCATGCTGCATATTGGAAAAATTTTAATTAAGAATTTTGTAAGACTATTTTCTCAAATATCTGATTATTTCTGTATATTTATTTTTCAAATATACATTGAATACACAGATTATATTTTAAAATGAAATTCGAAATGGGCGTCTTTTGGAATGTACCTTATTTGTGCAAAGGTCCTTATAATCAAGGAAAGTAAAAAAAAATCTTTTATAATTTTAAGTATAGAAGCTTAATACTTTCTTCTGCATTATTATAATATTGTTGAATTTAATGCATACATCTGTTTATTTTCCTTTTTGAATATTACTTAAATATGTTAACATATGATTAAAGAATTAGTCTATATTTTCTTTTCTGTCTTACTTTTCATTCTTATAAAACTTTTTCTCACTTTTAGAAGCGGTTTTTTGGATCCGTTAAAAAGACGATTTTTTTCCACTAATTCTCAGAAATACATAATGAAATTATTAGGAAAATTCATATTTAAAAGCAAGTTGACTTTCCTACATTTATACTTTGCAAGTCTCTATGAATAGCTATAACAATTATTAAATTATTATACGCTCAACGCCATCGTGTGTCTCGCAGTAAAATTAATTGATTACATTTTTAATTAATATTTATTTTATTCTAAAAAGATAAATATTCTATAAAAATTTACATCGATAATATTTAATTTTTAAAAAAATGTAAGATTATACAATTTTAACCATCAGTTGTTTTTCAACATGTCAAATTTCCTTTAAAAGTCGAAAGCTCAGATTTTTATTTTCTAATGATATTCGTATATTTAAGTCATTGTATTTTCAGTTTTGCTTTAGAACACACATATATAAATAAAAACAGACGTCTAAATTTTTGAAGGACTTCAAAAGAATCCATACTTTAGATGCTAATACTATTTACCAAATTTCATCAATCTAACTTGTTATATAGTTTAATTATCGGGTTTTCATGGTTTTACACATCAACAGATGGTCAATCCCAAGATATACGACACTACATTTTATATACTGAGTTTGTTTAAAAAATTTTATCTATCTAGTTTTATTCTTTTTCTATTCATTGTGTTCACTTCTACTCAGATAGCCGGATAAATAAAGTTTCTTTAAACTAATTTAAATCAAAATTCGATAAAAATGAAATATATTGCAATAACTTTATCGCTATCTCTACTGATGAAATAAGAAAGTAGAATTTCTGACAAATAGTTTATTTATAGCCTTTACAGCCATATGTGTGTGTGTATATATATATATATATATATATATATATATATATATATATATATATATATATATATATATATATATATATATATATATAAATTAGCAATATAAGAGAAAACGAAACTAATTACGGAAACTGAACCAAAAACTATTTCGGATTCGAACAAGACTAAAATTAAAATTTAAAATTTAAAAGGCAATCATAGTATTTAGTGTGCGCGAATGCAGCTACCACCAAAATACTAAAGAAACATATAAATTAGCAATATAAGAGAAAACGAAACTAATTACGGAAACTGAACCAAAAACTATTTCGGATTCGAACAAGACTAAATATAAATGTTAGTATGATTGAAACAATTAATAAAATTAATAAAGAATCCGGTCTGAGGACTTTCTCAAGGGTCACCCTCAGACAGGGATTCAAACCAGGGATTTTTTCTGTGAAGAGTCTGACTTTCGTCAAGAAATTGACCCCTCGTGACCCGAAAATCCCAGAATATTCAGGTTTTGGAGATAAAGTAGTATCACACAAGAAAAAACATCAAATTTGAACAAAGTCACAGAAACCAAAAAAAAACATGAAACAATAAAACCAAATTTGTCAATACAAGAAGGTATAGAGACTACAAACTAAATTAAAATCTAACATATCACATATTTTAAAATAGACTTTATAAAATAAGTTAAAATGAAAACCTATAAAAATCACAGAAAACCTAACAATCACAAGAATAAATCAAATAAGAAGGTTGAAAAAACACTCACCAAGCAAAAATGCTTCTTTAAACACTAGCTGAGAACGAACACAATAAAAAGTGTAATACTATATCTGTAATTGTTCGGTCATATACTACGTCATCAAAAAGAACCCTAGGAGCGCCATCTTTTGAGTAAAACTAGTTATTTAGTTAGAATTTATATAATTGTTTTTTAATTAATGATTCGATATTGCAAAAGTTTTTTGGAAATTCATTAGTATTTAAGTTTTTAAGTAGATTA
Organism: Argiope trifasciata; assembly: GCA_026543055.1. NCBI lineage: Eukaryota > Metazoa > Arthropoda > Arachnida > Araneae > Araneidae > Argiope > Argiope trifasciata. The sequence continues at coordinate 1,301,538 of JAPMOQ010055289.1, read as the reverse complement.
TTAGTTGCTGTAATGTAAGAAATCTTATTGTTACACTTTTTTTAATTCTGTTAAATTGTGAAAATATTAGGTATTTGAAAATTTTAGAGTTTAAATTTGAATGGTAATTACTAAGTTTTATTATTTTAAAGTTAAAATCATCCCTTTTATCGTAAATGCTATTAAAGTTTTTTCATTAGATATTTCTATATTTAAATCAAGATAGTTAGCTTTATTTTGATCTTCAGTTGTTTTAGTTAAAACTAAATCTTTTGGGTAACAATAATAACTACATTAGGATTATCTACGTTTATTAGAAGTAAATCTTCTATATATCTCCAGCCTTTAATTAAGTTTCATGAGGTTTTGTTCATAGAGATGTAAGAAGATGTTAGCTAACGCACTAGAAAAAGCTGTTCCCATTGGAATTCCCTTTACTTGTTTATAGAAGTTAATACCATTAAATACGTAATTTTCTTTGATGTTAAATTTACATAATTCTAGCCAATTATTTTTTGTGATAATATCTTTATCTAAATACTTTTCGTATATTAAAATGCAAACATCCATTAATTTTTCGTGAGGAAGGTTAGTGTATAAATTTTCAAAATCGAAGGTGTTAATTTTTTTAATATTGTTATTCTTTAGAAAGTTTAAAATATTTTTGTTACTATTAATAATAAAATTATCTTCATCTTTAATTCTATTCAAGATAATTTTCAAGTATTTAAAAAAATGTTTTCCTATGTAATAATTATAACAACCTGTGCTACAAGATACAAATCTAAATTTTATTGGGTTTTTATGAAATTTTACAGTTGGGAATAAATAAGGATAATTTAAGGAGCAAGTTTTAATTTTGGTTTTTTTAGAGAATGCTAGCATCCTTTTATCTAATTCCTTTTTACCAGTACTAATTAAACTATAAGTCGAATTAGAGTTGTATTCTTTAATTAAAATTTCCTTATAGTAAAATTTGCAGATTAGACAGAAATTATTAGCAGATTTATCTTTACAGTAATAATGTACCTTTCCTTTAAATTCTTTATTTCTTGTTTCAAAGTTTTATTAAAATAAAATCCTCGTTCTTTGGTTCCCACCTTACCCGCATTACATTTGGTTTTAATGTCTTCTAAAATCCTTACTTTCCATTCTTTAAAACCCTCTGGAGGCCAATGGTATTTTCTAGATAATTTAGAGATAAAAATATCCAGATCTTGTCCAATTGAAATTAACATTTTTTTAATGTTTACTTTTTCTCTCATTCTAAATTTTGTACCTCTTTCCATTAAATCTCTTAATAAATTAGACTCTATGATCTTTAGGTTTCCCGTTATAATATGCCCTTTGTCAGTATTTACATAATCTTTATATATATCTTGGTTACAATTACAGTCTATTTTGCTAATTTTATTTAAATTTTTGCTATATTAATTATAATTACAAATACTTTTTCTTAGAGTTGAAGTATAACTAAAAGCTATTGATGGAATTATACTGTCCTTTAAAGGAAAGGAATCCTTGTTATTATGCATAATTTTAGGTAACTTTAGGTTTTCAAAGCCTATATCTAAAAATCTCACCACACAGTATTCTTTATTTAAATTAATTTTCTTTTTAAATAATAAATCATTTTTTCCAATTTTAAGTTTGAATTTGATTAAATCTAAAATTATGAATTTAGTAAAAGAATTTTCAAATATTAAATCTTCAAATTTATTATTAATGAACCATTTAAGTTTGTTTTTTCTAAAGCCAAAGATAGAGGTAAAGGTAGAGGTGGTAACTACAATATCATTTTTGAGGATTTTCAAAATTTTTGCAACTTAGAACATAATAATGAAAATATACTTAAAATTAAAAAATATCTCTTTGGCTCCTGCAGTTATTTGACGAAGTGTTGCGTGTCTATTAATAATGACCATTCTACACAGACGACGGTGGTCTCGGTCGTTAAGTGCAGGTGGTCGCCCACTGCGCTGTCCATGATGGGATGTGATGCCTGAAATTTCATACTCTCGGCACACTCTTGATACTGTGGATCTCGGAATGTCGAATTCACTAATGATATCCGCAATGGAATGACCCATGCGTCTAACTCCAACTAACATTCCACGTTCAAAGTCTGTTAATTCTCGTCGTGCCGCCATAAATCACGAAAAGCCTGTTCACATAAATAACTTGAACACAAATGAAAGCTCTGGAAAACGAACTGCGCATTTATACTTTTTCGCTGCGATACTACTGCCATATGTATATTTGCATTTTGCTATCCCATGACTTTTGTCACTTCAGTGTGTATATATATATATATTCTAATCTAGGTTACATATTCGCTATTTATGCAACATTTGAAGGTTAAATATGTATTGTGGAAATAGTTTTCCATCGAATCAGAGAATCACTCCACAAGATGCCAACAGAGTGTTAGCCAGAACAGCAACTAGGATGTAGAGTTTAAGTGCTGCAGTCCGCAATCCAAAGGTGGCCTTTTCCCTTCAAAGACCCTACCTGCTCTTTATCACTGCCCAAAGTTCGCTTCCTTAACCTCTATTCGTCCACGTCAGTTCTCCATCAGCCAATCGGCCAGCAAAAATTTCATTCAATTGTGACACCACTCTTTCGTGGCGTCTGACTGTCCATCAATGATGCGTCGGAGCAACTCTTATCTGGAACATGTATCTATGATATTCTATCACAAAGGGACTACCAGGCATCCAGATGTTGGACACTTATTTCCTTTGAAGGAGTGATTTCGAGCGGTGAACTTCAAGCTAAATTTTTTTGAGGATTTCTATTTTCTTTGTACATTTGTCGTCGCCGTTGTCCTGGCATAGGAGTAGAGCGTCTTCCCCGTTTAGTATGCTTCCTTGGTTGGAATCCCGGTTCGGACATAGTTATTCTGTGATCTTATGTGTGAGGTGTATAAATGACCCCTCCTTTTAAAAAAGATGTTGTGCAAAAGAATGTTACGCATAAAGTAGTTATGCCATACTCTTGACCTTAGTTAGCGCTACTTTTGCATAGCCACTTTAGCTCCGTTTGCATCGCTGACTGATAACTGTCACTGGACTTGTAAAGGGCCATAAGTCACAAAAACAACACTTACCGTCTTTTAACATTTAAGATACGTTTTAATTCTTTTTAATGAAATTATGCTTTGCTACTTTTTTGATACAAATAAAGCAAAATTAACGTTTTTAATATATTGTAATTAATTTTCTGCCAAACAGATAATTAATCGTTTCGAGGGTATAATAAGTGAAAGAAATTTTTTTTAATGAATCAGATCAATATTTTCTTAACTTTGAAACGAAATATTTTCATATCTTTAATTTCAGTTAATTTGAGATACGACTAAAGTTCCAATGGAATGGCTTTAATTTATAATACATCACTAGCTTTCCAATAAAAAACAACTCTAGTTCAATTCTAGAATTAATTTTCCGTTTCTCAACACATAATCAATTTATCTTCATATTTTAAAACTTTTCAGTGAATAATTTAATTGCAAAACTTTTCTTTTTTTAATTACTAAAACAATTTCGATAGACATAATTCTAGAACAATTTCTCGAAATCCTTTCTGTATGGATAGTTAATTTAAATACTAATTAAGCCTATTATTAATAATTTAAATCATGACAAGTATTAACTTTTCTCTGAGATTTAAAAAAAAACTCAAAATCTTATTGCTAATTGCAATAAAATGAAAAGGATCAGTTATCAGTTTATTCATTAATTTTAATACTTTTCTTTGTAGACTGTATAAATGGCTCACTATTGATTAAAAATTAAAGAGTTCGTTCAGATTCAGGAAGAAAATATCGCTGAAATGTTTTTTTTTCCTTTTTAATATCAGACAAAACATTAAGTAAATTTCAATTTTTTCAAAACTCTGTATTATATATATATATATATATATATATATATATATATACATTTCATTTTAATTTGCATTTATGTTTTTATTTTACTAAATTCTGAAATTCTAATTAGTAATGGTTTTTGATGTAAGAGAATTCTCATTTCTCATTCAGTACATAATTAAAAACAGAATATCCTGTGTATTTTTTAAAATGCAAATCTAATGCAAGGACTAATAAATTTTGTTCATATCACTTTTGATATATCAAATTTTTTGTACATACAGGGCATTTTTTTTTCTTTATTATTTTTGTAAATGTAGATTTTAAAGTTCGAATTTAAGTTAATACGCTTGCATATTCATGGAGAATATTGATTTTTACTTGACGAAATTTTCGAGAAAAATTCTTATTTTAAGAAGGAAAGGAGTAAACTCTTTGTTCTCGAGACATGAGGAAAAGTTCATAACTAATAGAAGAGAACTTCTCCAAACTCTAAAATGTAAATAACTGTGCTGAAGTTCAATTTTAGAATTCTTAAAGCTATTGCGCTCGCCGAGATCTTGTGAGTATCCACTATTTGCTATGCACGATTATGTATATTGTAAGAATTCTGCTCCATCTGAGTTTTGAACTATATAAGTTTTCTAACTCATGTACTTGAATTTGTAACTTAATAATGAAAATCTTATTAATGAAAACTACTACATTTTTTCATAAAATAACGTCAGTTGAGATATTTAATTTTCATAATAAAGGGCTTTTGGATGCAATATTAATTGATTGATACGGATATTATTTCAGTATTTTTGGTCAAATATTAAGTGCAAAGTAAGTTGTCCGCATTTCATATAGTTAATTTGGATACTAACATATTTTAGGTCATGCAAAAATTCATTTCTTTCGTATCTCATTTACCTTCTTATTATATTCCCATCTTTTAAAATGTTAACACTATTTAATTATTCTTTTTCTCAGATATTGTATGGCTTATACTTGTTTAATTATTTATTTTGTATGCAGAAAAATTGCTATCACCCTATTTTTAAATTAGTTAATAAAAATTTATCATGCTTCCCGAGTTTGTATAACTCATGCAACTTACTTATTATTATATGAAATTACATAATTGCACAGTATAAAGATATACTTGATATTTAGATTAAAACTACATAGTAATAAGTAATCATTTTTTCTCAGACTTTAACTGCTTCATTTAATCAAACAAATACGTAAGATTGATTTTAATAAGTGCTTAATGAGCAATATACGCATTATCTAGTCATCTGTCGATGAAATGCATAAATTGAAACACTTGTTTAGTCTAGTTACTCTGTCTTTATGTTATCTGCATATTGCAAAATTTGTACATGATTTGTATTGTAATATTTGAATGATACAAGATGTATTTTGCAAGATTTGAATCGCTAAAATTCTTTTTAGAGCTTTATGACTTCTTAAGATGTTTTTAAAAATAGAATATTTTAATCGAAAATTAGATAAATATACACAACCGAAATTAAATTATTGTATTCGTTTCTTAACTGAAAATCTTTATTTAAAAATGATATCTTTTTTGTTCAGTCATTGATCTTCTTTCAAAATACTTGTTTCAAATAGTGAAAAATTATTTTGTATGTTCTGCAGCTGACCACTCTAAACCGAACTAACTGTCGAATTCTGTTGAAATGCAATGAAATATTTACTTAAGCCTATAATATAAAACAGTTTTAATGTCTTAATTAATTAGCTTATAAAATAATTAATATATATTAACTTCCTTCACATCAGATTTTGTAAATATTTAACGAATATTATAATATTTCCCAATAGTCTATAGAGGTTTGGTTGCCACTACAGAATTATCAAGGGGTATGGTTAACATTTGTCCAGTTTCCTCAAACAGAACCATCTATCAGTTCTGGCATCAATGAAAAAAAGCTCAATAATACTTTCACACTAGCAAAAGTAGAATTATAATTACTGTTCTTTTTCACAGGTGGTCGACATAAAAAAGAAAATTTCTATGCTTCTGCCCTTATATCCAGTCAATCTATTACACTATTCTATATAGGAATGAAAAGAACCAAAGTATCTTGCTATAAGGATTGGTTGTCTATTTTTTGTACTTAAAAATATATGCGGAATTTTTTTGAAAAACTTAATTACTGTTTTGTTGTTGATCAATGAGTTGAATGCTGATTAGACAAAACTAGACAATATAATATCGAATACCACAGCTAAGTTCTGGACATCTTTTAAAAATGGAAATAAATCAAGATTATAACTAAATAAAACACAAAGAAGAGCGACCTACTAACAGTAGGTGCACTAAAATGGTTTCAATATAGATATTTTACTGAAAATATGAAGAAGTGACTATCACTGAATAAGAGTGACTGAATAGAAGAGACTACCAACTCATAAAAAAAGAAAATAATTCATATAGAATATCTTAATACTATAACACAGATTCATTGATATCGAAATAAGCCTAGATCATAGCGAAATAGAGTACAAATAAGAACTTCATACTAATGAACGATGTCATAAAATTGATCCAATAGACATATTTGTCTAAAAATATATTTGAACAGTAATAACTAATAAAAAGAGACAAATTATTTCACATAGAATATTTCCCATACCATAACAGATCTAATGGCATCGAATATCAAACATCGAAAAGAATCGATATCAAAGTGAAGTAGAGCACAAACAAGAGTGCGGCACTAATGAGCGTTGTGGTAAAATGATTGCAATAGAGATATTTGATTGAAACTATACCTGAGAGGTGACGAACACTTATAAAAAGAAACAAAATACCACCGGTAGCATAACACAGATTCATCGACATTGAATCAAACATCGAAATGGATCGATACCATAACTGAAAAGAGTACAGCTAAGAATGTCATACTAACGAAAGATTCCAATGGAGTTATTTCACTGAAAATTGACTGCCACTCATAAAAAGACAAAATGTCTCACATCAAATATTTCTCGTACTATAACATGGATTCATTGAGGTCATAAGCAAGTCATCTTTTGAGATTAATTTTCCTAATACTGTGCTTCATAATAAAGAAGACTCCTTTAGTGTGTCTAGGTTCCATCATGAACAAAAAATGAATCACGGCATTTGCAAAATATCACCTGCTAACACTCTGTAATAAAAATAAATTGCTTTTCCCTGATAAGTAAATTTTCTTTCGCATCGCCAAGCTATTCGGAAGCAAAAAGAATTTTTTCATAGCAGCGTTGACTGTCAAAAAAGCTATCGCACGAAATAGAAAGAAGACAGATTCAGTTTCCCTTCGCCTAGATTAATCCTCTAAAATTCGTTCAGTTGGCTGTAAAGTACACTTTTTCATCAGAAGGAAATTTCACTTTTCGAAAAGGAATAAGCCTTTATCGAAAGCAGCTGGGTTTTATATTTCTTTCTATTCCGGTCCTAGTATTAGAGAGGTGTTTCTGAAAATAATTTCGGTTCGCCAGTCGATCGAATTACGTGTTTTTTATTTCTTTTAGGTTCTCCTTTCCTGTTCTCTATAACCTGGCCAGACTTATTTCTTTTTAATGGAATTTATGGCACGAGACTAGCCAAGGACGGAGCACAATTGAAAATTGTCGCTTCTCCTAATAGTTACGATTGGGACTCTCCGGAAATATATCTATATATTTTACTTTATCACAATCCTATTTAGGAAAGGAAGGTTGACAGTGTTTTGAACCTGATTGGAAAATAAATTTCAAAGTTCTTTTAGAGTTTGATAGCGAAACGCCTGGAAGAAACCATTCCTTGATTGAAAAAATGGAATTTACTTAAACGGTTTTAAAAATCTTTTCGAATAGATTTCCTTAATTTCTCACAAAATTCAAATCTTTTTTTTCATAAGCTATTAGAAGTTGTCTTCCCCCCAAACTTTCTCTTACACTCTCTAATAAACTTGCCATGCCAGATAATGCATTGGCGAGTATTGAAGTTATCATAATAGTTATGAGCTATTTTAGGTGTGAATTTAATTTTTTCTGAGTCGTCCTTGGGGAGGTTTAGGCGATTCATTCCTTGTATGTTCTTAATAGTATCTGGAAAAAGAATTTGAACGAATATTTGACACCAGTCAGCAGTTATAGTCACAAAACTCTCATACCTAATTTGATGTGTTTAAGTCATTGTATTTTTCAGTTATACCGCTTACATGTGTAGCAAATCTTATCAATCTCGCTATTTTTTCTTCGTAATTATAATGTGAAATTATATTCGAACAGCCGGACAGACGTTCTTCCTCTGAACAGATTTTGCTCAAAATCTGATAGAAATCTGCAAATTCTATGTAAAGACCTTATATCAAATTTCAACCATCTGATTCAAAGTGTTTTTATTTTCTTTGTTATAGTCAGACAATCAATTTTTAAAAATAAGTTTTTCGAGCTCAGGGTTTATATTTTAGTTAATATTTTTTGACGATTACTATATTTTTCCTGTACTATTACTCGAAATCCTCATTACTGCTACAATAAAATTTTTATTTTCTCGAATACTAAGAGAACGTAAAAATTACGGAATATCTCAATTTAAATTTTTAAAAATAATTGAACATTTATTGCTTATGATTTAAACGCAACACTTAACAAAGTTCATATTTTTGAGGAATGATATCTTACTACCTTAACTCTCTGACTGCTCAATTTGTAAACTGAAGTAGCTTTTTTTTTGCATATTTTAAGATTATGTACATGGCATTTTTTTTTTTCTTTCTAGAAAATATTTTATGTAGATTATCATGAGATACTAACTTGCTAGAAAAACCAATTTCAGATGTTATCACTAAATTTTAAAAAATAATAATAAATTTCAGTTTAATTACAGTTAATTTCTATGTATTGCCTAATATAAAAAAGTAAAATGTATAAAATTTCAGGAAGAGGAATGTTCTTCACATCAAATTTGCCTGTTTATGTCATTTATTGAATCATGATCAGAGTTATCACTATTTAAGGAACAGTCCGAAAAATCTGTATCACTATTGCTAAAGCCAAAGAAACTTTTTGAAAAGAAAGAATTTGATAAGTCATTAGGAATATGCTTTTTGTTAATCACTGACCGTTTTCTAGCAGGCATTTCTGTAGGAAAAAAGAGGCAAAAAGTGAAGTTTGAGAGATAATATCACGTGCCTTCAAATGCTGTAATTTAGTGGACATCTGTTGGCAAAGAAGTAAACTAAACGTCTAATATTGTATATAATTAATTCCAATGGTTAAACGTGGAATAAAAAGGAATGCACTCCTCAATAAAAGAAAAAGAAAACATGCCCATGGAATTCGCGGGATGATGAACCAAAGTGTTAAGAAGAAGAAGCGGTCAGTTCAACTCATAAGCTACAATAAAGCAAATTGGAAGATAATTTATATTAAGAAAGAAAGACGAAAGACAGATGCAACTATTAAAAATAGGGCCGGTTTAAATTCTTGCCAGGTGGGATATTAGAAAGAGTTTTTAAAAACCATTTTTGTTAATTCACATCGCTTCCTTGGATTGAAAAGCTGAAAACTCCTTTGACTAGTTTAACCGATGTTTGAGATACAATTACAATTTGTACTTATATCTGTTCGTTCTAAATGCAATACTTTCTAATAGTTTTTATGTCGGCAATGATGCATGCTGTTGTGTTATGACTTATGACGCTTTAAAAATAAGCTGCCAGTTATCTGTCAGCGGTTTAAGCCCAGTGAATGTCTCTTGTTTGTTCAGTGACTCCATGAAGTGATGACGCATGAAATAACTAAGTTGCAATCTTGGTACAAGTTGAAAAACAAGAAGCTCTCCCATAGTTTAATAATTTAACATTCTTACTTCTAAATTTTTCTGGAAAGGAACTATAATTTGTTAAATTATCTGGAAAGAAAATCTCAATTAATCATTTCTTTAATTAATTTTGAAAATATATATATATATATATATATATATATATATATATAGTCTTTCAATTTATGATCATGATTTTTTGAAAAGGATAATCAATGATATATATAATCAATGATATTATATAGACTTCATTAAAATAAAATTAATTAAATACAATTTTCCCTTAAACACCATTTTATGTACTTCATCTCAAAGTTAGAAATTTCCATCAAAAATATCTATACCAAAACGTCAAGAGAACCATCATGTCAGAAAATATTTTAACAAAAACGAGCTACTGAATATAATTTTTAAACTATTTTCTCAAAAGAAATAACAAAGCAACCCCCCCCCCCCAAAAAAAAAAAATCTAAAATCCTTCTATAATGAACTGAAATGAATCATTTTAAAATACCCGCGACACATTTAAACATTCCTTATCTCTTTTTACCTGAAGGAATTTTTACGATTGTCAAATAAGTAACTGAAAATTTCGCTTTGGAACGACGTGTCGCATACTTTGATTCATCGGGGATGTGGATGAGGTCTCATTTCCGGAGTTTTCCTTGGATGGTACATTTCCGGTACAGCGGAAGCCGACTCCGGAACAGAATCCTCGGGGATAACCCGAAACAAAGGAAATGGTCAATTATCCCACCTCTTTTTCCAGCACTAGTTGTCACGCATATTTGAGCCCCAAAGATTGGGCAAAATGGAATAATATTTAACGATTCTTTCGAAGATAAGAACTGGTATTTTTATTTGCGGAATGGCATCAGTGAAGTTAAAGAACGATTTATCATCTGGGATTCGGCGAAAGAACGGTGCATTTTTATAAAAAGATTGGAAAAGCTGTTCCATAATTGCAGTTTTCTTAGTGTATTTCTTTCTTCATTTTTTTTCATCCGCTTCAGTTTTCTGATTTTTTGACGTTCACCATCATTCACCGGTAATGAGAAAATTCTTAGATCGATTATTACTAATTTAGTCTACAAGTAAAAGTTTAGCCATTTGTTTATAAAGATGAAATTCTGCAAATGGCAGTTGGCCCTTTTTTTTTAGCAAAAAGCCATAAATATAGCAGGATGTTGTTTATTTTGGGGTTTTGAGATTTTGATAGTTTATTTAGTAATTAGTTTCTAATTTTTGAATAAAAAATGATTAGAGCTGCCAGAAGAAAGAAACGATTAAAATTAAGTAGGCTTGTAAAGATATAAGAAAAAACTCTTACTAAATTATGTTTATTTACATACATTACATACATAAAATAAGTTATCATATTTTAACATATTTTTTATAATTAACATGTAAAATAACATATTATAATTAAACACATTTTTATTTAAATCTTCAGAAATCGCATACATATCTTTATATTAGTTGAAGAAAGTGTATTATGAGTGTGATATGACTTTACACAACTTTATAATAAACGTATTGAAGAGTTGATTTTTGTCAGAAATATTGAATATTTTTAATTCAATACTATGAATTTTTTAATGATTTTTAAAAATAAAAGTGTTAGTTTTGTTTCTACGTTTATTCTTTAGAAAGGTAGATTCGTTTTTATATTTACATAATAAAAATTTTTATACTAGTTTATATCTTTAAATGTTAATTAATGTTTCCGGTTTTGGTAAGATTTCAGTTTCCCTTTGGTAAAATATATTTTTCATTTTCTTTCCTTTCCTTAATTTTGGATTTCTCATAAATTAAAATCCAACGTATTTGAATGGGAACTGAAAAGGGAAAGAGAATTTTCGGTTTGGTATCTTTTATTATTAATTACATTATTAGTAAATAATAAATATCTTATAAGCAGAATGATACCTTATGAAAGAAAATTTTATTTATCATTCTTTGTCACTTGTTCTATTCAATCAATTTAAATTCTAAAATCTTTATTAAATTTTAATAATTTACTTTGTAAATAATTTACTTAATGTTTTCACTTATAGCTTAATAAGTTACTAATTGTAGAAATGTATTATGCTTTAGACATTAATAAATAAATCTAAACAATATCTCTAAAAAAATTTCATGTTTAAACAATTTTTTTTCTTGAATTTTTACTAACTTAATGCGTTTTTTTAGTTAATGAACATCGAAAATAAAAAATGAGTTATTTAAATTAACTCCCATATCCTAAAAACTATTGAATGATTAAATTTTTAAGATGCAACAATAAACTATGGTTTAAGTTAATCATATAAATTATATATATTATCTGCATGTTCATTTAAATATAAAATTAGGTTTCTGCATCAAATAAGTTATAATAATTTAATTTTAAAAAAGGAAACTTTTAGAAAAATCTTTCAGCGAAATTTTATGTTTTCATAATTTGTATACAATCCCTCAGCATTCAATAAGAATTTGAATGTTAGATACATGGATGAAAAATGTGGATGGGTTCGTCAAAATGCAAATGAACATTTAATTGCAAGAGAATATACTTATTTCTTAGGTCTTTACTTCAGGCTGTTTTGAAATTTTAAAGAACTATATATAAGAAAAAGTGGATTTCAAATGGCTAAAGAAGATATTAAACCGGCTATATCATTACAATCGTTGGTTAGAAAAAAAAAATTCCTATTTTGATTTTAAGAATGGATATATTATTATTCTTTTGGAGGAGAATTCAATCTTGATGCAGGAAGTTCCATTTAAGATGTATATATAAAATTTACTACAAAAAATTTATTTCCACTTGTTTGTTATATCTTCTATTCTGGCAATGAGTTAAAAAATTATATTTGTAGATCAAATGCATTTTAACATGAAATTTAATTTAGTTATAACTGTTATAGTTGATATAATGGAAACTTATAAATGATCTTCCGTAAAACTGATGATAATTAAAAAATATATATATATCCTTTTTTAAACAATATGTATTCTATTGTTATTACCTAATGTATACTAACGAAAAGAAAACTCATATTATTCAGTTTTATAAAATCTGAATAAATCATTTGATATTATATGAAGGTGTTTGCAATCTTTCTTTTTTTTAAGTCAAGTTTTTAAGGCATTTTTTTTCTTTTAACCAATATCCTCTTATCTTTCACTCTATAGATATTTTTCTATCAATTATGTGGAAAATCTGAAAACTGTAACCTTTTTGTGGCATTTCTCAAAAGTTCATTTCTTATGTAATGATATACATGAAATCTTTCAGAAATGAAAAGTCACAATAGACTTTGTACTAATTAGTTGATTGAAAGAACTTAAAATAAAAATAATAAAAAAATATCTACAAGGTGTTTTAAATTATGCAGCTCATCAGCTTTTCTACATTAATTCTTGAATAGATGACAGGAGTTAAGTTAAACTATTATGAATAAAGATTATTAATGATATGTTAATTTATATAAAAGTCAATATTTAAATATCAACATATAACAAAAAAATGGTAATGTTAACAATATATTATAAATATGTTGCTAACAATGTTAAATATGTAATATTAACATTATATTAATAAATTCGAGTTTAAAATAAATAAAAAGTTATGAAAAAGTGAAAGTAGCTTTTAAACAGTGTAAAATATATTTTGATATACTTCACTGCATGTACATCTAAAGCTGATAATAAAAAAACTTTTCCAAAAGAAATTTTTAAAAAATATAATAAACTGAAATTGGTTAAATTGCTTAGCTGTTTTATCAAGTATTAAAAAATTATTTATTTTCAAACAATCCGGTTCACAGTTTCGTTATTTTCCATTATTCTTTGTAATTTAGTTCTATTTTCTAAAATATACTTCAATATTTTTTAATGTAAAATAAGAAACTGAGTTTTAATTCCTTTGAATGAATTTACTGAGAAATGAACACTAAACAATGCACAAAAATCTGTGTTCATTTCAAAATAGGAAGTGAAACGAGAAAAAAATGCATTACATTTTTTTTTTTTTCGTTTAAAAATATTTTCAAAAGATTAAACGATAAGAGCGTTAGCTTAATGTCTTTAATAAGAAAAATTCAGAATATTTTTTATTTATCATTTCAGATTATTTTTTTATATAAACTTTAGTTTTTGTGAGTAAAATACTTTTCATTCAGATTCTTTTCTTAATAATGAGTTGCCGCTTTAAACTTTTCCAAAAGCGCCAAACGACAGTTTAGAACAATTACTTTTCGTAATAACTTCTTAAGAAATGGAATGACTTCTACCATTTTCTTAAAATACTGAATTATCTTTTTCACTGCCAATAGCTATTCAACTAAAATAGAAAATATAATTCCATAAAGCTTTGGAATTCTTGTAAGTATTATAGAAAGTTTAATTCCTTCAAATCTTTCTAAACTAGATCACTTTTCTTTTAGAAAAAAAATTATTTTTCTAAGAAAACTAGAAATATTGTTAAAGCACCTAGAATTTCGGATAAGCTTAAAAATAGCCTCTTATTGTTTACTAGTGTTCCAGAAGTTTCCAGAATTCTAAAGTTGTTATGATATGATTGGTTTTATAAAATGAATGTATATGGATTGAATGTTTTAATGTCGAACGTTTTATATTTTCTGTCAACAGAAAAAATTTATAATTTGGTCTTTTGAGTTTCATATTAAAATAAAATTTCATTTCATTTATTTTCGAAAAGACAAAAAATGAGCATATTTGTAAATATCCTTTTCTTTTTTCATAGGAAAAGTATATCATGATTTTTTTAAATCTCATCTATCATTAAAATAATAATTCTTTTTCCTTTCATTAGTTCTTTCTCTTCTTTATCTAGACAGATATCGTTTCTCGAATGAACTTTTTATATTAAAAAATGCTTAGAATTCATCAAATTGAAAGATTTGTATTAGATTATTTTAAAAATTAATACATATTTCAGATTTCATAGTAAACAAATCAAATTAATTGCATCAATGATTACTGGTTTATTGCATGATTTCTGACGTGAATGACTGAGTCTATGTATAAGTATTATAATAAACTTCTAGCTTTAAACAATCAATGATATATAACACATATATATTCACCTATTGATTGACATTATGTGATACATTTCAATTATTTAATTATCCATATTAATTCATAAATCTTTATGTATCTATTAGCACATTTATTATCACTAAGTATAATGATCGCGATGAATGATATATGTATGCATATTGATCCGTAATTAACCCTAATTAATGGTTCATGACAAATTGCGTTTGCAGCACCATTTCTGAAACTGTGGGTTTAACATTTGTTTGCAATATATAGCTTATTAAGGATAATTTAAACTGGCCATTCCATTCATAATTACGGATAGATTGGGATTTTCAGCTTGGTAAATATTGAATGAAATGGCAAAACTGAATATTAAACATATAAAATATGATATTTTTAGTAATATAAATTACATTTTATAACAACATTTATAATGATATACATTTTAAATTCAAATGAATTTCAATAAATGAATTTTTTTGCTTCGAGATTTTTAGTTTTAATTGTCTGGTGTCACTAAACAGTAGCTTACAATTTCTTCTATTGTTGATGGTTCAATCAGTTCTGTTTTGTTTGCACATTTAATAAGTTAAGGGTATAATATATATATATATATATATATATATATATATATATATTATACCCATGCTTGTCTGATATGAACAACTAAATATCGAGATGGCAGCTGCATTTTAAACCACATTATCATAGCGAAGCTAGTAGTGTGGCATTAATTTATCTCATCATCGTATCAAAACTCGTAGAGAGGCATTAATTCAAATCACTACAACGAGGTTTCAGGATGCCATTAATTTAACCAACTAGATTACTGATCGAGTTATGCTTAAAATTATGCTCTATATAAGAGTGAGAAACACCTCTTAGTATATAATGAAAATAGGGAAGATGTTTCTTTTAATTTTAAATGCAAAAAGTTTTGTAACGGAAGATTTCCGTCAAGATTTTTTACGGAAAAGTATCAAGTATCTAATTTTATATTTGTAACCCGTAATTGAATCCATTCTACTAGATTCTTGATATACATATATAATTCAATGAAGAATAATTTAAGAGCATAGGACTACGATAAATTAATAGGAGTTAAACTTTCTACTATGGTTTTTAATATTTTAAAAACTATAGTGATTATCTTATTGCTTTTACATTGATTCTATAAATTATATTTATAATTAAAAATCCACCAAATTTTTTTAAATCAAGCTGTATAACCTTTTTATACTATACAGTCTTTAAACATGCGAGAGTAACAATTTAGGATTCTATACATCGATGTTTCATCGCCAATAAAAATTCACTGCGCTGGTTGTCAGGAAAATGCATATTCATATTATAATCCAACTATGGATTAAATTATCATGCTTATTTTTTGTATATGTCTAGTAGATTTGCTTTTATATGCAAAATTAATTGTATAAATAAGAGAGATCTCGCTTGAATTGTTTCATTTAAAATTTCGAAAACTAAAATTTACCACTTTGTTAAGTTTAAATTGAAATGTTTATATTTATGAAATAAAAACTCAATTCTATCTCATCTAAGTTTTGATAACATCATTGTAATTTTAAGAGATATATTGGCTGGTTTCCTTCAAATATAATGGAAACTATAAATAAAAACAAATTGCAATAAATGTTCCTGCAAAAGCCACAAACGATATCCAATACAAGAATTCTTTGGGAACAGAAATGAGAGGAAATCTCATATAATAAGATAAAGAAGTACCATGTTTTATTGTCAATTGCCCCACATCTACGGTGTGACATCTGGACGCCCCCGGTATGCTATGAACTTCAGCAACGAGCAAAATTGATTAGTCGATATGTCGTTAATATCGGTAAATCAATTACAGGCCACTTGTTAGATGTGTGACTCTTGTCTGTTGGACTCTTGAGTTACCCAGCATCACTCGAGTGGCCGAAAAGTTTCCACTCATTTGGCTTTGAAGTATGCAGAAATTGAACTTCAACTGCGAGAGTGAGCAATTTTAGGGGAAAGCAGAAATAGACAATGAGGTAATTGGAACAATAGAGTTTTACTTTAGTTTTGATGAAAATTGATTAGTATAAATGAAATAAAGTGTTCATCTGTAATTTGGGAACTGCTCAACAATTAGTATGAAAACAATGATATTAATTTGTGGAAACATAGTAATCTTTATATGCTGGTCACTTTTTATTCCATATCTAAACTTATACACTATAATGATGATAAACACACATTTTGAATTCACCTGATTGCTTTGGGCTATAAATTTAGCCATGATTCCATTGAAGTTAATTTGTATAATAGGAATTAATGTTCTACATAATCTCGGTCTGAATATGATTTCCTTAGTTTAAAATAAAATTAAAGTATTGTTCTCATTTAGATTAATCATTTTTAATTTCGATCTAAACAGATGCTTATTTTCCTTTCTTATACGAAAAAGAATGCAATATGGGATATGATGGCTGTAAAATCTAATCAAATGCCACTGTTGCTCATTTGTCATCAGCTGAATTACAGTCTGAAAAACTCCCTCTCATTTCTAATTTCGCAAGGGAGTTTTAAACCCATATATTTTCTCAGCTCGTTTTCAAGTTTGTTAGATCTCATTCATTATGGCCTTCAGATACACCAACAAAAAATAGATTTATATATTTCTATGAAATCGAAAACAGTCTCTAAAATAACTTCAACTACTAAAAATAAAACACCGTTTGTGTGTTTATTGGCTCAAAAACCAAATGTAGCTTATATGCAGGAAGATTTCGACGAAATTCGCGATGCATATTCTAAAAATACCTTAAAGATAAATTAGTTGTATTGCATTCACTTACAAAGAATAGGTTGAAACGTTTAAATTTATATAAATCATAAGCCAACTGGCATCCTGAACAAGAATTTTTGCTTTTAAAATTAGTTGGAACGGAATTATAAATCTTGTTCTATATATCAGTATATTAGAACCGAATCTATTTTGTAGATCATTAAAAATTATAATCATTATGCACATTTTTTAAGGAAAATCAGTTTTGATGGTATGTAATGAACAGATTTCTTATTGTTTAACTAAAATTGTTGATTATTTCTAAGAAATTACACCATTTAACTATCATCTTACTTCAACATTTTTTTACCATTTATAATCCAAAGAAAAGTTTGTATATCTCAGTGGCAACATTTGATATCTGAAAAACCCAATTTTTTATAAGCGTTGAAATAAACCAGTTTCAAAGCTTATAAAAAAAAATGGTTTCAAACTATGTAATTTTCATTAAAAACATTTTTTACTTCAGTTTCTTATTTTGTCTGTAAATAAATTGTTATTACTATTATTTGAATTTAAAATTAAGTGTTTTTGTGCACCCTAAAATTTATTTATGTCAACAGGCATAGTGGCTAAATGTACCCAAAGTCAACCACTTTTGGGCTTGAGGGTAATGGAGGGAGGAGATCATTGAAAGTCTTTAAGTATGACTAATTTGCATGAAATTTTCTTTCAAATGTTCTAGGAAATCACGATGCTGTAATTAAACTTAGGAAAATTATAAAATGCATTGAAGTGTGTATCCAAATGAGATAATTTTTTAATAGTTTCAGAGAATTCAGTCATTAGAATTCAGTAATATTCTATCAATAAAGTAATATTAATAGATGTTCTCAAACTAATGGACTAATTAATATGAGAGTTTTTGTGAAATTTCCTGAACATCTTAATGCATTTAAGTGAGAATAATTAGTTTATGAACTATATTAAAACATTCGATAAATAAAATATGTTAATACATATCCCCAAACTAAGGGATTAATTAATGAGGTTTTATCCACATTTCCTAGAAATCGTAATGCTCTTCCGAATAAATTTATAGAATAATAAATTTGTAAAATATATTAAAATTTTCTATTAATAAAATCATGTTAATAATTAATTAATATGATATAAATAATTGAAATGATAATTAATGAATATGAAATTAATTAATATGATTCATGTTAATATTAATCATGTTAATAATTAATTAATATAATGTAAATAATTGAAATGGTGATTAATTAATATGAAATTAATTAATATGATTTTTTCTGTTCAACATTCCTGATCTCAATACCCCCAAATAAGAATGTAAAATAATAAATTTATAAACTATATTAAAATATTCGATAAATAAATTAATATGTTAATGTATCTTCAAACTAATGGACTAATTAATACATTTTCTGTTCAAAATTCCTTGAAATTATAATGGTACCAAATAAGTCTAAAAATGATAAATTTATAAATAATATTGAAGTGTGTAAATTTTAAAAAGCTATCACAAATTCAGTTTATGAAGATATAATAAAAACACAGGTATTCGTCAGAGTCTCTAAGCTCCATATTTTTCCCAAGATTGAAAGCTACATATTTAGCATTATTTGTCTGTTTTTCTTTCTGGGAACATGATAAATGAAAAAAAAAAAAACGTTTTGAGGAAAATGGTTAAAATTTGGAATATGAATTTTATACTAATATTTAAATAAAATTAAATATTATTAGAAATGTTAATGTCGAACTAAATGTTGCTTAAGTAGACCAATGTCTAAATTAGACTAAATTCTTTATTAGAACTTCAGTATTTGACCAATTTTAGACAGATTCTAAATAAAACTAAATGTTACTAAAATACATGTCTGAACTAAACAAAATGTCATTAAAACGCCCATGTATAAATTAAACTAAATGTAGGCTAATTAGACATCGTCTAAAATAAACTAAATTTTTTATTAGTTTCAGCATTTGATCAATTATAGACTATATCTAAATTCAACTAAATGTTACTAAAATGTTTATGTCTAAATTAAATTAAATGTTATTAAAATGTTCATGAATAAGTGAAACTAAACGTTAACTAACTAGAAATTGTCTAAATTAAATTAAATTTTTTATTAGAATTTCAGCATTTGATTAATTTTAAATCAATGTCTAAATTAAGTTGAGTGTTACTAAAATTTCTATGCTTAAATTGAAGCAAATGTTATGTTAAAAATGTCTACGTTTAAATTAAGCTGTATGTTATTAAAATGTATGTCTAAATTCAGTTGAATGTTAATATTTATGTTACTAGATGTTACAAAAATGACTTAAATTTAAATGAAAATAAATGTATAATCAAACATTGTCAAAATTAAACCAAATAATTAATTTAGTTTAAATTACATCAATAAATAAATTAAACTAAATTTTATGTTAGACTTTCAGCATTTGATCAATAAATTTATTAACTATTAATCTCTACTTTATTTCTACTGCATTGTCTCATTTCATAACAATTATTTGACGAGAGACTGACTGAACAACGCCCGATATTTTGCTAGTAAACAGTTAAAACCAGAAAGGTTACCTATATAATCGAATTTCTTGATTTATTACGAAAACATTATTCAATCTTGTTGCTTGTGAAATTCACAGACATGAGACAGAAACCATTTTCAAAATACTTACTGAACCTACAAACGTCTTCATAAATATCTAAATGATCCAAAACTTGAAAGCTTCTACCAAAAAAAGCGTTCTGTTCATCATGACAACGAAAGTTTAGTTCTTCTATAACATCTCCTTGAAGAGGATGATGCATTTGTAGTCATTGTTGGTGGTAAGAGAACATTTCTTCCGAAAGAAAAGCGATTATTAAGAAAGAGAAGGAGTAATTAAGGATTAAAACAGCCCATTAATCATGTTCATTTTTGGTGGGAAGATGGGTCCTGTAGAAGAAACTTCATGATTAATTAGTGACACGTTTAATCCTTACAGCTCCTGTTTCCTTCCACATCATTGTTTTGCAATA
The DNA here is from genome assembly GCA_026543055.1 of Argiope trifasciata. Lineage (NCBI taxonomy): Eukaryota > Metazoa > Arthropoda > Arachnida > Araneae > Araneidae > Argiope > Argiope trifasciata. Next base: position 1,281,008 of record JAPMOQ010055289.1, on the reverse strand, counting down.
AAGTTTAAGAATGTGGAAGAAAAATGAAACTAGCTACGCAACTAACCATTCTGAAAATAATTACTTAAACATTCTTGATAAAACTCATATGATTAATAGTCGGATTTAGATATGTTACAAATTTTAGTTTAGCCTTTTTTTTACTTTATACAAAGTATAGATCATGGTAGTCTCAAAAAATTCGAATCTGGGATTCTGACGTATCTGTACGTTCCATACCACCACGAACTCGAAAAACATATATTTGGCGTAACTTTTTTTTATCTGTTTTTCTATGAGCATGCTAAATGAAATACGTTTTGTGCAAGGTGACTGAAATTCGGAATATGAATTTTAGACCAATGTTGCAGATTTCTATTGAATATCGAACGAAATCTTCCAGAATAAGTTTGTATACACGAGTATATATCAACACGATTATAGAATTAAGAAAGATGTATAGATGTATAGAACTTCGTATTAGCATATAAAATGAGTTTCTTTCCTATTTCTGATATGAAATGAACACAGATTATTTCCTGTTTAATATTAGTTATTTTGTTGCATAAGAACCTTTTTGTTCTATTATCTTCTTCCATCTCTCAGGAAGATTCGTTATACATTCTTTACAAAGTTTGTATGTTTTGGACAAGAAATAATACTCTAGGTAAGATTTTATTCCGTAGATGGATTTAAAACACGTATCGCAAAGATAATTTTTTCAGAATTGAGAGAAGTAATACTTCGATGGAGTGGGATCTAGAAAGTATGCAGTATGAGGTAAAACATCCCAATCAAATCGTAAGAGCTTCTCTCTTAGGACTAATGCAATATTTGTTCTCGCTTTGTCATGGTGAAAAATAACGCAATTTTGGTTCATTAATTCTGGCTGGTTTTTTACTATTTCAGCTTTCAATTGATGACAGTATTTCGTAGAATTTATTGTTTCATCCTGAGAAAGGAGTTCATAGAAAAGTATGCCTTTCAAATCCCACCAAATTAAAAAAAAAACTGTTTTTGGGGTGTAGCTATGACTTTGCGACAATTGAAGGCTTATCGTCGTTCTCCAAGAGCGTTAACTATACCCTTTTTCATGTAAAATCCAAGTTTCTTCTTCAATGATAGGCCACCTTAAAAATGAATCATTTTTAAAGAAAGAAAGTTTTGAGACACCCTAATATATAAATATAATGTTCAAATTCCAGATTTTTTATCAAAATTTGAAATGATAATTTTTTGGTACATAATAAATAATTAAAGCACAGGTAATTCCTTTTTATACAACCTGTTTTGAGATCAGAAACTATTAAATGATGTTTTTTATAATTTATCTGTTAAAATAAATAATGTTTTGAACTTATATCAATCAATTTTAAACTATCTTTTTATCAAAAGGTTGACTTTATGTCGATCTGTACTCCCGTATGCATATAAACACAATGGTATGTATCAATAGAATTTGTTATGCGATCATCTCATTACAATTCTAGTTTCATGTTAATTTGAATTGGGGTTGGATAGTATAAAGATGTCCAAAATACATGTTAGAAAAATAAGTTCAATAAAAAACCAAGATTCCTGCCAAAAATCTACATTTCATGAGTATTATTCGCTATTTCCATGCTATATATACGTGGTCTTGCCTTAGAGCCAAAATTTTATGCAGAATGAAGGGTTTAAGACTTTTATTGGAGAGTCAACAGAAAACTTTGGAAGACCACTATGTTTTGTTAAAATTAAATCAAAGGCGAAAATCGAAAGAATGTAATATAGGAAGATTTGATATTAAACAGAAGCACAATATTTGGTACATTTACACACTAAATTAAATAAAAGCAATTTTAAATTACATAAATTAAAAGTTTTGCAGTTTTAAAAATAGTAAACTTTCTATAAAAATATTATCAATGATCTATAAATATTATAGCAAACATATTATTTCATTTGTTAGTGATACTGTTTATTGATTGTTAATTGTTCTTCCTTTTTACCACATGATTTTTATTTGAAAAAAACATGAGGTTAAAAAAAAATCCTCTGTACGATACTGTTGAAGAAAAGGAGCAAAGTTGTAAAATCAACATATCTAAAAACATACCTTATGATATTATTTATTTTAACAGATGAGTTATAAAACTAGTTTACTTATGGATACAGTGGAGCTTAAAAGAATCAAAAATGGACGAAAACGCGCAAATTTATTTTTATCGTTTCATCATTAAAATATATGTTTATATTCAGATAAAATAGCATCATAAAATGTACTACTCAGTGAGATAAATATTTTAATTTTAAGAGGAAAACAGTTCATCTCAAAAACTATTCTGAAAACGATATTGTAATTAGATTGAAATGTCCCAGGTGTTTTGATTTTTTTAAGAAATCGAACTTGATAATAAACATTTCAGTCAATTATTTAAAAAAATGAAGTATGCATTTATTTTTCGCTTTTTTTAGCAACTAGGAAGACAATTTAAGCACAGAAAAACATAAAAATAAATTTATGCTTCTCAAGAAGAAAAAATAATAGAAAAAAATCAAAGATTAAATTGCCTAGGATATTTTTAAAAATTTAAAAATTGCATATATTTCAAACTTTTTTTTAAAAAAAATAATGTACTTTGTTTCAAACAGTTTTTTAAGAAATTTGAAGTTTCTATATTTTAATACACATCATAAAAAAATTCATAGCTCCCACTGCATTATTCACTATAGAATCTAATATCTATCCCCTTATAGATCCCCTTTATATATATAAAACTTTCATAAGTATGAATTATTGGAGCTTTGATTACTTATTACATGTTGAAAGAAAATTCAGATGAATATTTTTTTTAAAAAAAAGGCTTATTTTCATGGCACCGATCGTTGAACAAATAATAAATTTTGTGTTTCCTTTATCAGTAACATTATTTCCTTTATAGAATACTTCATTTTAGCAAATAGTAAGTTTAATTAGTTGCTTGTTTAGCAAAATATTATATAATCTATTTTTTTTTTTACAAAAAGAATCCAGTTATTTACGATTAAGATTTAATACCTCTTTCACAATATTTGCTCAGTGCAAATTTTAGAAATTTTCATGTTTCCTATTTGATAACTTAAAGGGATTTGTTACTTTACATTATTCAAAGTTTTTAATGAAAAATGTGAGGATTGTGCGAAAAAATTAGAATTGTTTTTGTATAAAGATTATTAAAAATGATACTGTATTAAAAATGAACATCATGATGCTCTAAGTAGCTCCTCTTAAAAATGAGGCACTCATTAGATTTTTTCACTGTGTGATATTATTTACTTCAATCAATTAATTAATAATTATAAATATTAAAATATTAAAAAATCCTATTAACAATAATTGTAGAAACTTCACAGCACTTTCACATTTAAAAGTTAGTGAAAACAATCGCTAGTAAACAACAGTCTTGGGGATAATCGTAAAAAAAATTAATATCTATGAAATTATGCAAAATATAAATGAGATAAATAGGTATTTTATTTTTAAGATTTTATAAATTATAATAAAAATTAAATGGGGATTCAATTATCTTCAGTTCTTGTCCAATATATGTTTAAATGTAGGTAGTATATTCCGTTTTCCCGGAAACCGCTTCAAAGTAAGAGTTATGCTAATTTTAAGCGAAAATAGAGTATTTCTAGAATTTATTCGAGAGCTTCAAAACAAATGTAGCAGCGCTTAAAATATCTATGAATATTTCAGAATGTCTCCAAACGCTCATGAAGTCTTGGAAGATTCAAAGTTTAGTTTATTGGAAAATGTTTCAGGAGGAATAATTGGAGTGCTGAGTTAAGAATCTCGCTAATTGGAATTGCATTCGAATTCTCCTAAATTTTAAGATCTCCGAAAATTCAGTAAATCTAGAAAATCCTCAGGACTTATATGACTTCGAAGTAGAGAATATCCGCAATTATTTGATTAAAACAGCAATATAGAAAATACTTAGTTCGTTAAATATGAAGCAATCCTAAAGTTAAAGGCTTTTATGTTTAGATTATTGATTTTAAATATTTCACACTGAATACCAAGCTTTATTAATAAAAGGAGTTTCGAAAAAAAATCCAAATTAGAATAATCGTTCTTCGCCTGTAAACAACAGTTTAATATTTCCCTTTTCCACCTTTTTATTCCATACCAACATTTTCACAATTAGCTCTTACTTCTCCCATTACGACATATTTATAAGAAATTCGAAAACAGAATGGCTGAAATATTTACTCTATGATATCCAAAAGCCATAGCTTTATAGGACAATGGAAAGAATTAATTATATATGCATGCATAAAACGTTGTTTTGCAACGCATTATATATGGAACTGTTATGATTATTTAAAAGCATAATTATTAAATGCTATATTTTAAACCATGTTTGTAATCATAAATAAAATTTATGAAAATTTATTAATAATCAAAAAATTTAATAAATATTTGAAATCTTGCAATATAAATGATATAGCAAATATCAATTTACCGGGTCGTTGCATTTCTAAGATAAATCATTCCATTTCTTTTGATTCAGGGAAATATAAATAGAGAAAATTATAAAAAATTATATTTTTTTCGTTTAAATACCATTTTTGTCTACATATCGTATAAGACAGAGTAAAAAGATAAAATATGTGTTTTATATTTGATAAAATAGTGTGCCCCTTCTTCAAAAATCTTAGAATGTTATCAGATAGATGAAAAATTCATGAAACAGAATAATAAAATTGATATACTTTGTGTCATCAAAATATTCAAATATATTTCTGAATCTTTGTGAATTGTTGATAGCATATTTACATAGAAATCTGCACACATAGCATTTTATTATAATAAATCGATTACATTTTGCATATATTTCATATGTAGAATGATGATGATAAAATGAAACTATGTCCTTTAAATCCATAAACTGCTAACACTTTTTTTGTCTGCATTGTAAAAATTCGAAATCCCATAAATATATATGGACCTTTTAAAGTTCAAAGTGCTCTCTTTGCTTGATTTGTTTTATAGAAAAATATTTAACTATTTATCAAAATTGTTCTTTCTTTTTATATTGGAATTCAAGTTACATTTTTGGAGCAGAAGCAAGCCAATATCAAAGCCAGTTGGAATACTTTCAACAGGGCATCGTGATTTTTCGTCCGGCATGTTGCCAAAACAAATAGCCTTAATGCAAAACCATGACCACAAAACACAAAATGTGTGGTTTATGCCAAGACAGCGACCAATTTGTTTGATGAATACCGAAGAATATTTCAACATAGGAATTTTACAGAATATATAAAATAGAAAAGAAATTAAAAGGAGAAAACCATTTTTAGGATCTTATGATATTATGCAATGGATTATTATCAAATGATGTTTCTCGTTTGATAATTTAATCATAGAAGTTTGACAAAAATAAAGATAGGGCTAAGAAATGATAAATTAAAACCGGCCCTATCCATCAAATATCAAATTTAATTATTTTCAAGTTGATATAATTATCCAACATTCCATCGGATAGTTGATGTTTTTTATTGATTAATCTTATCACTTGAATCATTTTCTATATAAATTCAAAATTTCAAAGTTGAATAGTTATTTTTTATAACACTATTTATCCATCTTGGATCTATAAAAGAAAATGAAACAGTATCATTCGATACATCAAAATTTTCGATTGATTTTATAGGAAAGAGCCGGGTTTTTGTGGTTTTTGACATAGTTAAAATTTTTTAAGTTCTTTATTTATTTATTTAAAAAATTATGCATGTGAATCAGTTTTGATATATTTTATATAAAAAAATATTATTCTTGGTTATAAGTAAAAACTTATATTAGTTTTTTTTTTCATTTTGCTAGTGTATTTTAAATCTTTTAAAAATAATATAAATAATAGAGAAAACAATATCGTACATTACTTTGAGAATTAGTGTAGGCAATAGAATCTTTCATAGAATAGTATTTGTTATGCAATTAAAAAAATAACTATTAAGATTAAGATTCTTGAAATATTTATTTATTATTCTTTTTCTCTTAGTATCATTCATTATGTAAAAGTAATATTTTATTTCTGCATATTTTTACTTTTTTATTATAAGCTGCTTTAAATAGAGTAACCACCATTTATTAGAAATTACGAATTACTTTTGGCATTTTAAATTATACTATTGGAGAAAAGAGCACTTTCAACAGTTATTTCCAAAAAATTGTACTTTTGTTCATATATTATTATTAATTAGGCTTTTGCAATAATTAAAATGGATCTGAAAAGGTTTCGTCTATGTTATAAAATGCATCTTTTAAGGAAGATGTTAATGTATATGTTCTTTAAAAATTTCAAAGTAAAAATCAACAGAAATTTTTTGGTGTAGTTAGAAATAAGAAAGTAGTAATAAATTAAATATCATCTGTGAATGAAACCCATGCCAAATTTTATATAGTATTACGTAAGTCAATATATAGTATTATATAAGTTAAATAGTATTATAAGGAAAAATTTATATAAGTTTTTTTTTTAATTTAATAAAATGCGTTAAAATATGTCAATTTTGATTTACATTTAATGTAATATCTTTTGCATGGGATAGTTTTAAAGTATTAATTCTCAAAACTGCATTCCAAATTGAATTCAATATTTTAAAAAAGTATCTGGATTTTATGTTTTCGCTTAATCAAGCACTAATTATTAATAATAAAGCTTAGTGATTTGAATTTCTCAAAATATCCAGAAAATCAAGCACATTGAAAATATATTTATTTATTTTAAGAAAATATATTTTGAAATTATTAAGAATCAGAAAATACCTTTTTTGATTTGGAATAGAATTCTTGTTCTCATATTTTAAAGAATGTTCGTGGAAATAATTTTAGAGTGAAAATTAAAATATCCAGACTATTAAATACAAAAAAGACATTTCCAAATACGAGATAATTTGATCCAAATCTTAAATTAAAGTAATTGATTTTTTAAAATAAAATAAAAAATCCTTACCGAGTAATCAAATTAATTTTAAAAATTGAAATAATTAGATTAATAAATTGAAGAAATAAATATTCTTTAATAAGCAAATAATTTTTACTTAATCCTAATTAAATTTGAATTTTGAAACTGAATACTCTTATTGAATATATATATATATATATATATATAGTTACCATGTCCTTTATGAATTAATTTAGGAAATAAATAGTCTAGAGATATTGTTATGGATAATTTGACTTTTTTGAATAATATCTTATATTAATTCACTCTCATTTGCAATTGCTTGCAAAAAGGTGATTAATTATTGAAATTGTTCAAAAACAAAATCAATCCGTTTGATTCATACTTTATTGGATTTTTTTCCGCATTGTTGCCATTTTATAATATCAAATATCCCTATAAATATGAGGCAGGAAAGCGAAAAATTAATTTTTCGATTGCTGAATTAGTTTGAGAGTTTGTTTAAGCCTATCGAACTCTTCAAAGAATATAAATACAGCATATTTAATATGACAAATAAAAATAGTCTTTTTTTTTTTCAGTATTCGAATTCCTCTAAAGAATTCGTGTAAGCCGGTGCAAAGTTTGTAAGGCGATGTAAATTTAATTACTTTAATGGCTTGGAATGTTGATTTTTTTTAGTAACACGCCATTTTTTTTACGTCACAACGTTAACTTGTTTCAAGGATTAGCTACTTTTTTGTTTGGTAGACAAATCCATGCTTGATTGCTCCTTTCAGCGAATTAAGTTTTATTTTCAGCTAATTTGATTAATGATGTCATCTTTTTTTTAAACTTATAACATGTTTTAAATATTTTTACAAAAAGCAGAAATTAAATTAACTATAACATCTACGGTAATGAATTTTCTGAGAGACAAATATTGTTAAGCATATTATAACAATGAAAGAATTAAATATGTGAATTATTTGAGAAAAAAGAAATAGACCTAGTTGTGTATATACCAGTCACTTCTAAACGTATTGATTCACAATTTTAATGAATCTATAACTTAAGAAGTGTTTTGAACAATAAAAGGAAATTAAAAATAGTTTTTTATGAAGCATACTGAGAAACTAAATTTGTTACGAATATTAGTTTACGAGTTTTGTGGATTTTAAATTTATGTTATTGAAAACCGATTGAATATTAAGACTTTTATTTAAAAATCTACCTGTTTTATGATTTTTTTTGAAAAAAAAAACAACTCTGTTATAAAATAATTATACAATACAGCTGTATTGTATAATTATTGCATGCATAATTACAGCATGCTGCTGTATATTTTAATGATAAATATGTCGTACGTGAGCTTCTATTATATATAAATTAGGAATATTTTTAATTTACAACTTAAACAGTTCAATTTATCAATCATTTAAGATTTTAAATTACTTTAAATGTCCCGAACAGCTAATAAAGTATTTAAATCTATATCTCTATATAGTAAAAAATGAAGTCTTCTGAATGCGGCTGATTATTTGAACAACAAAAACTCGAGAAATAGTTGACGGATATTGGAGATATTTATACCATTTTGTAGAACATTTTTGAGAAAGGTTTTAGTACTACAAAATCACATCAAAACAATAAAGTAAATTTTATAATTGCGATTTTAATTATTCTGCTCTTTCGGGAAACTGCTTAGGTGCAAATTGCAAGATCTGTGGTTTGCATATGCGATACCTTTCTTTGTTTACATCAAACAGCGATTCAAGTCTCATTATGCACAAAAGAAGGATATCCAACCTTGGCCGGAATACATCAAATTCCAAAAAGCTTCGTTTGTTGCGGGATAAAGGGAATGAAGAGGGAAGAAATATTCGGTTGGCCAGTGTCAGAGAAACGAAGAACTTAGGGAAGGAACACTTCTTTTGAGCGAAATAATCGTCTCTTAAAAATCTCATGAGGAGTGCAAAGAGGTGATAAACAAGGCTGGAAATGTGAGCACAATAATTTATTTATGTATTTTTATATTTTAAAACAGCGTTTCTATTATATCTTTAGTGGATTGTTTTGTCTACGGACATATCATTTTTACTTTTTTAACAGCATAAATATTTCTGAGTGTGTACTATAAAAATTGCTTTGTAGCTATTTTTGATAATTCTAAACACATTTTTGTTTGTTTGATATTGCACATGTCCAAGCCATATCGGGTGGAGACTAGACTTTAAAGCTAACTTTTTCTCCTTGGATGCTTTGCCACGGGCAATGGTGTACTGCTTGTTTTGTAATATGTTGTTTATTTCCAGATACAATATTAATAATTTAGACAAATCTTTTGCAATAAAATATACTACAAAACAATAGTGAAATATAAAAAGATTCAATTTTTTTCTTTCATGTTGAATATGCTTAATTTCAATATTTAATGTGAACATAATTCATGAATATATTGACATTATTGTCAATTATTACCTATCATGTAACATAATCTAATAATATTGGTGCTTCATCTTGCAGTTTTAAAGATAGATATTTTTTTGGAAATACTAATTAAAAATAAAATTTTAAATGTGAAAAGCGATAAATTAATAATTAATCATTACGCATTAAAGGATATAGTTAATGAAAATACTTATTTAAAATAAATTTAATAGATTTTATAAATTACTACACTCTATCCATCCACTTGAAATTTTACAGGTGAATAAGCGTGGTCACACGGAGCGCATTTCAATATATTGTCCTGGGCATGATTAATAACTACTCCTCTTGTGCAATATTTCGTCTTAATGTATTCTTGTTTCTAAAAACTGAACTGTTTTTCTCCCCTCTCAAACAGTTTACTGCTATTTTTTCTTTATCTTTACTTAATGTGGTTCGATGATAAGGTGGTCAAAAACTAGTCAATAAATGTTAATATTGTTCCACTACTTGGTTTTTGTTGAATTTTAAGTTTTTTCCAGAAAGGGAGCCCTCTGATGGACAATTTGAAATTAAAATTTTTATTTTGAAATTCCATGACCTCATCTTGTGTATAGTCTCTGCACAAAATTTCATTGCAATCATAGCGACAGTTTAATTATAAAAACATAGTCTATTAAAAAGACGGGACGATCATTTCTATAGAAATTTGCAAGGAAATCATTTTGAATTTAAGATGGTAAAGTATTAAAATATATAAAATATTAAAATTTAAATTTCTAAATAATAAATTAATGAATCAAATTCCTATTTTCGAAACAAGAATATTTCATTTTGAGACTAAAATGTATATTAGTAATAATTTTCTTCTCTCTAATAGATTGTAATCAAGCGAAACCATTTATAGAACAATTTAATTAAACTATTCTTTGACGCTGAGACATTACTTCTACTAAAACGAAATATACCAGCAAGGATATTTCTCATTTTTAATGCTCTTTTTACTTTTTATAAAATAACGAAAACATATTTTCCTTGGGGAGTAATTTCCTGCTACTTTTTATATTTCTTCTTTTAGCGATTATTATGTTCTGCTTCTGAAAAGAATTTAATAATGCAAAGGAACAGTTGCACTTTCTTTTGAACATATTTCATTTCGGCTATATTTCATAATTGCGTTTTTTTAATAATAAGTATGTTAGAGTTTTCCTAGAAAATACAATGTGGAAGTGCAATAACATTATTAGAATTCTCTTTGGGAAATCGAAGAAAAAAATGTCGGTTAAAAAGATGATTAAGTAGTGAAGAATTGTTTTTTGTCTAAGGAGAATTTGATTATTAACTGAACCATGTTTAAAGTAATGGTTAATCTTGTAATGACAGCAAATGTTATATTGTTTGACAAATATAGGTTATTTTAATTTCCGGTTCTTAAACAATTGCTCTCTTTTATTTCTTAAGCATTTAAAAAATGAGTCCAAACATCACTGTCGTGATTTCGGGATATTGAAATACCGCCACTAAATGCCTGATCATGTGTTAGTAGTAAAAGTGATTAAATTGTTTATAGTTAGACAAAACATTAAAAAAATTGTAGTTCCAATTATTTTGATGTTATTAGTATACTATTAAAGAAAACATTAGTGCGATATAAATAAGTTAAGATAATAGATCACGTTCACACATTCAGAACACTTTTTTATAAAAACGTGGTGCAGACAAAATTTAACCATGTTTCTGGACTTAAAGTTATTAAAGATTGGCAATAAAACACCGATATTTGAAATAAACATTTATAATTTTTGAAAATCATTATTTAATAGCATAAATTTAAGCGAATTCTCAAAACACTTCAAATTGGCTACACCTAACACTGTTACTTTCATCCGAACAAATTTTATATCAAAATATACTACATAGTTTTCTCTAGGAAATGTACCAGCATGAAGCTATAATAATAAATAAAAAAAATTTAGAATCAATCGAAGATTTATTATGATATTTTTAGTAAATTTATGGTGTTATTATTCAAAGAATAGATAGTAAATTAAAAATATATATATTCCCTCATTCTTAATTAATTTAGTTTATTACCTAGAAAATAGTATAGAAACGAAACCCACCAAATTTCATAGTAATATGATTATTTTATTTTGAGTTATTTGATTTGAAGTGAACAAAAATAAGTAAAATCACTTTTGTGAAAAATGCATTTAAAGTATACAGTACCTTATATTAAGAAATTATGAGTTCACATACTTAAAATTCACCACATTTATAAGTTATATCTTGTTCCGATATAACCTATAAATGTGGTGAATCATATTTCATTAATTTTTCTTTTTTTAAATAATTTTATATTATTTTTTGATAAGTTTTGCAATTGGCAGTGAATGATGCTTAGATTCATTTATTCTGTCTTTGCTGAGCTCAACAAATGCTCTAACTGTATTTGCTTTAGGTTACACTCCAATAAACATAAGGATATTTAGTAATCATATAAAACTTTCCTTATAATGTATTACAGACACAAATTGTCCCTAATCTGAGGCGTCGGATCTTAACAAAGACATCTTTAGTTACAAATTTCCACAAAATACCGTTGAAACTAGCATTATTTTGCGTTTTTCTCTCATTTACCGTATGTAAGGCTAAATTTCTGCTTATACAAATTTTTAATATGCTTTTTGGCCCTATAAATCGGTGTTTCCCAATTATTTAAATAAATTCTGTTTAAAGTTTATATATCATACGAAACTTTTTAATACCTTGACTTCTAATAATTGTAGAGACAAAAGCAAAACATTTTTAATGGATCAAAGACTGGGCTATTAAACAGGAAGGAATTTTTTTAAAAATCAATAAAGGAATTTTTTTATTACAAAAATCCATTTTTAACAAAAAAATGACAGTTTCAACGCATTTCTTAGCTTGTTGATTTTGCTAAAGGCAAATATACCTCTTATCAATTGACAGTCACCAAATGGGTAACAAATATTTACAGGGGCATGTGTGAACTGCGTGTCCAAAAAGTAATTACTTTCTAACCTTGTGTGTTAAATTATATTAGAAGATAAATATTTGATTCTGCTTCTGGAATAGTTTTTGTTTATCACATCGAATCATAAATCTTTCGTTACATATCTACGTGATAGTTTAGTTTAGCTATAATAACATCCCGTTTGAAAGCAAAATTAGGGTTTTTTTAATAGTTCTCTTAATTTTGAACCATGGTCATATGACGGAGACGACACGTCATTCTGCACCCCTCTCCCCAAATTGACACAATACACCAACGGGACAAAATCTGTTTTGGATAGCACAAGACGGATTTAAAGCGCACCAGCACCGTTTACATGACGGTTCTTCTGAAACACACTATTCCAAAGCCAAGACCTAACCACCAGGCCACCACGACCCTTCTATTGCAAAACTATATTTCAAATTCACTTGGTCCCCCTAGCCTGAGTGATAATTTTAAAATTCAAATGAAATAAATATTTTCAGAGATAAGGAAATCTACACGAATATCGCTGTTGAGACATGTAGAAACCTCGATCTAGGGATATAATTGACACAAGTAATTGACAAAAGCTGAAAAGGTTTGTTATGTATTTCTATTTTAAAATCTCCTAATATGATTACAAAAGTCTAAATCGAGCAACTATTTTAGGCTGGAACTTTTACGTATCATTAGATTAACCTAAAACTTAACTTAGACTAACTATCATTACATTTAATTTAAGGAAGTTAAATTTATGCTTCGATGATTAGACATGTTTGATGTTTACTACCTTAAAACCTTTTTCTGTAAATATAATTCAACCATATGTATATATATATATATATATATATATGTGTGTGTGTGTGTGTGTGTGTGTGTGTGTGTGTGTGTGTGTGTGTGTGTGTGTGTGTGTGTGTGTGTGTGTGTGTGTGTGTGTGTGTGTGTATACAATCATAAAATTATCAAAACAATTAAAACCCATTTTCTGGTGAACAAAAATTTAAACGAAACCAACTAGGTCGAAATCGAAATTAAAACTGAATTCGGAATTAAACGCTAAAAGTTCACAAAATGAAGGGTAAATGAATGAAACCAATTAATGAAACAAATCCAAGTTACTATAATTATTAAAATTATGTAAACGATACTGAAACGGCAAATTATGTTCATTTATGCGTGTTAAATAAAATTACACTTCCATATAAAAAGAATAAGGTATCAATAGACAATTTTAAAGTCAGAAAACCCACAATGAATTCGAAACTTTTTTTAATACTGTAATTAAGGAAACTGTAAAGATTATAGAATATATTTTTCTATTAATCTCTCCACTTATAGTTCTAAAAAATTTCTAATATAGCTGTTGGCATTTAAAAAGATATTTCATTCATGCAGTAGTATCTTTTGACAATGAAATAATAAAGGTAATTCATGGTGGCATGTATGAAATAAAGAGAAAAGCTTGAATATCTGATCAAACGATTAAATTTTACTAAATATTATTCGAAATTCTCTTTTTATATATAATTATAAAACAAATAATATATATGGAAATATTATAGTTTCAGTTGAACTTTTATTTAAAAAATATTATTCAAATATTCAATTTTTAGTAAAAATATCTAATGTTTTCGATTCATTATTCATTATGCTAAATAAAATCGTTATTACAACTAGATTTTTTTTAAATCTAGAATTTGTCTTACGAACATTTTTTCGGAAGTTTCATTCAAATTTATGTTATTTGTATTTTTTAATGTCTTATCAAATTCTAAATTTTAGTTAGAACTTCTTCTATAAAGTATGCAACTTCTATATAACGCGATAAAGTTCAATATAGCTTCTATGTATGCAACTTATGTATAGTATAAAACTTCTATAAAATATGCAGTGCATACTTTTTATCCGGTTTCGTTTAATTCTTAATAATAATTCTTTTGCTTAATTCAACAATTTCTACGTAAAATTATGTGTATCCTGAAATGAAAATTAAGCTATCTATTCATTAAAAACATTTTTATGATTATTTTAATGCTTTAGAATGTTGAAAAAACGAAACTTTTTCTTTATTTATTAATCAAATCCCAATATTATAATACTAAAAGTACAACCTTTATAATTAATTCAGGGACTAAATAACATATTTTCGAATAACTCACAGGCTAAGTTTCTAAATAAAAAAAAAATTCTTACTTTGTTTTACTTTTCAACTACATCCCCTCAACCATAAAAATTTTTTTTATTCAAATTGTAAAACACTTTCGACTTTTAACTGATATTTTGTGTTGTTTCAAAGGTGTTTTTAAATCTATTTTAAGCAAGATTTTGTTTAAAAAAACATTACATACCTTCTACAAAAAAATATTTTATATCGTTTTCTAAAAATTATATCGTACAGGGAAAAATCATTCCGCATTTGGTTATATAGATTAAATCAGAATTTGATGACATGTATTTATATAAAATTTTTACAGAACTTTCAATCGAATTTATTTTTTATTTAATCATTTTTTTCCTGGAAATCAAGTTTCTAAAAATGTAAAAGATAATAAAATGATACTCAAAATATAGCAAAACAGCACTAAAAGTGTTATAGTGCTGTTTTTATTTATTTATAATCAAAAAATTTCAAATTATCTTAAGAATTTTCAATTAGTGTTGGTAATTATTAAGTGTTTTAATTACATAAGTAGTATCTAAATTTATAAAAAATCAATTATGGATCAACATTTTTTCTTTATTACTTAAAGGCTTACTTTTTATAGTAGTTTAATAGCCGAGATTTAAACTATTTAGATTTATGCTATGCAACTTTATTAACTTTCTCAATTTTCATTAACTCCAGTTTACACTACTAAATGAGTCTGTAAGTATCCTTCCATTTAATTCATGTACAATAATAAAATAGTATTATGAAACAACTATCTTTTAGTTGCCGATAAACTCTTAGATCGCGTCGGTGCATTTTGTGTCCGTTTTAGTAATCGATTGCCGATTGTTTTAAGCCCTTTCAGCTGTCTTCATTGTCCTTTGAAAAGATAAGATTGATGAACCTTCTGTGCAAGTTGCCCACCCACTAGCTCTGGAAGCACAACTGTAATCAATCTGATTGCCAGCCCTAGAACGGATCTACTTTTCCAATTTTTGTTATTTAAGTGTATTTACTTAAAATTTATATTTTCTTAATCGTTTAATTTAAGATGTATATTACTTGTTTATATAATTTCCATAGAAATTAAATATGTTTGCGAAAAATTGAAACTATTAGAAGAAATGCCAATAAAATTCTAATTTGACGGAATGCAAATATATTTACTTAAAATTTGTAATAAGGGAAGCCAACAAACTGGACACCCAGCCTTAAATATTGGTCTAATTTCTCATTTTTTTATTTCCTATGAATGTCTATGACTTCAGGATATACAATAATGGTCATCTGAACTTCTTCATACTCTAGGTTTTGAAATACATCTTAAAACCACAACTTCCTTGTACATTCACTGTGGGAAAAAAACCCACAAGATATTTCGGCAGTACCAATGACTGTACCTTTCTGAAATTTTTGGATTCAAATATTTAGTTTAGTTCATTTTAGATACATTGAGATGCCTTTTTATAGCAACACTGAGACTATTTTGGGATGGACTATATCTTTTGGAATCTCCCTATATCTTTTGGAAATTTTTGCATCATATGAGTTTATTTTAGATATATTTAGGTAATTTTTTTATCACATTAGTACTATTTTGTATGGATCAGTCCCTATATCATTTTGAAATTTTTGTTACATATGAGTTTAACTTAGTTTATTTTAAAAACATTTAAGTAAGGTTTAATTCAACTCTATGATTATTTTTGGAAGAGCCCCATTAATTTGAATATAAAGATTGATATGAACATTTGAAAACTTCATTAATGGTCAACTACCAATACTCTCCATTTGAAAGGTATACTAAAATTTGAAAGAGCTGAAACCTTAACAAATGGATTGATTAATGAATTTTCGCTGTCACCATGACAAGTTTTCCAATTTCACATACATTAAATGAATGAGAATATTATATTAGTTTCATGTATGACTAGCTTTAAATAATAATTCAAATTTTCATTATTCAAAATAATTTTTCGGTAGAGATTTACTTCAACTTTCGATTAATGCAACACCAGTTGCTTAAATATTAGAAACCTACAAAAATGTTCTCTATGCTAAGATGCATAACATAATCAATTATTTCTTCATCATTATTCATTGTTCAAATTATCAATTATCATTATTCAAAATAATTTTTCGTTATATTATTATTTCAACTTTCGATTAATGTAACACCAGTTGCTTAAATATTCGTTACTTACAATAATGTTGTTTATGCTAAGCTGCATCTCATAACTAATTATTTCTTTTCTCGATTAAGTCTTCAAATTACTTTTGAACTTATTAGAAATAAAGTTAAAGCCTAATTATAAGAACAGAGGCCATTAAACTTATAATACAAATAAATTTGTTTTCAATATCAACAGAATCTATTTGAAAATTAAATTTTATTCTATTTATTTACATTAATGCATTATTAATCGGAATTGTAATGATATTCTTAATTTTCAATGGAAGACAATATCTTTATGTATCTTTATGAATCATTTTATTAGAAATAATGAGCTTTTTTTCGTCATTCTACTTGATTTACAACTGAATCAAGAGGAAAATGAATGATTTAATTATGCCTAAAATTTCTTTTCTTTAATTTAACAATATTAGTTCCTTGGTGTTCTAGTTATTTAGCAATGTTTGCTGTATCCATTAGATTTGATGACACAGAAGAAATCTAATTTATTTTTGCAATGCTCGTTTAATTCGTAATTAACGAAAAGATGTCAAAAAAGCGTGCCAGTATTTCATTTTCTCATTTCTGATGATAATTTTGTTTTAGTTTATTAAAATAATTCCTATTCAAAGGCGATTTCTTTTATTCCTTCTTTTTCAATAATGTTTTCATTTGAATTTCGAGAAAAAAATGTGTTTGAAAAAATAAAAAAAAGATAATTATATTTGAATGGATTTTTGCTCTTAACATGAATTAACACGTCTTAAGAAAAGAAATCATTATAACCGCTGAAGCAGGGAATCGTGCAAAAGATAATCGATTCAGTACTTTCTTGTACAATGTCATATTATCTCTATATTTCTGTTTGAACTCTTTGTGTGAATAAATTGAAATTTCGGAAGTCTATTAATTACTTCTATATTGTATATTAAACCTACAGGAGTTTTCTTTTCTTGATATTTCTTTACAGCTGTATAATATATTGCAATATGCATTGAACTTTGGAATAGAATAATAGTATTTGATATGCACTTTCTTCTTTGTCCTCAGGTTCGATTATCGAGTAATTATTAACATACTAATTTATACATTTTGAATAAATTTGTTTGCAGAGAATGAGTAGAAAAATTAATAAATGCAGATTTTTTCTTCTGATTAACACATATTTACTCTTTATTATTAATCTATTGGAAATAATTTTTTTCCAATGAACAATTATATTGAAATTATCCCAGCAAATTTTGAAAAGAGTATTTATATTACCGATTGATCAAATACTCTGAAATTACTGAACTTAATACACGTATGCCTTTTCATTTAAAATAAAATAAACTATTTGCCTCCATAGTAATTAGTTTAGAATATAGCTTTGATCATAAATTACTTAAACTTTTATATTGTATATTCATATATCTTATTGTTTATCCGAATAAAATAATATAAAAAGCAGGCTGAAAATGGATGGAATTGTGGACGTTAGATTTCATATCTACAAATAAAATAGGGAGAGGGATTAGGTTTTATAATTAATATTTGTATAAAATATATTACTATTTGGTATTAAGAAATAATTGAAAAAGTCTTCCCTAAAATATATTGATAAAAAAGAATTATCTTTTAACATCAAGAATGTATTAACTTTTTTAAATTGTTCATTTAACTTTGGACAACTTTCTTAATAAATTTTTATGTTAGCCCTTTCTTAGTTCGTAGTATGTCTATATTCTTTCTATCTCTGAAATACATGCACTTTTTATCGTTAGATAATGCCATAATGCCGTTTTCTATGCTGTCGATCTGAAAGCTTGATTTTTCAGAAGAATAAATACGATTTAATAAGTTTCTGTTGTCATTTATGCCCTCAAGTACCTCATTTTCAAATTAAGCTCTTATGGGACTGTTATCTGTTTACATATTCTGTAACGATGAATATATGCATCCCATCTCTGATTCTACGGCGTCTTGGAAAGTCACCAACGTTATCAGTTTCTTTAAATTTTTGTACCAGTCTCTAATGGCAAAGATATTTAAGAAAACAGATTTTTGGCATCGTATAAGCTCCCGACTATTATTCTTTGTTTCATTTAATAATAATTGTCAGTTAAAAAGTGAGCCGGCATCCTATGTTAGGGATAGCGGGTCTTCTGGGCTTCCCGGGTTCTTATCCTGTTTCTAGCATGATTGCTCTTCCTTTGTGAGATGTATGTATGAGCCCCTCTGTAAAAAGAGGGTTGTGCATGCGAACGTATATGTGCATCATCTTCATTTGAGCTAGAAATTAGATTTCTGCCTTCGGGTACTCAGGGGTCTTTACCCTCAGAGACTACTTCATCTCCTCTTCATTTTGCCGACGTCCTGGCATAAGGGTAGCAGGTCTTTCCCGTGATCTGGGCTTTCCGGTTCAGCCATGATTTTCTTCTGTGAGCTGTATGAATGAGCCTCTCTGTAAAAAGGGGCTGTGCAAGCAAATGTCTGTATGTAGCAGCTTCATTTGAGCTAGAAGTCAGTCTTCTGTCTTTTGGTGCTCAGGGGTCTTTGCCCTCAGAAGCTACTGCACACTCTTTCCGCGTAAACACGGACACGGCATCATTGAAAAGGTATGTCAAAATTCAAAGATTACCATTTCAAAAATTTAGAATCCCATTCAATTATGAAAGGGATTTATTTGATGTTATTTTAAAAACAAGTTAATCCTTTGGGTATATTTGACACATCATATCATTCCGTATTTGTTTGAATTCATGTTTCTGTTTTTCTTGTATAATTATAACTATTTTCAACTATCTCACTATTTTGTAGTATATATTCTGAATAATAAGAATGAAAAGCTATTGCTTTCGCATGTCCAAACAGTTGAATGCGCTTCAAATACAAAAGTTGTTTCCAATAAATATGTAATCAAAGGGTTAAAACAATTCGCAAACAATCGATGCTTTGTGTTTACAGAGTCTCTTACATTAACACCAGTATTGTGTCATAAGTATATTAAAATGATATAAAGTATGTAGAATATTAAATGAATAATCAAATAATGTTGAAAACTTCAGTTTTTCAGTGTTCTTCGATTATTTCAGAATTTCGATTAATTTAAAATTCATTTAATTTCAAACACAATAATTTTTATTGTATTTCCATAAAAGATTTTATGATCAAATAACATAGAAATAGGAATATGAAAATTTTATATTTAATTTGCGGTTATTATAATTTATATTCGTCTTCTCAGTTGTCTTTAACAATAATTATTTATCGATGTAATAGTTTGACATTTTAATATTTTTTGGATTATAAATATTTAAAATTGAATTTAGATATTTTTATATTCTATACAAATCACTTAAAAAATTGTAATATTTTTAACATAATGCTATAAATATAAATATGAAAGAGTTAAACAAATTTTTTATAGTTTTTTCAGACAGTGTAACGATGACTTACTTTGCTCATATAGTCATTATCTTATAGCCATATTCCTAAAATAAAAATATCTTGAATAAAAACGCAATATTCGTTTAGAATATTGACAACATTACTATGATACTTCTTTCATAAATAATTTATGTCAATACTCATAACCAGACTTGCATTTCTTAACCATTAAAGAAAGTAAATTCGAAATTCTGAATGCAGACAACATTATAGTTTCTTCTTTAAGGGGCAAAAACTGCATTACTTTTAATTATAAAAAAAGTCTCCGAAAACATGAGAGAAAATATCCTAGTCAAGCAAGAAAACATGATCTTAAGTAAGAAAAAAGTTTAACACTTTGACCATGAACGAAAAAATTAAATTAAGTGGACTTTTTTTCTTAAGGAAAAAAATGTGGTCCAACATCAAGTCATGATCTAAGAGCAAGCACCAAGAGAATATATAAACACTCAATGGGTTTCCTTAGACAAGGGTACTCTATCTACGAGAATGTAAAAGCAAGAAGTCGATTAACATATTTCAAATGAGTCCCTGCTCATTATATGTGTTATGAACAACTTCAGCAATATTTGCATAGAACTCTTAAAACTCCCTGAACATCAGCAGCATTAGAAACTTTTCCCTTCTTTGGAGACTTTAGGGAATTAATAGAATCTCCGTTGCCTGTAAATGGCTACACCTTTTTAGTTCCAGGCGATCATTACATTCTAAAATTATCCTCAGACTGCTTAAAGTATCTACATTTTCTTTTAAATGTAAGATTTAACTTGTGGAGCAGTTTGGGACATTTGGATAATTTTGTTGGGATAATTTTCGAGGGAAGGCTAATGATTACTGATGAAGAAATTTTAGAAACTTTTTTTTAAAAATAATTTTTTATTTAAGTATTTTAAAAAATACTCAAACCACTCCTAATTAATCTTAATTTAAATCAGGATTATTTAGCAGAAATACAAGAATACTTTAGCTTCATAAATCAATTATATAACCACTTATAAACGTAGCCATGTTCTTCAACTAAAAAAGAAAAAAAAGATGAGGAAAAAACGGATATCGCATGCAACGTTAAACTTTCGTAGGTACAAAAAAAGAAAAAACCAACATTACTTCTTAATTATATAAAAATAAATTCTCAGAAAACACGGCGAAAATGAGCTTAGTTCTGCAAAAAATCCGATCTTAAATAAAAAGTTCAAAACTTTCATCAAGAACACAAAAAACCCGAATTGAATCAACTTTTTCCCTTTAAAAAAAGTCCAACATCAAGTCAAAAACTGGGAGCATCCAAAAAATATTCAAAAGCTCAGAGGATTTCTTTGGACAAGGGTACTCCATCTAACCAAAGGTGAAAGCAAGAAGTCGATTAACATATTTCAAACCAAGCCCTCCTCATTACCGGTGTTTTGAACTCCAGCAATATTTGCATAAAACTCTTAAAACTCCCTGAACTCCAGCAGCATTAGAAAGTTCCCCCTCCTTTGAGGACTTTAGGGAATTAATAGAGGCCGCGTTGCCTGTAAATGGCCACACCTTTTTACTCCGAGGCACTTTTGACATTCTAAAATCCCCCACAGACTCGTTAAAGCATCCTGCATTTGCTTTTAAATGTAAGTTGTAACTTGTGGATCGCGTTGGGACATGTTCGGTTGGTTTTCGATGTAAAATCAACTACTGCTGATAAAATAATTGAAGTAGAAGTTGAAGCAACAGAGCAAGAAGAACAGATGTTTAGGATCTCTCGAGATTCAAAAACGCGCTTTCAAGGTTTCTGTCACTCAGGCAGGAAGAAAAGAAGGGGGAGCTTTTGAATTTGCTGTTTCCTTGTGGAGATGTATTTTGAGAATAAATATTTAGAGTTTGTGCATTTGTGGATATATATATGGTCTTATGCAAACACAAGAAATAGGAAAAACTTATTGAAAAGGATTAAAAAGATACGGTATGGATTTGGATTTCAAGGTAAAAGTCTTTTTTTAGGTTAGTGTAGTATTCATGTTTTCTCCCTCATTTTATACAACTTGCTAGAATATTTGAACTTAAAGGTGTTTGATAAAAGAAATTTTTGTGGTTTTTATTTAAAATCTTGTTTTTTAAGGAAGGATTTCCAGGGCCAATGTGAAATTAAATTCCCATTTCCACCCTCCGCAACCCTCAAAATCTTATGTCTTCTTAATTTAAATTCATTTTGTACATAGAGAATATTAAGGTAACAAATATTTCAAAAGTTTTATGAAAACTCTTATTTGTTGCTCCCTTTCAAGAATGCTTCTTTCAATATATACGGTTTATAAAATATTTAATTAAAAATAATAGCAACATGGCAGATAAAATACTCAAAAACTTGTAACTCAGTAGAAGCTGCATTTAAATGCAGTACTTGCTAGAGCTGCTGTCTAAGAAGTTAGCCTGCCATCTACGACATAAATGTGAATTACTTTAATCTAGAAGTAAATTTTAAAATATGGAAAAAATATTATTAAAAGATTACTGTTGTTAAATTTAGACTACATTTATTTTCTAACTTGTGAGATTCTAAATTAAATTAAAATATAAAAATTAGATAATTCCTGAAATCCCATATAAAAATCTTTTCGCTACAAATCGCTACAAATTTCTCAAAATCCTAAATCGTCTATGATGAAAACAATTTTGATATATTTTTAAATAAATTTATGTTGTATGAGATTTTTTCATCAATTATTATTTGATTTAATGCATGCTCATTTATTTAATTTTGTATTTTAATAATTTTGCAACATATAATAATTTTGTATTAAATTAATTTTGTAAACTATAATATTTTTGTATTAAATTAAATACTGTATTATAATAATTTTGTGATTTGGAGTTAATAAAGAAACAAGCAAAGAAAATGATTTGAGGAGCTAAGAAATATTCGTTGAAGCATTGCCATTTTAGATGTGTCATGTAAATTTAATATGTGTATATGTTTAGCTTGAGTTTTTAGACATAAAACAGTACGTCTCAAAAACATGTATAAGATTTCAATAAGCGTAACAATAAATTTGTTAGTATAAGCTATAACTTTTCACTAAACAGGGCAATAATATCATCAAACAAATGATTTATTTAATAAGAGTTTTTAAAATTTTTTACAATCTTTGAACTTACAGAATCTCATTAAATATGTTTAATTGCTCAAAAACATAAAATGTTAATTTCTATACTATATATAACTGATGAATTGAGAACAGCCTTTGAAAAAAGGCCCCCACACCAAATGATATATTTAGTTATCTTTCAAATTCCGTTATCAATAATACAGTGAACAAGCATAGCACTTCTGTTGTAGCTGACTTAAGTCCTTCAGCATTTGAAAACCAAATTATTCAACAAATACACAGTGATAAAATTAAGAATTATTTATATATTTTATTAGTTTCTTAAAATTCATAATATTAAGAATTATATAGAAGTCTTTACAATCCTAGCATAAGACTTAAAACAATACATCTATACATTTTCGAAACCCTAATGATAGAGAAATATTTTCTTCGATTCAATAAAATTTTCGGTACTTTTCGGTTGTTATGGCGACCAAAAACTACAAGAAAAAAAATTGCCAATTTGGTGATTTCAGTAGTCAAATATAGCATCTAATTCACATTCTAAAATTTTCGTAATAAATAAATATAAATATTGCACTTAAATATATTTTTATGATTTGGTGAAATTTTTCCTTGCCACTTTTTGATCGCCGTTAAAACCGAATTGTACCATATTTTCTTTATTCTCTAGATTCATACTCAAAGGATTGCAGAATAGGTCTTTCATTTCATCCAAAATATTTACTAACTTTGACTTAATATGAAGTAAATATGTCGACATAAGATAATTCCTTTTGTATTGATATGACTTCGAAGCTTGAAAATAGGACTTATTTCTTCTTCATTACCTACCATGATTAATTCTAAAGTCTGTTTTCGGAACCTATCGAATATCTTTGAAAAAGAAAGATACTTTAAGTCATAAGTCAATCAGAATGTTCTACGAATATGGTAGGATTATCTGAAAACATTTGGACCATTTCGTAAAGAATGAGATACATTAGTGTTGAACTCTTTAGATGTAAGCTACATAGTAGGAGAATTCGGAAGATTGGCCAAATGAGGCTGCTTAACGTTGAATGACATCCATTACATCGGACCAGGAAATGAACTCTTTATCGCCAGGACTACGATCAGTCATTAGGAAGATAAAGAAAATTCTTCCAGCTATTGACGCCAAATTCCCAGAGCTATTGACACCGAAATTGCGGATGAAGAAAAAGCAGAAAGCAGCTGATTTCAGTACATATTTGAACTTTAAAGTTTCTCAGTCAGTTATTTATTTTTTAAATCTGAAATAAAGTTATTCCATTAAGAAAATTCACGTTTTAATATTGAAATAATTTTATTTAATTTGCCTGAATAAAAATTGAAATTCAAAAAAAAAAATTTTCTATTTGTAAACTTGAAAATTCATTTAAATTCAGAATTAAGAGATAAAAATCAAATATTTCAAAGTTTAGAAAACCTAAATCCTGTAGTGAAATTTTAGCTTTAACACCATTCAATTTCTTAATTATCATTTCTTCAGCTGATTTGATTTGAGCTCACATCTTTTTGTTTATAGTTCTATATTCTGAAGTTTAGTTACTGTAGCAGAGAAATTTAGAAACGCATTGGTAATAATTAATTTATTAATACTTAAAATATCAACACCTTGTAGTATTCAAACAGTATTATTTGAAAGTTAATCGATAGCCTTTTAAAACACTCTGAATAATCTTGAATTGAAGTATTGAATTGAAGATTAAGCTTAAAAATGGGCAGGCATTAAGGAATTTTATCCCTTTCTTCCTTTCGTGGGAACGATGGAAGCAATTTTATTAAGAGAGTGTTAGGAATAATTAAATAAATATTTAAATTGTATCAGGAAAGAAGAGAATATTTTAGAATGAATTTGGCATGTTCTAAATTAATTTTAAAATAAGAATTAGTTATATATAGTAAGCAGAGAGAGATATAGACAGTAATAGAGGCTTTGCGATTTTCAGCTGATGTCTATCTGTTAAACAAAGAATGTGAAGATAAGTATTTCAACTTTAAAATCAAATTATAAAAACTAAAACTAAGTGGCAGAGCATTAATAAATTAATATCATAAAAATTTATATATATTTCATTTGAACAGTATGCTTAATTCAGAATACATTTGATAAGAAAAAGCTGATTCAGTATTTTGAAGGAGCTTGCGAAACTGATTGATAAAGTGAAATAAAAATCAAGTATATTTTATAAGTAAAAATTCTTTTTGGACGTGTAGATAAAACCGCACTTTAAATTTGAGACAAGTTTGTTTGAAGGATTACTTTTTTCTTTCAGAATCCAATATAAAACACTTTCATGAATTTGGTATTCTTTACTCTTGTCCGTGGTTTACCATCGAGTCTCAAATGGCGATAACAGCAAAGTTTCAGAAGAAAAACCTTATTTTAAATGGCTTCTTAAAAGCGTCGCCTTTTTTTCCCACGTCAGATCGATGTATGCTTAGCAGCAAATACCACTGCAACTTGAGAAACCAAATTCAGAAAAGAATTGATTCGCTATTTTCTAAGTGCACCAAGTTTTCGTCGAGGATGGAAAAAAATCACATAATGTCTGGTATTTTTAAACTGTATTTTTATGTTCTTGCTAATGAGATTTTTATTGATTTGTTTCCAAGAAGTAATTCGGTTTCTTGAGTTATTTCGTTTAAAGGAATTTTCAGTCAAAGAATTGAGACAACTTCTCTTTAAACAACGCAGCTTGACGTTTTATGCGGCTTTTGAAAAGAAACTCTTTCGTCAATCTGTAAGGGAAATCTCTTTTCTGAAAAATGATGCGTTTCGCTTATTTCAGTTTGTTCGGGGGGCTCTGTATTTAATAAAATTTCGACTTTGGAATAAAAACTTCATATTTATTTCTTAAGTTTGCTTTTTTTATATAAATAGGAGAAAATCTCATTTCGAAAAAGAGAATTTTCAATACCAAGATTAAATAAAAGAAGAAGATTCCACTTTCCTTTTAGAACACATTTTTACTAAATTCCAATTTTCAAAAGTAAAAAAAAAAAAATGAGAATTGATATGTTTGATTTCCAGAATGTAAAATTACTTAATCAATTAAAACAAATTAAAATTTCGCCTCAAAATATTTCAAGCTTAAAAGATATTGGTTTAGAAAACTACATTACATTTTTAATTTAAAAAAAAGTTTCATTAATTTAAATTATTTCTGGTTCTAAAGTTTATTCAAAAGCCTTCTGTTAGCAAGATTCTGCACTAAGGACAGATTTTGAAATGTTTGACCTCATCGATTCGATTCGAAGCTGCGGTCTTAATTAGACGAGTTTTATTTTGAACAGTTGCCAACTAACGAATTTGATCTGATTTCATATTTATATCTCATATTGATAATTTGTCAAGTTTACATCACTTCAACTTGCCAACACATATAAGAAGTGAATCTTGCATAGAACGTGGATCTAACATCTTTCATATTCATAAAATGTTAAGTTGGCGCCACTTTAACTTTCCAACACTTTTAAGAAGTGGATCTTGCATAGAATGTGAATCTAACATCTGAGGGATGAATTTCATATAACTTCATGTTCATAATTTGTCAAGTTGGCACCTCTTTAACGTGTCAACTTGACACATGTAAGTGGGGAATCTTGCAGAGAACAGGGATCTAACATGTAAGCCTTGATACCGAAAGAGATCCTAGATCAAAGTCTACTGCCCGATTGACCAAGGCTCAATCATTTGGAAAAAATAAAGAGTTAAAATTAACTTATAACTCAAATATTAAAAATTATAAACAGACGCTGTCCACACCTAAAGAGCACTTACACGAGGCCAACTATTACATGCATTATAATGTCACACCTATTTAAAGAGGTAGTATGACCCCAATGGGACAATGATAGATAGTTGTTCCGATGAGACAACCACTTGCCATGATCCCATTTGGGGTCGCTTGATGCTCCTGAAGTAGTTTGACTTCCTATGCTGTGAAATAGTTGACTTCTGGTTTGGCTTTTTAAATCAGATGCATCCACACTATTCACAAAATAGCGCCTCCTAATGATCTGAACTGTGGCAAGTTTGGATGAGCTGAGAAATAAGGTAGCAATCAGGAGACAACCAAAAATGAACAAATTTGAATAGATAACTAATAATCTACTCTTTAGTTATTTTGAATATTTTTACTTTTATGTAAGAAAATGTAAAATCTGTTTCATCAATATCACGTTATTGTAAGAATGTTAAAAACGTTAGTTGATACTTTCGATCCCTCCATTAATATTTACCTGCTTCGTATTCTAATAAATTTGAAAGTTTTCCATTTTATTTCCCATCAGGGCAGAATATCCAGAACTCGGAAGTATTAGAATTCTCTGCCAATCGGATGATTATTTGTGAAAACACGTAAAAATATTGATGCAAAATTCCACTTCAAAATACATATTTACAATAGAGAATAAGTTTTAAGTGGACATGATGCTAAGCTCTAGAGAAAAGAGCTTGGTTTCCAGTGGCAGTGAAACATTGATGTAGGTAAAATAAACTAGTATGAAACAAAATAAATTATAATGTGTCTGGATGTAGCGAAAAGAGAATTAAAAAAAAAATTGTGGGAATTTGAGTGGAATCGCCCTGGGTTGCTTATTTTAGTTTTGTTAACATATTTGGAGATTTTTTTTTCGCATTGTTATGACAAAACTTGTTTTAAATCCAGAACAGATTTGTTATATGCAGATAAACGAGATGCATGGCAAAACGGCTGAGTGAAAAGTAGATTGTACGCTTCTCCATAGTCATTGAAGTCAGAATGTTTTGAAGTATTGTAGAACAAATTTTACGCTAACACAAAATTTAAATAAATATTGAGTTTACTTATTTATACAAGAATAGAGTCTATAATTGTAATAATGACAAAAATATCAAAAAGGTGGTATAATCTAAATATCGTTCATGAAATTTTATCATTGCGTAGACTTTAGAAAATAAATAATGTAGTTTTTTGAGTTTTGTTTATCTCATTTTTTGATTTAATTCTGCATTAAAAACTCAATATTCAGTGAATATAAAAAGAAGGAAAATTAAGAGCTCCGATTTTCATTGGAAAGTACAAATGGCAAATTTGAAACATTTTAATTGTCAATTGTCACTGTATTAACTATGAAGGATTATAATTTTGAAAATACATTTTAATCGTTTGCCCCTGCAAATGGTAAAAATGAAGCAATTTTAGAAAGAGAATTAATTTTCAAATGATAATCGAATTTTTAAAAATAATTGCAATGACTATGATTGAAAAATATTATATTACACTTTTATATGATAATAACTAGTGCCCGGCGCGTTGCTGCCCGCGAAAAAAGTATTATTAAGTGCAATCAATCAAAAAATTGTCAATGTTTTATCGAAGTAGGATGGAGGGTACGACAGTGTATAAAATAAGAACAAACAAATATTCATTTTATATATTAGAGTAGTGTATCCTTTTAGAATTGGAAAACTTGGTGTTCTTTCAAACTAGTAATGAAAAAAAGTATTTATTACATCTCTTGATTTGCTTAGTATTCATTCACAGTTCTTAAATTTAATTTTAGAAAATTTGATTAAAGTATTTTTTTAAAAATTGATTAAGCATAGGAAACATATTTTTACCATAAAATCTTTAGTATATTTGAAATGATAATTATTGGAAATTAAGATGGTGCAAAATTATTTGTACTATTCTATTTTTGAAAGTTACTACAAAAAACGCTAAAATTAAATTAAAATATAAAACTCTCCGGGTTGGACTCCCCAAAATTTTATCGTATAATCTGTAATAAAGTTTTTACATCTGAGAATGATTTGCATGACATTTGCGTACTATAGCTACAAAATATTAACCTTTAATTTGGATTTAGCATTTCTACAGAATCTATTGTCTACTCGGCGAGTTATTTAGAGAGCAATTCTTCGTAAATAAATGCTGTTGAGATTCATTTTTTTTTAAATTTTAGATAATTGTTTTATTCCTATAACCATCCCGTAGATGTAAGCAATATACTTACCAAGCTTCATCAATGGGATGAATGGTTTAAAAAGGCATACGAGACATACAGATAAACATTTATATTTATTTATATAGGTTTACGTGTAAGTGTATATATGTAAAGAAAATAATGGAAAGAGTATATATATATATATATATATATATATATATATATATGTAAATGTATGTATATATATTTATATATATATATATATGTGTGTGTGTGTGTAAATGTATATATATATATATATAATGTGTAAAAGAATTTTATATATCGATATGTATGTATAGAGAGAGAGACAGGAAAAGAATAAATTATGCAAAATATTTGCTTTTTTATTTGTTTACAAAGTCGGTATGCATGCCTTTAGAAATAAAGTATAAAATGTATGCGGTTATTTTTCCTCATACACGGACATCTATACCATCAAATATATGAATTTTTATTTTATCTCTATGAATTTTTGACATGTATGTCTATATGAATTTATTAAAAAATTGTA
Organism: Argiope trifasciata; assembly: GCA_026543055.1. Classification (NCBI taxonomy): domain Eukaryota; kingdom Metazoa; phylum Arthropoda; class Arachnida; order Araneae; family Araneidae; genus Argiope; species Argiope trifasciata. The sequence continues at coordinate 1,251,330 of JAPMOQ010055289.1, read as the reverse complement.
TGCGATATATTTTCTGTGCGTGACTTTAAAAGCACATGATTTCTTACTAATATTTTTATTCCTATAAGCCTTCGCATTTATGTCTATTAAAATAAAATATCAAAGATTCATGTTAGAAAAATGTAGTTCCTTCCTATTACTCTTTATTTATTTCATGAAGGAGTCAAAGATATTCAGGAGGCAATACATTCTTTTGAAAATTCTGAAGTATTTCTTATTCGATCAATATTTCAATTTTTTTTATTACTTTATACAGTTTCAAATTTTTGAATACAAAAAAATATGTTATATGCATTGCTATTCATAATAACGCCTTTTGCATTCCTTAAATCAAATCTTAATATCAAAAAATCAGTGGTGAAAACAATAATAAGCGATGCTAAGGTCAATATAAAGATATATGTAATTACTAATAAAAAGTTGTATAATTCTTAATACAGAGTTATGTTATCATTATTAAATAATTTTATAATTATTAGATAACGAATTATAGAATTATTATAAAGAAATATTTTTAAATAATGTTTAGAATTAAGGAGTCTTAAAGATTTTTTATCAAAATAAGCATATAGAGAAAATCGATAGTTTATACTGTCCACTTTTTTTACGTCGGATATTGAAATTTCCACAAAATGCTTGACTTTCATTTCTCTGTGCCTAATAGCATCATATATTGCTCTTCATAAGGTGTGTTGTATCGCTTGCGCATTTTGGGCACCTTATCTATTTTCCAATACTAGCTTCATTTCAATACGACGTTTGCAGGCTTAATGGGATTCAAATAATAACAAACTGGCAATTTAAATTAACCTTCGGTAACATCTACTCAGCGAATACTTTATTACTAAACCGATTATGCTCTACGATTTTAGATTTGTTTTCGCTATTTCGTTAATAGTAGTTTTGAAATTTTGAGCGTTTGACATAGATCCAATATCGACAAGGCAATGATGGATTTCAACAACATGAAGGAGGAGTGCAAAATTATTTTGAGGTTCTCCTTCCCACGTAAGTCAGAGGGAGAAGGGGACAGGCGGCTCTTCGCTCTCATAATTCACTGAGTTAACTATACAGTGTCCTATATTCCCTGAAGTATTTAAGGGTTCGTTCAATACCGGAAGATTTAGATTTTCATGAATATTTCTTTTGTTTATGACTAACCTTCATTCAAAGTTTACATTTGGTTTCTTACACAATACTAACATCTTCAATCAGAATTCAGTAACTTGGGTGTTCTATTTTCTGGAAAATAGAATGGAATGCAGTTATTACTAGAAAGCAAACGAAATTTTTTTTCTCTATATATCTGTGTCAAAAACATCTGTGTCCTCAAGTAAAGGCCACAGATTGTCTGCATTCATGTTTACCATATGTTTTGTTATTTTAATAAGCAACCTCATGTTCTGCATTTTAGTTGCGCCGGCGGACAGTATTAAATTTTCGAAATATAATTTTAAAAAAGCCATGCGTTTTCGGCTACCAGAATTATCAAATCAGAAATTTGTGATCAAGAATACCAATTCATTTATTTGTGATCAAGATCGTTAGTTAATTCTCTTTCAATTCAGGTAAAACGGAATTAATCATTGATATAAACATATATTTGGCTTTAATTTTTTTTGCATAACCATTCTTTGAGTGATGATATCCTCATCTGAAGATTCGTAAACAAATCATCAGAACTGATTATGTAAATTTCTCACAACATAAATAATAATTGCAAATCTTTTTTTTATTCAAAAATATTCTTATTTATATACTAAGAATTTTAAATAATTTAAAGCATTGAAATACACTATTTTATATGTTTTCTACAAAAATATTTCTAAACTGAGTCTTTGATATATAAATAAAAAGTCCAATTTAATACAAATATTAATTAAAAGTTAAAATCAACATACAGAAAATAGATATTTATCAAGATTTTTTAAACTGAAAATATTTAATTGAATTTAAATATATAATTGCTTTTATTATTTTGAATGAAATTGTTTCAAATAGGTAGAAATGCTTGACACACAGATAAAAGGATTTTATGCATAGAAAAGGCTTTCATCACAAAGCTGCATGGATTCCCAAAAATGATAGATTTTGGCAAACGAGCGGTGATTCATAGGAGAATACATTCTAAATCTTCATTTTGGTATGTTCACAAATTTATTGGGTGCCATCTAAATTTATAAATTAATACTTCAACCATATTGGGTATCACGTAAATTTATAAATTAATACTTCAACCATATTCGGTATCACGCAAATTTATAAATTAATACTTCAACTATATTGGGTATCACATAAATTTATATAATATTTCAACAATATTGGAAGAATATTATCGATTAATTTCGTTATAATTTTATCTTTTTAAAGAATTAGGTTAAATATAAAACTAAACCTGTAAAAAAACCATATTCCAAGTTATGAAATAAAAAGAGATTTTAATTTTTCAGCAATATCTTACGTTTTTAAGTATAAAGTTTTATTTAAGAAAGTTTTAAAATACGCCTCCTTTTTTATGAATACAACACCAAAAAAGGTTAACAAATCTGGATTGTTAAAATATATTTATCATATATCATTACTATGCCCATGGTAAAGATTCTCAAATTCCCCAGCATTTCAAAGCAATTGCTTTAAAGTTCATGCAAAAAAAATACAAATTTAGTGTGAGATGCATTTTTATTTAAATATAACGCATCAGACGTATACACATGTATTTTTCAATAATTGTGAAACCACTTTCATAATGTTAAATTTTTATAAAACTTCAACAATATTTTAAAAGTAAGAGTTTATTGGATTTTTTCGGGGGGGGGGGGCTACTAAGTAATTAACTTTGAACTAATAACAAAACTCATTAAAAAAATTTCTCTCTCGTGATACGAAAAAGACCAGGTTTAATTCAAAACCAAAAGCAACAGGAAATCAAACTTTATTAAAATTTCCGAAATAATACATTAATGATTATTTTTACTTCAACCACATCAAATGATATCAAAAAATGGTCATTATTCTAATTATTTATCACTGATGAGTTTACACACTGATGAAATTTATTAGAATATTCCTGAAGATTTAATAGATTGCCACTTTTTAAGTTTTTTCCCATTATTCAAAAATGAAAACAGAAAATAACAAAAGAATGCATTCCGTTGATAAAGTTTTGAAAAATCGTTTACCATTAGCCCTGTTGCAGCATTTCAGCATGCCTGAGAAGTTGTGAATCAATCGCTATTTCCGGTGAATCAATATTTGATTAGTTTACGGGAAATTAGTATGCGCCCCAAATGAATTAATTTCTTTTCTTGTTGAAGTGATATTCTTTTCATTTTACGTTAAAGGGAAAAAAACCTTTAGAAATACATGAAAAAAAAAATGTTGACACTTCATTATCATACGCAAACTCAGTGTTACATAAAAGATTGGTTGAGAAGTAGCAGTTCAAAAAAAAAGTTTTCTTCTGGTCGACATCAACTTAATTTATTGAAATTCTAAAATTTTGTCAAATCACTGAATGGAACTTTATAGGGCGAGTAGAATTGAAAATGCATTTCAAGGAATAATTTGATTATTGAATAAAATTTGAAGTCCCAGAATGTCCTTGCACTAATTTGAAACAAGATTTTTTTTTTCAGAATTAAAATGTTAAAATAGCGATGTATGTATAGAAATATTAAAATTGTTCTTTGATTTTTTTCTGTACTGCAAAATATATTTTTGTCTCAAATTTAAAAAAAAAATGTATTTAAATATTTAAGAAAAGAATTACAAAAAAAAAGAAAGAAGGAAAGAAAAAAAAGAGAAAAATAATCCAAATAAGACAAAATTTAAGCAAGACAAAAATTTATTCTTCTGAAAATCTATGAAATAACAGGTACCGTATTTATTCAAGATCTTCTATCCTTCATACTTTTTAACTTTTATAAAAATCAGTATTTTCTTTTCTTATGTTCTTGTATGCTCCTCTGTATTACTTGGTAGAAAGAAGACAAATCCATGATGATCATGGCGGACTAAAAGAATGTGAGTGCTCTCACCCATTAACAAAAATTGAGATAACACAATCTGTTGCTTAATATGTTACACTACATGATATTAATCAGTATTCAACAATATGGGGAATATTGATGTGTCATACAATATCTAAGTGCTTCTAGGGATTTTTGGCAATGCGCTGTAGAGCGTTTGTGGTTTAAATATAGTAAAGAAAACTTAATTGCGCATATTGCCTGCTTTCTTCTGCAGCTAATGGCAATAGCTAGACCCGAACTCATGACCTTACACTTCGTAGAAAGATAACATGACCACAAGACTAAAACTGATCACTCAGTCATGAAGATGTTATCTGGCTACGAACCATAAAATCGTGAGTTCAATCCTAGTTATTGAAAATCTTACATTAGTGACGATGAAAAAAAAAATAATAAATATGCAACTTTCATGCAGTTATTGATACGCCCTCCCCAAAAAGCAAATATAAAACAAGCTGATTAATAATCAGAAAATGAAATGATTGGTAAATAATCAGCAAATAAAGAAACTGATAAATAATCAGCCAAAGAATAAATAAAAAAAATGGCGATAAATAATGATAAAAAATGCCTATAAAAACAGAGATAAACATCGTTCGTCTTACATACGACTCACTGGAGGAGGAGTATTGCAGTGGGAGCTTTATAAGCCGGATAACATCCTTGAGACTGACTGATCACTTTTAGTTTTGTTTTCATGTTTTTTGGCTACGAACAGCAAGGTCACGAGCTCTATTCTAGTTATCGCCAAACCCTAACTCCTCTTCCTCTGTTGGATATGAAAATTAATATATATCGACAAATTTTGCATGATAACCTAATAGAAATTTTTTTGTCCATACTGATGCATTTCTTAGTTGCCAAGTTCACTTATACCTGAAGATGTGTATCGACAAATGGTCTTTTATTTTGCCAGTTTTGTTTGAAAATTTAATACAAATACACAATTCTAAGGATGAATTTGTTTGCCAAACATTATTGTTCTTTGTATTCATGTGTTTCCGATATCAATATTAGGATTGAAACTTCGTTGCTTTGACTTACTGCTTTTTTGAATTTTGATTGAGTGAAATGGGTTTCTTGGCATCAGAAAGGTCTAAAATGTGAAAATCCATCAAAATCTTAATATCAAATTTTTTAACAGCCATAAATTATTTTCTATGCTGTCGTTGTTACTTAATGCACTTTTACAAGCCCGTTGACAGAAAACTGCCTAAATGAGCGTCTCTAGTTTGTTCAGTACCGCCAACTAGGGTCAAGAGTACGACTTGATTTATTCATGCTTCACATTCACTTGCACAACCCCTTTTTACTGTGGGGGCAAATTCATACAACTCAAAGATAGAACAATCATGCCCGAACCGGGACACTCACGGGGTAGACACGCTACCCCTTTACCAAGACTCCGACATATTCTGTGCTTACTTCTTATAAGAAAAATATGCAGCAATTTAGTATCTTAAATTAAACTATTTTTACTGTATACTAAGAAGTATTACATTTTATCTTCTTGAACACAGTAACTAGAGTTTTCTTAGTACCTTGGAAGAAAAATATTTTCAGTCAGGAAGATAGTTATTGTAAAGAATCGATTGATTCTTCTGAATGGAAAAGTAATTTTTAAAAAGATCTTTTCCAGCGAATACTAGCTAGTTAAGGTTTGCTCACTTTTAACGGATGCAATAAATAAGTCACAAGAAAGTTTCAAACGATTGTTTCGTCCCAAAACACAGCGTGCTAATTAATTAGATCGAATCTTTCTGGATAGTAATTACATCGCCTTGGGTTGCAACTGCTCTTTTCGTGTTACTGCAATAGCCTCTAGAATTCTTTTTGAGAATGCAACGAAGAATTCCGACAATTTACTTCCACATTTAATTTGAAAAGGTTTTTTTAGATAATTATTCTTCTCGATTCAAAATCGATATTATTCTTATCTATTCTAGTATTTGATGCCTTTAGGTTTTCAACATTCTAAGTTTTTATTAAGATCAGGCTTATTATTTTTTGTCTTTCAAAATTATTTAATTATTTAGGAATTAAGAATATTTAAATTCTACAGCAGGAAACTGCATCGTAAAGAAATAAGAATGCATCTATAACAATATATTATTATGAGAAATTATTCACCAGACACTGTCATGTTATTTTAGGACATAATAATTTTAAAAAAACTATTGTATTTATAACTCTTACTTACACTTTTTTGAAAAATCTTACACTTACTTTTAACTCTTACACTTACTTGAAAAATCAGGGAATTTTGAGAGTTTTAAATAAGCTAGACTTTGTTTATAATTTTCTATACTAGTTGACGAGTGTTATTTTCTTTTTGATATTGATATCGAAAGCTATTTATACGCAAAAATCAGAATCTTTGATCTGACATTCCTGCCATAGAAAGGGAGTACTGGATACTATATAAAGCAGAAGAGGGAATACTTTTTATTTTTGAAAGAATAATCTAAAGATTTGTGTATTAATAAAATGCAGGCAATTGCATATAATCATATAATTGAAGAAAAATATGGCAAGCCTAATATTGCCAAAATTGCAAACGATTCTCATATTAGATGATTGGTTATAAGATATTACCAATCATCATATGATTGGAATGTGTTGAATCTCTGAAGCAGATAGAAGGGATAAGAATGAAGGCTGCTAAGCCATGTAAGATTAGATGTAAAAATCTTGGAGAATTTATCCAAATATGTAAGATTACATAAGGGCTGTAATATTTGAAAAGATGGAGAATAACAAATGAAACGTTATTTGCAAGTTATTGTGCTTATAGCTAATACGCTATTTATTGGTATTATGCTTTGCTATTAACTTTTATTTTGAGAGATCAAGATAATTCCTTTTGCTGGTAATTTATTTCAGTTAAATATTACTTCTACAATGAATATTGGTATTTTTAACCAAAGAAGTATTTTGAAACCAAACTGATTGTAAGAGCAATATTGTAATCTTATTTGGTCTACTAACTGCATCAATTTAACTAGGAATTATATTAAAAACTACAAATATTTAACTGATATCAAGTACTGAATTATTTAGAAAACTATATATTTATAAAAACACTTTTGATTGCTTCAAATGCCAAAACCATTAATCAATTCTACATTTTAGTGCGTAAAATAATTATTATACCCGATTCATAACTAATTCGCTCTGACATTGAATTGCGTCATGAGCATCAAATGCTTGAAGTGTGTTTATACCCATCTATGTTCTTTCCTATTCCCGTGAATTTCTTTTTTGATTTAGGAAATATTTGTAGCATTGAAAACTAGTTTGTTGAGTGCTGAAGCATCTATATTGTTCAATATAATAAGAGACATATTACAATGTCATATTACTATAATAAAATATTGCGTAATATTGTTGTCCCAAATTTTACAATATTAAAAAATATCGTTTTCTACTTGGAGCATATGAATATTTTAATTTTAACTTTTATGTACTTGATGTTAGAGATAAAATTAAAAATTTTCGAACGTTAATAATTTTTTTCTTTGTTTTACATTAAAATGTACAGAAAGAGAATAATTTTATCTAGACTTAATTTGTTTGATGTATTATTGCTTAATCGTTTTATTTTAAATTTAAGATTTTATAATTAGAGTTAGGATTAAAAAACCTACTTATCTGTTTCTCATGGGGCAAGTGATTAGCCAGAAACTGAAGAACTGATTGGTTACGTGATACTAAAGGATAGTTATTAGATATTGCTTACATATCTACAGCGATGTTGCAATATCGAACGAACAATCAACGACGCCTCTTCCCTGACCTTTTACTCCGAAAAGTGGTCGTATTAGTAGATTTTAAACCGTAATTGGAGATACAAATTTTCTAATGCATCCGGAACAATTAATAAGAGGACTCCATTGTTGTTTATTTACTTTGTCTTTTGTAAAAAGCATTAGATTTTATTTTGGAAACACAGTACATTCTGGAAAGCATGTAGTTACAGAAAAATATTATAAATACTATCACTGGAAATGTTAAATATTGTTATCTGCCTTGTTTTTGTGGCACATTTAAAAAATATCTTTGATTATCAGTTTTAGTAGATTTTGTTGATGGTTATGACTCAAATCAATAAATAACCTTAATTAGAGGAATTAAACAATAATTTAAATGAATTAAATTGGAGTATTTTAGGTAAAATTTGATAAGATTAGAGCAAAATGCAAAACACCCAGCTCTAAATTCATTTCCCGATTTAAATTATTTTTTGCACAACATAGTTATTGTTCTTAAAGAGGAAATGAACTAAAATCTAAGAAAAATATACAAATGAAAAAAGGTTATGGATCATCGAGCACTTTTTATGTTAAAAATATTGTAAAATTCATAAGTACTTCTGGCAATTAACTGCTGAAATTCAACACTTTTATTGATATTAAACATAAATCAGTAGGTTATTGACCTCATAATACTTATGGTAATATACATACAAAAATTCGAGAAAATATATCGATAAAATTTTGTGAAACTATGTTTTACATAGTAAAATTTTGACAAAAAACACATTATTTAAAAAATACATTTAAAGTTTTTATTAGTATACATCTAAAGAAATATTTTATTTTAAACAATTAAAATTTACCCCTTTTCAGTAAATGTTCATCTTATTATCTGTTTTATAATTTTTCTTTCTTTTCAATAGCCTATTATATTTTTCTGGACAATTTTAAAACAGGCAAAAGATGTTTTTTAGGCAACAATTCGCTCGTCGATGAAGCTACTGTATTATTTTAGCACTTAATGACCTAAAATAATACCTAATTCATTAAAAACTTCTATTATATCAAAAAATCATCATTGAATAGCAGCACCGTTATATTAGACCCTAAACGTAAAGTTTTCAACTCAACAAACGTATTTTTGTGAATAATTGTCCATAATAGATGGTTCAAACTTACAGTAACAATTTGTATTTTTTCTATGAAGGCATTTTTTTTTCAAATAATTTTGGTCACACATAATTTAATATACACTTTATAATATTCTTAATACTTTTGAGAGTCCTACACTTGAGTTTTTATTTTCTTGAATTCTGAAAGTGCACGTTGGTATTTGTATCAAGAGTATTTTCCCTTTGGGTATTGTCTATTCATTAGCTTTTTATACTGGAACAAACATGAGCAAATGCTGCAAGTGTTGCACTTTGAATCTACAATAAACTACCAACATTGGATCTCATTGCAAACCATTATAATTTTATAATTTATTTCTGACGTCAGTAAGACTTTTTCTTTACCCTTTAATAGATTTTAAAAGCTCTCAATTGAATTAAACCAAGCGCTTTGGATCATGCCCTACACATTCATATTTCATAATAGAGCCTTTAGTGAATTTTAGTCAGTAAATATTAATGGTATTAATAACTGACTTCCTGTTATTTCTGTGCTATCCCGTTTCATTCTGGTTAATATTCTTTTAAAGAAACATCTAGATCTTCAGATATAATAGCCGTAGAAACAAAACAAACACCGATTTCGAAACGTAAATAAATGGTCTATGAAAGGAAACAATAAAAAAATTGTAATCTTCAGTCAAAAATTGACTTGGCAAATCAGGCAAATACTTTAAATGTTATGGTATTAAATGTTGAAAAAATTCTGTATGGGCAATCTAAATAATCTTTTTAACAGCATTTAAAAGATTGTTTAGACTGTCCTTACGCTAAATTTAGTAACTCTTACAATTTAAAAAAAAAAAAAAAAAAAAAAAAAAACAGAAATTATACTTAAGAATACAATATTTTAAAATATTATTTTAAGAATATTCTTTTTGTACTATTTAAATTAAATGCAGTTTCAAAGACAGGTGGTCAATGATTCCATAAATAACAACAATACATTGAAAAAGAATAACACTGTTATATGCACGTGTTCATACTTACTTTTAATCTGCTGAAAGAACAACTTGAAGGTACTGAGGATATAGTTGTATTCAAGGACAAAAATGCCGCATGATAATCAGAGCTAATGAACAAAGTGGAGTCATTTTAATTCCTGTCTCCAGTTACGGGCTGAGGTTTGGACTTTACCACCTTTCTGAACTATCAATTACTTTCTACTTAATTTTGTATTTATGAAGATTAAAAAAAATTCTATCATTCTCTTGTCAGAGGTTAGATAATTTAAGTAATTTTAGTGTCTTAGGTCCAGTTAAAGAACAGACTAAAAGCTTAAAATCAGTCGGAAACCAATGAAGTAATTCCTGTTTTAAGGACTTGCACTCAAAAAGACAAATTGTATTCCATCACAATTTTTCGATATCTTCAACGCAGTCCTATAGCAAAAGCCCAGCTGGGCGATCTGTAAGTACTTCACTTAAAAAAGTTTCCAACGATCGCATTTCAGCTTAATACTCTAAGATAAATGCTGCCGCAGGCTACCTTTTAAGAAGCATTAAGCTTCACCTAATGGGTTTGGACGTCTGAAAATAACTAAAGGCTCTTCAAGAAAACCGCACAATATTTTCCTTTATTATTTTCTGATACCTCGAAGGGTAAAAACATTGCGGAACAGGACATTTGGGATGCCTTATCCTGTTTTATTTTTCCTACCTTTTTCTTCCTTCTTCCTTTAATCTGCAATAAAGGAAATGATAAGTGTATCATAAAGCATTTCTTTTAAATCCAGGTGGAAAGTAAAAACAGGCATCAGTTTGTACGTAGTTTCATTATGTATTCAGTGTGATGTTATCGAAAATCATAATTCTAAGCTTGTTCTCTTTAGAAAAAAAACTGAAAAAATGCAATATTTGCTCTTCTAAAAATTTCTTTTATTTCCCTTTTTAATGTCCTCAGGAAAATTCTTTTGCAAGTTAATGAGATTATAATCATTAACTTACAAGATGCCATACTGGCAATATTGGATATTTAAGATACCTATAAACTTTTACTCTAATGAGATTATAATCATTAACGTGCAAGACACCGTATTGGTAATATTGGATATTTAAGAAACCTATAAATTTTTATTAAGGTTATTGTAATTCTCAAAGTTGGTAATTGAAAAAAGTATTTAAATAGTTTTATAGACTATTAGAGGTGATGCTTATAATTTATGATTGAAATCGACATAAGTAATTTGTATCGACAACGACAAATTCGTTATTGAAACTTCAAAGTTGGCAATACGCTCCCATTTTATGGGACTAACCTCGCAAGCAAATTCATTAGTCACTTTATATATAACTATTTCAAACTAAACGCAATTAGAGACAATGATGCATAAAGCCATGAATTTCATCTGTGCATGACAATCCTAGAAATAAATCAGAATTAAGTGATATAATAGAATTTCGGATGTAACGAGTAACAAAACATTTCATGAAGATGGGGCCAGCAGAAATTAACAATACATAGTTAAAAACCAAAATAGCTACTATAAATATTAATATATCTATAATAACAAAGCGTGCAGCTTAAAATCTCATTCCACTATCTGCATTTTAACCAGAGACTTTCATTTGACTAATTAGATTCAGTTCTTTAGAGTTTTTATAAATCTGACAGAAAGCTGAATTATACTTAAGAAGCTCCGAAATTGGAGTCCTAATATCTCCGAAATTATTGTATTTTAGGGAACTTTCATTTCATCACCATGGAACGAAGTCATTGACTTATTATCATTCACCATCATATTACATCTCTCTAAATTTCTCTTCATTACAACAGGAACTGGGAAACAATATTGTAGATTTGAAATTATATGCAAGAAAAAAAACTGATGAAGGAAAAAAAAAATTGATATATTTGGTCAAAAATTTAACTCAAAATAACATTATCGTAAAAAACATGAAGTAGTGATTCTCAATGCTTCTCAATTGTAGAGTTAGAAGAACCGATTTTCCGAAGCAAGTTTTTGTACAAACATTGATAAAAGTCAGCATCTGGTTATAAAATTCTTTTCAAATCCTATTTCTGCTTATTCACTCAAGTTTTCTTTATGTTTTCAAATAGATAAACAAGCATAATTCAGAAAGAAAGTTTTTAATTTTTTTATGTAAGAAATGTTTGAAAAATGGAAATTTAACAAAGTTTTTATAATTTTCTTTTTATTTATCTTTGCAAAATTCTTAAATTAGAAAGCCTATTATCATCAAAAATGAAAGTTACAAAAGGAAAATTATAATTCTATCTCTAAAAATAATTCTAAATTTACATTATAATTCTAAGTGAAAATTAAAAGTGGAAAAAATAAGAGAATAAAATAAAATTTATAAAAAAAATTGTAAATATTAATAATACAAAAAAAAACATTAAAAATCATTATATACCCTTATTAGATGTGATAATATAATTTCCTTGGATTATATGTAGAAATGCTTAACATTTTTTGCTAAGTTATCAATAAATTGTAATCTCAGTAATAAGATTCTGTGATCTCAATATCAAATTTTTAAAGAAAAGATTTAAAAAAAAAGATTTCTTAAAAGCATACCTTTTTAAACATTTATTTGATATGCCTGCGTGCAAAGATCGAAATAATACCGTTTTTTAAAAAAATGAAACTTATGGATTAAAAAAAATTTAATTGAACTTCGATCAAAAAGATCGTGGAACTAAATGTCATCATATTTGCATAAAACGGACTTTTAAAACCTAAGAATTAATATATATTTCCTTTCCTCTGAAGGTTTTAAAGTGTATTAATAAAAACCTTTCAGATATTTCATTCCTTTTTAAAACGTATGAAGCTGAAAAAAATTGATATTTAAAGAAATTCTTCAAAGTTAAAACACTCCAATGCTTAGATCAAAAACGTCATAAAGGCGCAAAGGCAAATATTAAATTTTAAACTAGTATATGAATAAAGCAGCATGCATACATCCTTTTCATATCGGCAAACATGAATTTCGACTTCCTAAATTGTTTAAGCAACAGCTCACGTTTTTCTAGTCGATTTAATACCTCATATTCTTCTTTTTATCCATGCGTCATCATTGGTCTGAAGTTGAGACATATAATGGCACCGACGCTTTTATACATTTTTTTCTCTGAGAAGATTAAACTCCTTTTATGCCTTGTCTATTCAACGCGCTTCTCGCTTTATTTGCATTTATGGTGGCGCATTTTAATTAGATATCTATTATAGAAACTCGATTTAAAAGAAATATTATTTGAGCTGTTGAGTTTTGCTGAAAACTTTTAGAATAATAAAAATTCAGTGAACTCTGATGATGATTTCTGATGCTACTTAAATGCATGGAGTTGAATGAGGAAAAAATATTAGTTTTGTGCTAGGAATTATTTGCTAAAGCAATTTAATTTAAAATATTGAAGGCGTTACGTATTTTAATTTCTTTGTGTCATGGTGCTCATTTAGTGTGTATTTATAAGAATAGGAAGATTAATTTCTTATTGTAATCTCCATCTTATTGTTATTAAATTTGAGCAAAGCTAATCTACTAATAGAAAGACAGCAGCTAAAGTTGAATGAAAAATAGTTCTATAAAAGTTTTATGTCTTTATATTTTTAAGCGATGAAAAATAGCACCTCCCCTCCAAAAAGTTTTGCAAATTTTAAACCAAATATCATCAATTCAGCGACTTTACACGTTTTTTCATGTCATTTTTATGTATGGAGGAATATTTTAGATAGATTCTCTATTTTAAAGACTGAATTTCAAGTGAGTAGTCGTATTTGGGTTTTGACATTAGAAGGTAATTTTTGCAAGATTAAAAATTGCACTCATTATAAAGGTACTTATCCTCAATACAAAAAACAGTATGAGGAAAACGTATTAAACATCAAAACATTTCTAACGTATTATTAATTATAATATCACACACTGTTATACGTACAGATATTTCTGAGTTGGATGCGTTTGTTTGAAAAGAGAGACTGTAATATAGCTCTTAAATTTAAACATGCATAAATTCAATTTTGATTGGATTAAATGTGTATAAAGTAATTTTTTGAATATGAAATACATCAAAGAAAATAGATTACTAGATAAACAAAGAAAAACATTAAGTGATCCCTTTTAAGTTATTAAAATTAAAAAAGCGATGTGAAAAGCAAAAGCAGTTTTTTTACAGTCGCAACTAGAAGAAACACAAATAGAAAGTTATCTCTATACAAATTTAAAATCTTTATTATTTTGTGCAATTTTGAATTTAAAAAAAAAATGAAATACTCATTTAGCACATCTCATGTGTGCAAAGAAAAAAAATATTTGAGGTTGTTAATTTGAATGAATAAATAAATAAGTAAAATAAAATACTGTACAAAATATTCTTTTCATTTTTCTTTTTGCATTATATTTGTGTAATCAATTTGCCTAAGTTTTTATAAAATTAGTTATGTTATAGTTATATTTAGATTTTTAAATTTTTTTTTTATATAGAATTTATAGTTTTTTACGATTGCACCTAATAAATTCATGAATTTATTTTCCCCCATCTGTTCTTAAATTTAATCCCCGATTAATGTATCATATATCTATAATAACTTCTTCTTTTTATTTATTTTTAGGATAAACACAGAATTGTTTATATTTTCTTTGTATTCTGCAGGCAAAGGATCGATGGTTGCAGCGGAACTATGGAGCCATGGCTACCGATGCCTGTCGCCATCTACCGGAAGATACTTGCACTAGTTTTACTATTGTCCCAAGCAACAGCATTTGGTAAGATTTGATCTCCCAATAAATAATTGACAGTTTTTTCGCTTGTTTTCAAAAGTATATAAAAAATGTCGTATTTTTTTATAACACATATAGGAGTAAGTTTTATGAGAAAAGAAACGAATTCCTTTTTTCACTTTTGTTTAAATATATAGTATATTAATAGTTTATTATAGTTAGCAGGTGTCATGACAAACTGTTTATTTAATTAGAATATTACTATGTGCATTCAATAAAAATGCAAAACGAGAGCATAAATAAGCTTCCGTGATATTAAATGAGTGTCATTAATTAAAAATTAATCGAATTAACATTTATAATAACAGACTTACCCAAACAGTATTATAGGTTGTACGGATTTCTCCATCATGGATAATCAGACGTAATTATTTCAAATTAAATTAAGTAAGAATAATTAATTAATAACTAATTTCTTGACACTATTTTTATATAATGTCCTGAGTTTTGCAGAATTAGAATTCCGCAATAAATTATAATTTATTTTCAGACTGCAGTTGTTTCAGCCAATGTTAATTAATTTAAGGCATTTAGGGAAAAAATATTTTTTTAAATACTAAATTGTAATTTGTATATTTCAATAATTTCATTAACTAAAATTCGAAGTTGTCTCGTTAAATTTCATCACGATAAATGTTTCGTGTTTTATAAGAAATGTAAATGTAATAAGTCAACTATTAACTATAGAGAAATCGGGAGAAAAATATAAGTAATTCATATTTTTGCATCTTTAAACAGTGTAATTGGAATGTCAGGAAACTATGCATTTTTTTAAATCACCAGATAATATTATTAAAGTAAAAATTATTTAGTAGTTATATTATTTGAATAAAAAATGTTTTATTAAATAAAATTTTTAAAGTCATTTCTTATTTAAAAATATTTATTAATTTTATAGCATTTAATGCTAATAATAATGAGTGTTTCCTATGAGGTAATTGTTTGATTTTTTTCAGACACCAAGTTTTAGTAAAATCAAAAATTATAAACAGAAAAAATGAATTTATATTTCTCTTATTAATCGCCAAATGTGAGAACATTCTGCATCATTTTCTAATAACCATAAATGCAAAAAATTGATGCCACAAAAGCGATAAACAACCAACTACATCCTACACATTTTGAGGCTTCAAAAACCTCAAACCAAAATAATATCAAGTACTCACATGAAAATAAAAGATAGATAGTAAAACAATTTTCAATCAATTATTATCTTAATAAAAGCGTGTCATTTAGTGAAATCGATCAAATTATTAAAAATTCCAATATTTGATTTTCATTATTTGTTGAAAGGGTAGAAGGCAAAAAATAATAATAATGGTTTTTGAGGAAAAGAACAGTCTTTTTAACGCAGATTAAAATCACACTATTTTCCTGTTATTCTTAATCCTATTAAAATTTTCAATATTAATTTTACAGGAAATGCTATCTTGAGTAGTTTATCTATTCTTGGTAGAAAGAGTCATATCTAAAATCCGATTTATTCAAAAATTCAAATTTAAAGAAATTGATGAGAAGAAGAAATAACGAAAAGAAATAAATCAGAGACAATCGAAATACTTGCAACATCCAATTAAAAATTTTCAAAATAATGTTGTTAAACTGTATTATTCAATCATCAAATACTCATCTAATCTGTGAGATAACAATTAATTGCAAGTACAAAGCGATTTAAGTATCAGTCTTGATTTGCAACTTTTTAGTTAGACTTCACATTTCGCGAAAATTGTTCCCCCTCCTGATTGAAATCAAATAACACTTATTTAGAAAAAGGAGTCATCATTAAGATACGTATCTCATCTGTGAAAACAGTAATCTTCTCTTTGAACCGATGACTTTTCTGAATAGATGTTAATTCGTCTAATAGAATAGGGCCAAATTCTAATAATTTGTCTTTTCCGTCTCTGAATGAAGAATTAAATTAAGTTCTCCATAATACGATCAGTAGGCAATTCGGAGATTTAATAAAATCAAAATAACTGGTAAAAGAAATTGTTATTTACAGGAGCATTCCAGAAATAATAATTAATTGCTTCAATGCACTTTACTTGTTAATCTAGGGAAATAATGATTTATTATATCACAAAATTGATGAGTAAAAGAGACATAACAGAAGAATAAAGGTATACATTAAGCAAATGAAATATTCCTAGGATTATTAATCAGGGAATCAATTACATATTTATATTGTGATGTTTAGTTCATTAAGTAATTTAAAAAATCACACACACACACACACACACACACATATATAAAAAAAAAAAAAATGCCCAACTCCACAGCGAGAGATACAGAGACCGGAAATACAGTCGATTCCGGTTAATCGGACCACATCGGGACGCGATTATTTTGGTCCTAATAACCGGCTGGTCCGATTGCACGAACATGCCCTATGTTACAAGACAAGACGTGCTATACGTAACATATTAAAATGTCAATATGACCTTTATTGTGCGGCACACGCGTATGGCGAACATACAAACAAGAACTACTGTCGCCTATGAACTTTATTCATTGAAAAATAAATTTACAAACAAATTCTTCGAAACGATCTACACGATACTCAGCATGCGAAGCACAATAAAAAAAAGTTCTTGTCAAATTCAAGTCAACGTTCGAAGAACTTACTACCGAGCTGCCCGTTCTAAGAAACAAAGAGCTTGCTCACCTCCCACTGGTTCTTTTCACTTTCGTACTTCCTGCTCTACACAGGAGACTTGTGGCTTCTTTTTCATCTTCCCTGCCACGTCCTTTCGTCCGTTTAAACGGAATTTTGGTTCAAATAAGAGAATAATATTAGGCTTATGTACATAGGATTTGTTTTGGTTCTTTAAGATTCCGTCTATTAACCCGGTGGTCAAATTAACCGAATTCGACTGTGTGTGTATATATATATATATAATCATAAAAATTTAAACGAAACCAACTAGGTCGAAATCGAAATTAAAACTCAATTCAGAATTACACGCTAAAAGTTCACAAAATGAAAGATAAATGAATAAGAAACAATTAATGAAACAAATCCAAAATACTATATTCAAAGAATTATTTAAACGATACAGAAACAGAAGTAACTACGGAAACGAAACCAAAACCGGAATCGAAACTAAAAATCATTACTGATTCAAACAAGTTTTAAGAGTTTAAATGTTTTTAAATCAATCATTGTATTATCATATATATATATATATATACACACTAAAGTGACAAAAGTCATGGGATGACTGTTAATATCGTGTCGGTCCTCCTTTTGCCCGGCGAAGTGCAACAACTCGACGTGTCATGGAGTCCACAAGTCGTTGGAAGTCCTCTGCAGGAATATTGAGCCATGCTGTGTGAATAGACGTCAATAATTGTGAAAGTGTGGATGGTGCAGGAGTTTGGGCACGAACGGACCTTTCGATGATGTCCCATAAATGCTCGATGGGATTCAGATTAGGCGATCTAGGTTGCCAGATCATGCGCTGGAATTGTCCGGAATGTTCTTCAAACCAATCGCTAAAAGTTCTGGCCCGGTGACATGACGTATTGTCATCCATAAAAATTTCATCGTTGTGTGGGTACGTGAAGTCCATGAATGGCTGCAAGTGATCTGCAAGCAGCTGAACATAACCATTTCCAGTCAATGATCGGTTCAGTTGCACCAGAGGACCGAGTCCATGCCATGTTAAAACAGCCCAGACCATTATGCAGCCACCATCAGCTTGAACAGTGCCTTGCTGACAGTTTGGGTCCATGACTTCGTGGGGTCTGCGCCACACTCGAACTCCACCATCAGCTCGTAACAACTGAAATCGTGACTCATCTGACCACGCCATGGTTTTCCACTGGTCTAGGGACCAGTCGATATGCTCACGAGTCCAGGAGAGTCGCTGCAGGTGATGTTGTGCTGTCAGTAAAGGCACTCGAGTCGGTCTTCTGCTGTCATAGCCCAAGGAAGACAAATTTCGCCGCACAGTCCTATCGGACACGTCCCTCGTACGTCCCACATTAATTCCTGTAGTTATTTGACGAAGTGTTGCGCGTCTATTAACATTAACCATTCTACACAGACGTCGGCGGTCTCGGTCGTTAAGTGCAGGTGGTCGCCCACTGCGCTGTCCATGATGGGATGTGATGCCTGAAATTTTATACTCTCGGCACATTCTGTTACTGTGGATCTCGGAATGTTGAATTCACTAACGATATCCGCAATGGAATGACACATGCGTCTAGCTCTAACTAACATTCCACGTTCAAAGTCTGTTAATTCTCGTCGTGCCGCCATAAATCACGAAAAACCTGTTCACATGAATAACTTGAACACAAATGAAAGCTCTGGAAAACGAACTGCGCATTTATACTTTTTCGCTGCGATACTACTGCCACTGGATATTTGCATATTGCTATCCCATGACTTTTGTCACTTCAGCGTATATATATATATATCCAATATAAATGCTAGAACAGGACAGAAATAATTTTTAATGCATTAACGAAAATCGGTCTTAAAATCCTCTTTTTTCCATTTTATTTTATTCTTAAGTTTTTCTTTTAGGAATTCAAAGTTGGATTTTTTACAATTTTGTTGTATTCCATTTCTGTGTAAAAGAATGCAAATCCCACGAACTTAAACTTAAGGAGACATTCTTAGATGCTAGCAACCAGAAGAATTTGGAAATCCTCTTTTTAGACAGTCTGAGGAAGTTACGTTATGCCAGTTTTCTTCTCTGCGTAATATTAATTTTCCAACCTTGGTTTCATTTAAAAAAATATTTTTCTCGCATTCATATAATTGAAACAAAAAGCTTGTATTATTTTTTTAAAAATGTAGCATAGAATTTATTATTGGACAATAAGAAACTGCCTAAATATATTTTCATCTTATGCTCTGGAAATAGTAAAGCATTTTTATTTAAATGGACGATATACCTATGGATAATTTATTGTGATTGAACATGTAAACATATTTCAGGAAGAATATTTGCGTTAAATAAAAATTTCTAACTTTCCTATTTTACGACGTTTTTTATATTACGAAAATTAATTACAATACCTTGATTTTGAACTTTTATGTTTTATTCGATTTTCATGTTGCGAAAAATAATTTCTATTTGTATTGTAACGGTTCGTAATTTTTAATCCTGGAATTCTAACAAAATCTGCTATATCGGCTGATCATATGCTTAGATCTTTATCTTCTATTATAGATGATATAGA
The DNA here is from genome assembly GCA_026543055.1 of Argiope trifasciata. Taxonomy (NCBI): domain Eukaryota; kingdom Metazoa; phylum Arthropoda; class Arachnida; order Araneae; family Araneidae; genus Argiope; species Argiope trifasciata. The sequence goes on along the minus strand of JAPMOQ010055289.1, from coordinate 1,231,426 downwards.
GCTATCTAGTATTCCCCTCGCTGATAAATCCATTGCGATTTCTGAATATCCTAAAAAAACATTTTATGTTACACATTATTATGAAAAGTAATAAAGAAAGAGCTGTAAGGAATGAAAATAATAATGAAAATTTAAATGTTAAAAACATTTTAGACAGAAAAAAAATTATGGCATCTATAGGAAAAAGCGAAAAATAATGTGTTTCAATCTTAACAAAATTGTGGAAATTTTTAATAATATGTTGTTTAGCAATATAAAACAGGATTACATACTTTTTCTCCAAATTGGATATGTATTAAAATCCCAAATGAATTTTATTCATTGCTATTTTTATTTTTTTATCACTTAATACATAAATATTTTTTTTATTTTCTTTATACCGTCATTTGAAAGTAAAATAATGAGGCGTCATTAAACAGATATTTAAGATATGTTAATTAACAAACATGCTTAATTAATTTTTATGCTTTTATTCCTCAAATTTAATTCTCCTTTTAAATCATTTCCCCCAAATTAAAACAAAGTGATAAAATATTTTTTTGATAATTAATATCCGATGATTCAATATGAATTTTTAGCATTTGTATGTGCATCGCTGATTGAATATGATACGTCAAATTTCCGAATTGAAATTAAGGTTATGTATTAGATATACTTTTCTAGTTTCTTGAATAAATTTATTACAAAATATAAGTTTTTTTGATCTCACAGCATTAAATGATAGAAGCAATGAAAACTGAATGGAAATAATCCTTTGCAATTTCTCCATATAATTTATTTTAGCAATGAACGGTCAAATAATACTTTGTATCAATATTGTGTGATTCAGTCATTGAATGAAAAAATAAACTTCGCTGTACTTTATTACGATTAGCACACAGTAATAAAACCAATCAATTTAGTTTTAATCTTTTAAATTTTTCTTCAAAATAGTTAAATTACGGATGTTTTGATTCTTTATAAAAAAAGTTTCTAATTTTTGACAAGAGGGTATAGGAATTTACACAAATTAAATTGTATAGAGAGATAATTGTGTAAATGTACAAAATAACATTTTGTATCTTTATCTCTTATATTACTAAATTTATATATTTAAGATGATTAATATTTCAAATCCTTTATAAACATAATTATGGACTTACTTTTAGCTGGTAATCTGGAATTGAATAATTATGGACACAAAATATTTTTAGCTGATGGATTAAAATTGTGGTAACTTTACATCGCGATTATGTATGATTAATGGAGGATGGAGGATTTCAGAGACCAAACTGCGCCATAGCATTTTAATAATATTTCATTTTCCCTATCTTTCTCATGCATTAGAACTCGTTAAGATGGTAAATGAAACAATAGAAAATTTTTATAATGAAATGAACAGGAAATGAAATGTAAAATTCAATATAACGTTTTTGTTTCTGAAAAAATATTTATTGCGAAAGGTATGTCTTTTTGATTCCCAAGTTGTTAGCAGTAATGAAAATTGATTATAAATAAACGTTCCAATTTGCTACACATAACTATAATTTATGAATAAACCATTAACTAATTCCTCGTTGCTTCTGTAATTTAGACACTGCATCAAAGAAATAACATATATTCTCTTTATTACACTTATCAAATGATAATAGAAACCAATGAATTTAAATTTATTTTTTGAATTTCTTAGAAATGGATATTTAGGATAGAATGGATAGTAAATATTTTGGTTTTTTTATAAATCAAAATTTCTAATTTTGAACGAGAAAGAATTGCAATTTATACAACTTATAAGTTCTATGGAGGAAATATCATTTTTGTATCCTTAACTAAATTTATTTATATTTCTAAATTTGTACTCCAAAAACAATTAGTATTTTAGAATCACTGATAAGAATAATTATTGAGAGGGAGTCAGAGTTAAAATATTTATAATTAGTAATTTGGTGGATTAAAATTGTGAAGATTTTACATCATAAATATGTGGAATGAATGATGAACAAAATAAAAGTTTGAATTATAACACAGCATTTTAATAATATTTCATTTTCTTTATATTTCTCTTGCATCAGAATCAGTTAAAATTTCAGATGAAATCATGGAAATATTCTTTTAAGGAAATGAACAAGCAATGAAATGAAGAATTCACGAAATCATGCTATGTACTTAAATACTCCTTTCCTTTTTATTTAAGAACCACAAATAAATATTTAAAAAATAGGAGTCATGCTTTACCACAACAGTCAACAAAATAAATATACAGTAATGCTTCAATAATTAAAGAATGCTTCTTATTTGAGCAAGGCTTTAATTATGTTCAAAGCAAAATGTTATTTCATCAATTTAAAAATCTTATTTCCAGATAAATATTTGATATTAAATATGCTAAACAAATGCATTAAACCGTTTCGCTTTGATCAAATTTAGAAAGGAAATCTTAAGCAATGAAAAACGAAAAGAATACCCTTTCTTTGATCATGCTGCTTCAGGAAAATATGAACATCGCTAAAGGACTAAAAAATGATTCTCATAAGATTTTATTCTTATTAGAAAAATTGAATAAATTTTGATGTTTCAAGCCCAGTTAAAAATGCAGAAAATAGAAAGCTTCACTCTTTTAAAAGAAATAAAGAAAGTGCTTCAGCAATCATAACGTAACAAAGACAAATCGATACGTTAAATTGGATTAAATCAGAAGCAAGAATTTCGATGGATCCTGCGTAACCGCTTCCATCCTGATGTAATATAACTTGAGTGATGTAATATATCGTGAAGTGCTTTTCGTTCTAGAGAGAAGAAAAAAAGGAGAAAAAGAAAAATGCCTAGAAAATAAAATCTTTATCTATCTTTCAGTTCTTGTTGTTTTCTGTTCGATCATTTCACGAATCTTTCTTCCAATGCACCGTGTCACGATACTGTGATATTTTTTATATTACTGAGCAATTGATTTTAGATAATATATATTCTGTTGTTAAATTCTTCAAACAGTAAAGATTTTACTAGAGAAAATATTTGTTTCCTAAAATTTTAAATATTTACTACTCAAAGATTTTTAAGGTCACTCATAGTTAAAAGTAAATGTATGGAATGATGATCCCTACATCATATTGGTGGAAATTAATTTTCTTTTAGTTTGAATTAGGAATTTAAGAATTAAAAGAAATTGTATGAGATGATTGATATGTTTTATTATTGTGATAAATATCAAATAAATAATTGATTACTTTTTACACTCGGAAAAAAATTGGAGGCAATACAGTTCCACAGATTCATTACACGAACACTAAAACATATTATGTTATTGTAATGTTAGTTAATATTTTTGCATTATAAATTTATATTATATGCAATGTTTGAGGAATTAGAAATTTCTTTATTTGTTAATTGGATTCAATGGCTGTATAAATGTATTAGAATTTTTTGTAATTATCTATATCAGGTTTTTGTGTAAAATTAAAAGCCTATCATACCGATTATACCATTCAAAAGAAATTTATTCAAATTAGAAATGGATTAAATTTCGAGTTTAAAGATTAAATTCGCTTTAGATTGTCTGCTAAATTGTTGCAGGTGAATGTGGTCATAGTGGAAGCACTGTTAGAGAAAGGATTATGATGGTCTAGTGGTAAGGTTATGGGTAGGAAATTTCTGAATTCGAAACCCGATTTTGCTAAATATTCGCATTGTATGCGATCATGCAATACGTTGAATCTAACACCATTAGTCAAATGTTCTGTATTTAGACGTGTGTATCGTGATTAGAATAACAATTCTGATATTGCACTCATCAAATGATTGCGATCGGAATTAGAAATGACTAAGTGCGAGCTTAAATAATAAGTCATATTTTGGTTGTCTGCAACAATTATTGAGAATTCAATGTGATCATAGTGGAAGTACTTCAAAACAAAATGTTGTGTGTATCTAATAAATAGATTTCAATTTTAAATTGGAAATTTTTTAGTTCAAAATATTATTCACTAAATGTCCGCAATGTTTGTGATCTTGTAGAACGTTGAATCTGATGGCATGAATCAAACGACCTCCATTTAGTGTGTGTGGAGATTTGGAATAATAATACCAGTTCAGGTATTGTTAAATGACTGCTGTTAAAAATTAGAAGGCAAATGTTAAAAAATCTTAGCATTGTTTGATAACGGAACGTAAGTTTATCTACACCAAACTATCGGTTAAAAGACATGACTATCAAAAAAATTCGAAAATAGTTTTTGTCAAGTAGTTTCATTATTATATCGATTGCAGAGTAATTAATATCACATTAAACAATTATTTGCTATTATATTATTAAAAAAAGCACTATGTTTTATCCAGAAAATACACAACAGATATAAAATCGGATTATTCAAAATATCCCTTCAAACTTGATATAAAATGAATAGACCTTCCACAAAAATTGGTTTTCAATTAATAAAAAGTCATTGTTAGTATTTTGAGAGTTAAGTGTTATTTTATTAGATTAATGTGTGGTTTTGAAGCTACAAGTTTGCTTACCTCATAAAATATTATAAAAAATATCCCCGTTAACACATCATTTTCTTAGGATCTCTATATTTTTATTAAAGATATGAAACCGAATTGATTTATGAGCCAACTAATCAATTATTCAAAAAATAAACTATATTAGTTTTTAAAATATGTCACCTATTTTTAAATACAACAAAGCAGTTAGCAAAATAATTTCCCTGCCTTTCCTAGGAAATGGAATAAATGATATGTATGATCAAGGATTAGTAAGATAATCGATTTTAAAAAAGTCAGTTTTCTAAATTAAGGGGACATTTCACTGAGTGCAGTACTTTTTAAAGTGTATAAGTTAAAAAAGCAGTGTGTTTTTAAATTAACTTTAAAAAATGAAATTAATGGGATTCCCTTAGAGGGAAAACACTTTTATATTGTTTTTATATTTCCTTTTCAAAGTTATAAGCATAAATAAAATTTCTTTTACTGTAACTGTATAAAATCTTTTTCTATAATATTTCCAAGCATTTTGAATTTGTTTGTATTATTTCATGTATTTCTATGTAGCAAAATTTTGAAGGGCTACATGTAATTAAAAATGCCATAGGAATTTTAACATTTTAATGGAACAACATGATCTAATCATAAAAAAAATTATTTTAGATTTAGATATTTTATAACGTATTTCAGTAAAATTTGTGATATTAATAAATAAAATTAAAACTTTTATTTCACTATTTGAAGGGCCCACACGTTTATTAGAATAACTGAGATAAATTCTTGAATTTAGAATAGTGCCCATTACTGACATAATCATTAATATAAATTGAAATTAATGAATTAATTTTATACATTTTTAAATTTACGGAACTTATTATATCAAACAAAAAATTATTTCTACACTTTCGTATATTATTAAACAATTATCAATACCAAAATTAGGCTTAGAGCTTTTCTTAACTTCCTTTACGCAATAGATGGCAGCACAAAAGTGTTGATCCTATTTTTTAATATTTCAATTTAAGAATCTGAATCAGTATAATGATGAACCGGGGTTTTATATTATTCAATTGCTTAGTATTTTTTAAAATTAAATAATAGAAAAATTCATTAAGTGGATTATGAGCAAAATTATTAAAATGAGATTTTTTTCGAGCATAAAGCTCAGTCTTTAAAACTAAATGTTTCGAAGTCTTAAAAAATTGTTCTGTTAAAAATGATTATTTTAGATGAGTACTTGTTCTAAATTTTTATTATAAAACAAAATCAAGTAATCTATATTCTTTCCATTTCAACAAAATTATGCATTTCGCTCTGTGTTACTAGTCAATTTTATAATATTTTTAAAGATAACTGCAAAAATTGTAAGTAATTTCCAAAATTTTCTTTGTGACTAACTTTATGATATTTTATTAAGCTAAAATATATAATGAAATTTATAAATTAATTTTTGTTTAATTCAGCATTCAAATACTACAAATGAATAAGGAAAACGTTTTCCGCCATCATCAGATATCAAATTTGTTTCATTACAATTTGCAGTCATATCTTATTAAAATACTTTAAAGATGACATAGTTTATTGATACAAATACTTTCTCAGTCTGGTTCGAAAAGATTTAATCATCTGGACAGATTAAAATAACAATACTATTACTTTTAATTAAAATAATAATTCAGGGAGATAGATAGATAGATACTTATCTAAATCATAACAAATTAAATTATGAATAATACTATTAAATCTGCAAAACATTTCGTTCTCATTTTGTATTGAAATTAAATCTCCATTACTCTGTACTGGAAAAATGTTTAGGTGGTAGTTTTGTTAAACTTTACGTTATGTAGCATAATAAAAATTATATTGATTAATTTTATAATTAGATAATTATAGAATAGATATTATATTAATTACACTGCGTAATTAACATGTTATTAATAAAACAAGCATTTTATTAATATACATATAAATATTTATGTTAAGGTCAACAGATATTTTCATGGCAACTTCAACTTTCTCTCCACATATGGAGTTTAGCATGCAAATTTACAGCTTAAAATTCGAGGATAATAAGGATTTTATGAAATTTGTATTAAAGTTTTTTATTGTTGCCAAGTAGAAAATTAAGAACCACGGACATCAAAACAAATCAGTGGATACACTTTTTAAAATTTTGGAGACACTAAAAAAAGAAAAGGAATTAATTATAAGTGGTTTAAATCAAGCGAATCAAACAGTTGTGTTATATGTATTCTAAAGTTGAATTTTAAATTGAAATTTTTATATTATATGAAAAGCAATTTTTCAAACGAGAGAATAAAAGAAACGGGATGTATTTGGAGAATTCAAAGATAGTTGGAATTTTATTTTTTCACGAATTGAGATGCATAAAGCTAAATGGTTTTATCATAAATTGTAATACTTTAAAAAAATTATCATAATTCTTAAAGTTTATCAAGCAATTTTCGTAGTGTAAATCAAACGATTTTTCATAAATAAGAATATGTTAAATTAAACAACATTTCGATGATTAGGGAGCTTTACATTTCAGTTTAAAAAGTTATGATATGAAATATATCAAATGATAACAAATAAATAATACAAAATATATCAAATGATTCTTCAATTTCTAAATCCAGTCTATATGTAAAGGAAAAAATGTTTTATTTAAAGCTTATAATACTATTTGTTTGCAAAATTTAGAAAAGATACATGCATTATCTCTAGAGAAATAATGTATTTATCTTTTTTAAATTCCGAAATTGAAAACATTCATTTTTATTTCGTTTCTGAATTTCATGGATTTGAAAATCCATAAAATGGAACAAAATTTATACATATTTATGCATTTATTTTTGAAACAAACTTCATAAATTCATAATTTTAAAAAAATTCAGAAAATTCTAGAATTTTTTTTTTCTCGGGAAATAATTGATTCGTAAGAAAATTCTTCTAATCATATTAAATTTTAATTGTTATTAGGAGCAGAACTCTGAAATTTATCTTTAATTAAAATGACTTTTGCCTACATCTAATTTTTGTCAGGACGTTAAATCATCATGTTTAAAATTCTTTTAAATTTATCGAGCTTAAGTATATATCATATCTTAATAACATAATAATTCATTGGAGCAGAGAATTAAATGATGGTTTGTATTTATGTTTAAATTCAGCATTTAAATCTTTTGTTGCTTACACACAGTTTTTTTAAGTAAGTGATGACACAATCTTTAAACTCGCATTATATTTTATAATTGTAAATTATAAAACATAGCCAGTTTTGCATTAATTATGATTTTTTATTATAAAATTTATGCTCCAGACAGCAAGAAATAATTCAAAATATACTTTAATATTTATTATGTAATCAAATTAGCAAGCAATGTTAATTATCAATATTATTAAATCGCAGGATAGAAGAAAAAGGATTTCATACATGAAAAAATTGATGTCTATTTATTGTTGCTATAGCAACGGCAATCGATTATCATAATAAAATATTTTAAAGTAAAATCAATTTATGAACAAAAATTATAGAAAAATAAATCTTATTACTTTTTGAGATAAATTATATTGACCTGAAAAATAAACACCCATTTGTTAAAAAAAGAAAATTATTTTAATTCTATTTATAAATATGCAGTTAAATATTAATGATAAGTAGCTTTTTTATCTTTTCTTAAAGTAATAAGCATACTAAGACAAACTACTCTAAAATGTATTTGTGACATACAAAATACATAACTGTTATGACTCATTTAGGGTCAACGTTATATGCCACACAACTTCTTTTCTTTTAAGTTCAAAAACGTAATGATCATCTTTATCTTCACAGCAATAAATTTTATGGTACGATAAAGTTTGAAATGTATCATTTACTCCATTTATCTTGTCTTAATGTTTACAGAAAGCAAATTATATAGATTTTTAAAAGTAGTGCTTTGAGAGTTTTATAAAATGTTAAATAAAGCATGTCATTTAATATTTTGCCGGTTCTTGATCTTTAAAATTTATTTGAGTGCTAATACATTAACATATATATTTTATAGAAAAAATATTTACTTTTCTTTAATAATATTAAACTATTATTTCCTTTAATTCAATCATTAAGATTACTCATGACTTTTTTCACTATTTGACAGTAGTTCTAGCCGAGATCTCGTCTAAAAAATGAAGTGTTTTAGACAATTTTCGCTTATCAGCCCTCAATATTTCCTTAATAGGATCTTAGATTAAGTGAGGAATTTCAATTTCTTATTATTCGCCAGAATTGATCCCAGAAATATGGAATCCTTTTTATTTAAAATTATATGTGTCAAAAATATTTTACTATATTATTATTAGTAAAATATGTTTGACCTTCTTATAGCGACCTAAATAAAATTGAATACCATGTGAATCTTTATAGTATATTTATTGCCAGGAACAAAATAAAATTTAACTATTTACATAATATTTCGATCTGGAAATATATACAATTTTTATTTATCCAAAAAATTAGCGATAGAATAAAATAAAGTTTTGGAATTGATATTTTATATACACAACAGTGGCAGCTGTAAATGTCTAATATTTAATTCATTCTTAATAAATATGTTCTCTAAAAGACAGAAATATTTTATTCTATTTTTTACAATTGAAATTATCGATTACAGTTAATTATTTTTAAGTCAAAATGATAACTTTAAAGGGAAAAATGTACTAGAAAAGCTGTACTATATTTATTAAAACAGCAGATAATCGAATATTTCAATATTTAAATGAGCTTGTTACACATAAGTCAATATTTTAATTAGCTTATGTGTAATGAGCGCATTAAAGTATTGAAATAAACTAAGCGTTTTTTATGCTATCCAATAGCATGATTATTATTTTCAATTGAAATTATTAAAATAATTGCTATTTTACTAAGGTATTTTTTATGTTTGATCGAAGTTAAATAAATTGTAACAACTATGCTTTGTGAGTAGTCTAACTGAATAATATTCGTAAATAAAGTATAAATGCAACATCAGCATCGGTTAAATTGCTTAGACAGTAACTCAAAAATTTCATTTATCCGTAAAGTAATTTTATTTTAACAGAATATAATTGAAATTATCGAAATGAATATGCAGTATCCTAATACATTTTACAATGCATTTGCTGATTTGCATTAATTTTTGAACTTAAATAATCATGTATTAAATTTTCAATTTAGAAATAAATACTCGTTTGATTTGAAAGTAAAATGACAATTATTTCATTTCCATAAATAATTCCACTTCTTTTTAGTTATTACACAGACCTGTCTCACTAAATTAAATTAAAATAGCTAGTAAATATCATTTATCCTTAAATTAATTTTATTTTGAAGCATTTGCTGATTGCATTAATTTTTGAATTTAAATCCTCTTGTGTTAAAGTTATAATCCAGAAAAAATACTCTTATGAATTGAAAGCAAAACAACAATTATTTTATTTCCATGTATAATTCCATTCCTTTTCGGATGCTAATTTGATCTGCCTTACTAATTAAATTTTCTGCGGAAATTTTCGAAAGTGTGTTATTGTGTGGATTCGTTAACAGTATTTGCACAGCAAGATTTCACTCTCTCCACGTACAGAATTTTCGGAATTTTCTGACTTTGATCCTTTGGTATGTTTGATTTATTCCGGGAAAAGAAAAAAAATCTGCTGACTCAGACACAGAATTCAAGAATTTCATTTTGGGTTTGCTTACATATTCTTCTCTCACAAAGAGAAAATTCTTTGGAAAACGTACATTGCAATTTCATTTTGAAGATGGAAAAAATTTGCATATTGTACGCTGTTTAAGGAAGTAATATAGTTTCTGTTTAAAATGAGATGCTTAAAAGTATGACTGAATTTTTACTAAAATTTGCCTGTCAATATTTAAATGAATTTAGCAAATTGTTTGAAGCTATTTTTATTCTGAACACTTAATGTTTTCCTGAATATCAACATTTTTTAAATATCTTTAGATTTGGAAAGCACAGATATTTATATCGAGAATATTAGCGATCCCTAATCAAATTAGGCTAAAAAATAATTTGTTATAATATGCTTTTTTAAAAAGAAATACTAAAATGTAACAGTGTTATATAATTTATAAATATAAATAAATAGACATTAAACAGAATAACAGAATGAGCGAAAAATAAGTGTAACAATTTAGGAATTTATTGACGAAGGAACATATAAATTTTTCAGAAACTCCAGAGAGTACTTTGGTTTTTAAAGGTATATTGATTATTTTATATATTATATATATTGTCTGAAACTGAAGGGAAATGGGAAAAATATTTAAAAAAAGATGAAAATATAAACAAAACGAAATCAAAAATATAACAATAACTTTTCTTATGTATACTTCAATTACAAAAATAAAATATGATGCATATTTTTCCATTTTGCGAAATGCTTTTTGTTTCCTATATTACACTAGCATTTCCTATATTACAGATGCATATTTCACTCATGTAACTATTAAATGCTACATTGCACTTGCAGTTAATAGTTACTTTTTGTGAAGTAAATATAAACTGTTTTGATTAATGATGCATGAGAAATAGAATTCTTACTTTAATTGCTTATTATAATAAGAGTATTTTAAATAGCTTGCTGGTTGCATTTCAGCTAAATCTGATGGCAGATAATATCTATGTATCTAAAGAAGTAATATTTATATTTCTTCATCTATTCCTCAAGTTTGAAAGTACATATTTAGATCTATTTATAATTAGTTTTTAAAGAAGAACTTTTAGAATTTAGTGAAGAAATTCATTTCTTATAAAATATTTTTTTTTAATTCCTGCTGATTTTTTCCATTTGAAAAAAAATTAGTTTTAGAATCCAAACTTTTAAAAAAATTATTTTGATTGCGGTCATAAACTGTTGATAAAACTTCGAAAGTTTTAAAGAGAAGTTAACTATAATTAAAATTAATAACTTAAATGGAAAGATGGAATTGAAATTTTTTTTTTGAAATATTAACTAATTTATTTTCGTGTATAATTTTCTTTTTTTTTCCTTTTTCATATTGGTGTATTTTTTTTATAACTGATTTATGCAAGCGACCTAGAATAAGGGTTGCAAGTTTTCCCAGTTATATGGTCTTCACGGGTGCGAATCCCGGGCGGAAATGGTTGTTCGTCTTCTGTGTTCTATTTGTGAAGTATGCGAATACGACTCCCCTTGTAAAAAGGGGGTGTTCAAGCGAGGGCGACGCATGAAGTAATTGAGTCGAACTCTTTTCCTCAGTTGGCGCTACTAAAAAAACAAGAGATCCTTACTCGATTTATATCGTTGACAGATAATTGTTAGTACACTTATAAAGTGCCAGAAGTTACAACAACAACACAATTGATTTATTTTATGACAACTTACCTGTCATTATTATTTTACTAAAGTAAAGGTTGATTACACCTATGACCATCTTTCGACAGAATGTTTTGATTGTTTCTTATAACTTCCATATGAATATATCAAATGATAAGAAATGCGAATTTATTTTTAACCAAAAATGCTGATATGAAAAATGTAACATTTAGAATAAGACTTATGATGATGATGTTTTTTTTTTCTTTTTAATGTAATGAAAAAATAGAAGGAAATAAGTATTTGGAATAGAATTGATGGGAATTTTTTCTCTCCGTGACATACATCTTGACAACAAAAAAAAATTGAATGAGAAATGAACGATGCAAATGATAATGCTTCATCTCTAAGATATATATGACGAAAAAAATCCTTTTTCCATCATGTGTGAGTTTTATGTATGAATTTTGAATAATGTGTATCTATATAAGTATTGTTCTGTCATTAAAAGTTTTAAAAATTAACATTCCTATTCCTTGAGTGTTCAATAAAAGCCTTCAACTAAAAGGTTAAAGAAAAGTAATAACAAAGATTTAGAAAAAATTAAAAGGAAAAAATATTTCTTGTTTAAACATTTTGTATTCCATTATTAACAGTGCTACATCTTCTAATATATCAGCTATGCTTGCGATTATATACATACAGCATGAGTTTTTCAATGACACGTTTCAGAGAGTTCAGTAGCTGAAAGAACTAGCTGGAAAACCCTACCAATTAGTTTGGGGACTAACAATAACATGGAAAAATGGAATAAGCAAAAAAAAAAAAAATCCGAAACTACTTATCGACAGAGGGAAATTTGGCGCTTTTCGCATAAATTAGAGATTTAACTGCATAATAATTTTTTGACTATGTTTCAAATAATATAGTATACAGAAAAATGAATAAAATATCAGTCATTTGTTTTAGGAAATGATTCTCCCTAATGATTGAAAATAACAAATGAAAAAGAAATTTGCAACTAATTTCCAATTTTATTTCATTCTCTGTTCATTTCTCTTTATTCAGTAGGGAATTAAAAAAAGAAAATGATTTAAAGAAGAAAAAAAAATTTTGAACATTAATTCTAATTTTTTTTCATTTGCCATTTTCAATCATTAAAGGCAATTATTTTCTGGAATTAAACACATTTCTAGTAAAATGACTGCTATCATATTTACTTGTCTGTTTACTGTATTTTTTGAAGCATAGTCAGAAATTTTATTTTATTGCTAAATCTCCAATTTATGTGCAAAGTGCAACATATATATATATATATATATATATATATATGATATATTCATCGAACCCTTGTCCAGCCACCTTGTATTTGTAAATTTCTGATTAAATATACACTGTGGTGATAGCGTACAATATCATGTGCTAATAGGGATGGTTTCAGCCGCAAGGATAAGTCGAACAGTTAATGCAGGTAAAATTAAATTTTCTCTGTTCATTAAGGACATTTAAAGTAAGACGTTAAAATCAGAAAAACTAATGAGGATATTTTGAGAAATCTGATGATAATTAAATTAAAAACAATTTTAAATTCTATTTATCATTCTAATCATTATATCACTTCTAATTTTAAAGATTAGTACCAAAGTTTTGCATGAGCTCCAATGATTTGATTTTCAATTCAGTTCAATGACCCAAAACGACCCACTTTCTCAAAGGATTTGGAGCATTAAAGTAATCGATCGAACAGAACTTCCTTTGTGTTATATTACACAGAATCACACATTTCCACATTTTTGAGGTGAGTGAAATCTTGACGCTTGTTTTAATAGACAACTCTTTTTCTACGATTTCTGTACAAAAATATAGAATATATACATAAACAATAAATAAAAACTAATTTATGTTCAAAAATATTAATAAACATTTAGATTTGAAATTTTAGGCATCATTAATTGTAAAAAAATTAATAGGACGCCAAAGACAGTTGTTATGTAAAAAAAAAGTTTGACAAAATTTGAGTATGTAAGTATAAGTTAAGTATAAGTAAGATGTTGAGTATGTATAAAATCATAATCAATAAATCCAAAATAAAAGACAATTATTAAAAATAGATATATAATATCCGATTGGGAGCATTAAAAATTTCAATTTAGTAAAAAAAGAAATAAAATTAAGCCAAACCAGCGGGTGACCGAGCTCCGCTCGGAGAAAACAGGTATCGAAGCTAACTCGAAGATTAAATTTTCAATTGTGATTTATCAAAACAATACATGCCATAAGAAAATTTGTGAAACCATTGGTGAAAAGATAACCGGTTAAAGTGCACCATTGTAAACTATTCTAAACAAAGTTAGAGTTTGGAAAGGGAACTATTCTATACAAAGGTAAAGTAAAGGTAAAGATTGAAGTGTATTGAAGTTCAATATTTTTGACAAATTTATTTAGAAAAACCAAACATATATACATACATAAGAAACATATTATAAACCTATAACAGCATAAACATAAAACTTTATTATTTCGCCATATTGGCTATAGATGGCAGCACGTTACCGCTTGAAAATTTAAGTAACAATATGTTTATGGCAAACTAATAAAATTTGAAAATATTCTATCTGTAACTCCGAACTGCTCGACTGTAGCGCTTCAAAACCGGCGCCAATCGATTCCTCGTGGCCGAAAACCCCAGACCCCCAAGTTTACCGGAGTTTATTAATTCTGGGGCGATTTTCGAATTGGCAACCATTCCTCGTATTATAGTATTAGATAAAAGGAATTGCATCAATTTTAAGACAGCATTTATAGGCGATTACTATATTTGCATATTATAAGGTGCTAATATTATTGAATAAAAACAAGTGCGAATGTTTATGAAGAGGCTAAACATTTTTAACATTGACATACAAATAACAGATGCAATTAAGTGATTAAATGGATTTAATATCAGACATAAGAACTGATGTTATTATACATTGGGTTAAATAAATTTCCAAAAATTGATTAAAATGAGAGAAAGAGACCTTCATATATTTCTGAAAAATAAAAAATGGGTTGGTGAAAATTAAAACTTTTTTCAACAATGAATTCATGTAAAATACTTTTTCAATTTTGATATGTTTCGAAGCTAAGACAATATATTTTTTAGAACCATTGCACTTCTTTTTATTAGCGTAATTAATTGTTCTATGTGCTGGATGCGTATGAATTTTGGTTGAAATTCTTCAAGGGGTGTAGAATTATATAAGCAAAACTAATAATCATATATTCATGCCTATATTCTAAGCATAAAGAGAGTGAGAGATTAATATTAAATGTTTAAGATGAAAAATGTCACAAATACATGCAAAATAATTAAGCCTTTATTTGATTATTAGCAAATAAAACTCTTACGAATGCAGTGTTATATGAATATAACTAAAAGGTTTTAATTTTATTGATTATAATAGGTTTACATTTTTTTATAAATGGGAATAGGAATGACAGGAATATTCATTAAATTTCCTCTCTGAACATCAAACTCAGCAAAATTATAATTTTATTCAACCTAATTAAACTTTTAAGTAATTTTATGATGGATATCCTATTTTTTTCACTTAATTATTTCTGGATTATTTTATTGTCTTCTGATACGATATGACTTCATTTCCAAAATTATATATTTTTTTTCTTCTATATTTCAATGCTATAAAATATTCAAGTTATTATAGCTTTCCAAACAAAATTAATATTATCACAACAATATCAACACCAAATTTAATCAGCAGCATCTGGAGTTTATCAAATATTAAGAACCATATCTGAAATAAAATAATTGAGTATCAATTTCCTGTAATAGAAAGTTATAAATACTTAATAAACTCCTCTTATAAACTTCAAAAGTTCAGACTCTTTTAGCATTGGGGAAGAAAAAACGTAAGACTATAAAATTCCAGACTAAAGAATTTACTGTTCCATTTTACAAAATCATATTAGAATTGAAACATGAAAATTTAATGGAGTTGACTTTTCCCAGAATGCATATTAACTATAAAGAAGAAAATGGCGAGAATCGCATTTAAATGCAAGCAATGAAGAAGAGGTTGGAATTTTATGAAAAGTAAACACATACTCTCCTTTAATATTTAATTTATTTTTACACGGAATGCACCAACTATGCTTTTTTCATTTACCTTGCTCATTTCCTTTTTACTTGGGATGTTCCTATTTATTTATTTTTGCATGTAAGTCGTTTTTTCCCTTCAGAACTTTTCTGTTGGAATTTTATGAGATTCTAGTAATTAAATACAAATACAAAGGCATGCCATTACTTGTTTATATAGAAAAGCTTTGCATGGTAAAGGTGAAAGATTCTCTTACACATATTTAAACTTCAGAAAAGCATATTAGGGAGGAAAAAAAACCAGAATTTCAGTCTGAAGTGCGGAGTCGGTTTCATTTAAATTTTAATTCCTGTCTAAAAGCAATTTTTGTATGCCAATGTTAAAATTGTATTAAAAAATTGTTATTTTAAGCAGAACCTAGAAAAATTCCCTCTTAATGCTCTTTTTTTTAATAGGCATGCTATAAAAATTTATACATTTTCTTAATATCATGTATTCAGTTTTATTAAAATTATTATAAATGCTAAAATAAGTTATTTAGCACCTATATGCCCACTAATAATAAAAGTGAATGTGTTTTGGCATTTCACATGACAGATTATTTGATTTCGAGCTGTTAATGTTTGCATGAATATACGTTAGATAGTGAATAAATGCAACTTGGAGTGCATTTCCGAGATTTAATTCATTAAAAGTTTAACTGGTTTTTTGGCATTTTTTCTCAATGCTCACCGAGATTATTATTATTATGAGATTACATTAATATATTAATATTATATAATATTAAATTTCATATTATTTTGAAATATAAAGGAAGACTATTTTATTAATACCAAATAAAATGCACAATAATGTACTGAATTCGGATATTTTTTTAAAATTTTGATTAGCTTTTATGTTATTATCCTTTATTTCTATGAAATTAAAACTATTTTCAGTATACCATAAAATACAAGGGCTGCTGAAATGAAAAGGTACGAAACGAGACTGTGGGTATAAATAAAGACCATTTTCAAAGTATACACAATAGGCCTGAGTACAACGATCCCATCGTTCAACGAGCAGTAGGATTTCCTGTTCAGAGAATTCCTATGCCTGTAAAGAGACTTAGTCCTTCACAGCATCCTTGAGTTCGCCGTCCAAGGTCTGAAAAGGTGCTTGTTAAATTCCTCGAGCACTGAAGAACCATTAACTCCGATGTGTAATATGAGACACTCCGAAGATGACGCAGTTCTATCAAGAACAAAACACCGGCTCTACTGAAGGAGGTTTGATTCTTCACCATCATAATGCGTGCCCACTCATTTCCAAGGTCACACAGGTAGAATTGGCCAAGTTGTGGTGTAGCTTGACCATCCACTCCAGAGCCCGGACATGCCCCCCAGAGATTTCTATGATGTGTTTAGTCCCCTGAAATAATATTTAAAAGGGAAGCGCCTCATCTCCAACGGTGAACTCAAGGACTCTGTGAAGGACACAGGAATTCTGGAAAAAGGGAATCTTTAGGCTTGTTAACCAATGGGATCGTTCTGCTCAGGCATATGGTGTATAATTTGAATAAAATCTTCATTTATATGCAATCACTTCGCACATTTTCATTTGAACATCCTTTGTATTTAATCATCTGATATTCTTCCAATAATGAAAGGTAGAGAATAAGCTTTCTACTTTTGGGCTGTGAAGTTTCTCCATGAAACTGATGAGAAGGATTTCAATTCCGAAAAGTCAATGGAGTGTTTACTGCAATTATCGAGACAATTAAGTAATTAATGATATTCTGATGCCATAGAAATTGACTCCATGAGAATATTTCGTTATATAATAAGTAAATAAAATGTAAGTTTATTAAAACAACATGGTTTTAATGTATGCTCTTAATTATATGTTTAAAATTACTTTGTTAAGAGAATTGTGAACATCAAGTTCAACTTAAGATAATTCAAGGAAATTAAACTCCACTCCAGAAACCAGCTGGCATCCAAAGATTGTTGATAGATAGTTAACTTCTTATTGATAAAATAAGTATGTAATTAATTTAAGTATGTAATAAATTTCTTGTTAATAAATTAAGCTAAAAGTAATTAATAAAGAATAAGAAATAAAAACTGTTGTTTGGGTGATACTTTCAACTTATTATTTTATAAAGAAATGAAACTTTAACGTTCGAGCAATATTACATAAGGTATCATAATATTAAGCAAATGCATGTAAAAATTTAAAATAATATTTTTTTTTCTGCAAAATACTTTTTAAAAATATGATTTGGTATGCAGTATAGGAAATTATATATGTGTGTGTGCACATATATACAAACATCCATACATATATAAGAACAATTTGTTCTAATCTAGGTTAAAATATTTGATATTTACGCCATTTGAAAGTTGATAATATTTACTCAACAGTCGAAGATTGAACGTTTATCGTGAAAAGAGCAATCCACGAATAAGGAAAAATAAAGAAAAATCTAGCAGGTTGTTAGTTAACACAGTTACTCCGAGGTGGAGAGTAATCCACGTCTGCATTCCAAAAAGTCTTTATCCTCTTAAAAAAGCGCAATTTATCTCTATCCAATCTCTACCTCTCATTTCACATTAGTCCACTTGAGTACTTTATAAACCTAAAGTTGTTTAGCAAAATGCTACCCCTCAGTCTATCGTGGAAATGTCCGTTAATGCTGCATTCTCGTAATTGACCGTTCTGGAACCTCTGTTAAGGATAGTCCCTTCACAATCGAAAAAATTTAGCATCCAGATGGTTTGGCACTCCTTCCTCTTGAAGGCGCATTACATTTTTCTTAACGATTAACCCCATATGTGGTTCTTCAATTAGACATCACTTATAACCAGATGCACCAGGAAAAGACTCTCCATATGGGAATCTGGAGACATTTAATAATTGAGGGTTTTAACAGGTGATGACACAGCTGGCTGGAAATGCCATTTAACCTGAATGAGACAGGGGAACGTTACACAATGAATGCCTGAGTATGAAAAATTTTATTTTAAGACTCCCAAAATCAAATTTCATTGCTCAGTAGTAAAGAAATGGAAGTATGCAATTTGGACGCCGTTTGACAATATGAAATTAAAATATAACGAAAAATTACAGTTTTAGTAACAAGATCGTCTTCTGTGTCATTTACATACATATGATTGAGCAGACTACCAGAAGATGAATCATTTAATATATTTTATTCAAGTTGCAATGCAGATTGAATTTTTGCATGCTAAATCGGCACACTAAAGCTAGATCTGAACGTTGTTTTATAGTTATTATGCTGACTTATATTCGGAGTGTTAGGCAGATAAATTTTTTGAGGAGATTTAGTTCAAAATTTTAAAAAAAGCAAAATATTTGGTGTATGGAGGATCTATAAAATTTCATCTGAATAGCTCGAAGATGTTTTACAGTATTTTGCCTGAGTCACATTATTCCAAAAGTGTCATTTGGGAATCGCAACTTTCCCCTGTCTAATTCATGATAAGCGAGATTTCCAGACAACTGTTCACCACCTATTAAAATCCTCCATTGTTGAATACCACCAGATGGTTGGATGGGTGGTTTTCTTATCCCCTAGTAGTCGTTGCGTTTGGTCAGGAGTGATTCCACTGAAAGACTACATGTGAGGCTCATTGTTGCGATGGAGCCTATCGCACCTTCAAAGGAAAGGAGTGTCAAACATATGGATTCAAAATGGTCCTCTCTATGATGGATCTTTCATTGACACGTGTTCCGGAGTAATCAGTGGCTAAGATGGATCATTGATGGATATTTCCTCCACTAGGCTGGAGCCACAAATGAAGGAAATTTTTGCTGAATGATTGGCCGATCGAATGGGAATTGAGGAGGCGGAGTTTGGACAGCAATAAAGACCGGATCTTGCTTTGAAGAGCAGGAGAGACTTTTTGGATTGTGGACTGGGGTGCTATTTATGCCCCTAGCCGTTCTGACTAACACCCTGTTAGCGTCAGTGTTGTTTTTCTCCGAACTGATGAAGAACTAATTATATGAACTCTTTACCCTATAAACTTCCAACCATCAATTGTTGTGTAAATGGAAGATATTTAACCTAGAAAAAATGGTTCTTGTGTACATAAATAGCTGTACATAAAATAATTCTCTGACTCTTCTGCTCTTTTATTTCATCGGTCAGGATCAAGTCATTACAGAATCTAAGAAATTTACATCTCGGAGAATCCTCAAAATTGTATGCAATAATTTTTTGTATCGCATGTTCTTTGTGCACTTAGTAAAAGAAAAAAGTACAATATAAATGCATTTGAATAGTTAAGTATACTATTAGGATTAAGCCTTGACAATTGGCATATCAGACGCTTTTGCGTTTTTACTTATGTGATGAAAGTTGTGCTAAGTATTGCTTATTCAAGAATTCTTTTCCAAATTGTGTATTCAGTAAATTTAACTTGTTTCATGATATCCAGGAAGTCGGGCATTTATCTTATCAGCTCACAAATTGGTGTCAATATCTAGATTACACTTTAATCTTATAACCTTTCCCACCATCAATGAGAGCAGTTGAACCGGAATGAGTTTCAGAAATCGTCTCCTCTCTCCCTAGTTACCATCATTCAAAAGAAGAAAGTGTAAGAAAGTGCATCTCCTGTAGAAATAGTTTTCTAAAATAGAACTGATAAAAAAGTACTTTTTTTCAACGAATTTGGCAAGTATAAAAGAAATTCACATGAAATATTTTCTTTACAAATGTTTACGGTACTGTCTTTTTTACCTGTGGTGCACCTTACACAAAAGGAAAAGATAATTCCAAAATTGAGTACAAATGAAATTATTACTATAAATAGCCCCAAAAGCAAGATTACTTTTTGACTTAATTGTCATAAATATTCAAGGATTTGCTAAATCATTAGGCTTTTTATGTTTAATAAAATATATCGACACAACTGACAAACATATAACTACAGATCGTAGTTTTATGTTTCTTCCAAATCATGTGATCAATACATTAAATATGTTACTAGCGTTTTTGTTTTACTTCCTGTAGAAAACGATTTATAAAAGAGTGATTTTACCCTTTTCTTTAAGAACTGTTTATGAAGCCAAAGCAGTGAGAAACTTCGAAAGAATGTAAAGACTTATGTCCCATTACTTGCGGAAACATTTTTTGACGAGGGGCTTAAAAGCAAATTTCGGCAAATATGAAAAATGTATGCATCTTCACGGTGATTTTATCGAAAAGTTACCATGTTTAGGCTAAACTGCCGTGTTTATGCTCCTACTAACAATCTCATTTTATTCTCTATTTTCGGCTTCTTTAAATGGTCTATCGGACTGAAATAGAGAATTTGCTCCCAAAAGCCAAAGTAGTTCTTCGAAACATGCACAGAATATTTTGAAACATTAGTAATATAACAGAAAAAATATTTGAAAATAAAATTAACATCATTATATGGCCAATTTTTTAAAAATGTAAAACGATATGAAACCATTTTTTATGATATGCTGCAGAGTTAGTGAAAGAAAAAGTAAAATTTTGATTATATTTTAATTAAAATTTTACTAATTATGTTTAAAAACTTTGTCTAATTTTTAAGCTTTCAGTTCAGTGTTCTATTCATTTTACCTGATTTCTAAGTGTATACGAATTTATCTACAAAATGTTAAGCTTTGAATACTAACACTTAAAAAAAGATTTTTCACCTAAATTTCAATCATAATTTGAGGCAGTCATATTTAGTGTTGTTTTTGTACTTTTGAATTGGTTTTTAAAGCTAATTATCTTAAAAAATAAAACACATATTTAAATATTCTCTTAGCAGTACTCTAATGAACACTTGGTTTTATTTGGAGGACTAGTGGAGAAATCTGTATAATTGTATCTGAATCTGTATAATTTTATCAATAAGCTCAATAAATGTCAAACCAAACGCTTATGATTTAAATGATAAACTTATCGCTAATTTGGCAACTTTAGAGACAAAGTTCTTGAAAATATGTGTCTTTTGTCTATAATGAGGCTTGATATTGCAACCTTAGGCTTGGTAGCCAGATAACATGACTATAAGGCCAAAGTGACACTCTATCGTGAGGTTGTTATCTGGCTTATAAAGCTCCCATTACAATACTCCAGTGAGTCGTAGGTCAGACGAACGACGTATTTATTGCTGTTTAGTGATTATATATTGGCTACTTATTCTAATACCTCTTACCCATTTTTATTGGCTGGTTATTCATCAGTTTCACTTTTTCAAAAATATTTATTGTCGGATTTTTTTATCAGCTTCCTTTAGTTATTGACAAGTTATTTAATCTTCCTTTATTTATTTATCGGCTGATAATTCCTCACCTTTTATTTATTTTGTGATTTGGGCAGAGGGCGCCACAACAGCTGCACGAACTTTGCGTTTTGTTTGTCGTCCTAGATCATCAATAAGGCTGCTGGCGATAACGAGGTCTGAACTCACAAACCTTAAGTTTGTAACCATATAACATGACAACAAGACAGAAGTGACCTCTCAGTCTTGAGGCTTATATTTGGCTTATAAAGCTTTCACTACGAATGTTAGAATTATGGGTGTGTGTTTTTCTTACGCTAAGAGATCATCAGATTCAGCAGACCACCCCACCATCATTGAATGAAGCAGTATTGGCATGATTTGATATAGTTTTAACATAAATCGTCCATAACATCCGCCGATTCACCTTTGCGAGGCGGTTGCTCCATGCCACAAAATGATCAATCTCTTACCTTTTAACTCATCTTCTCCTGTACTTTTAACCCGGTTTAACAAGGACTAGGCCACTAATTAAAAAAATCTACTCAGCATAGTAAATATTCTTCAAATTCTCATTCCACAACAAAAAAAAATTCAAACACTTTAAATCTTTCAAATTATGGTTTAAAAAAAACATTATTTTTAGCATCATGCTCTTCAGTGATTTAACATTAACTTAGTGCCATCAGTATTGTACTTAAGTCATCCTTTTTAAACTCTCAGATTATTTCTTAATTTGAAGACATGAACTGTCGGAAAAACTATAATAATCAGGCAACTCGCATAAAGTGACATCTGTGGAATTTTCATTACATTGTCTGCTGGTAAACTATAAGAATTAGAGATCAATTAATTATATTACTAAGTTATTTAATCAATTATTTGCTGTCTGTTAATGTTGCAATTTGTCCAATTTTTACTTTTATTTTCTTTGGGCCCATCTTGATTGTATTTTAGTTAGCAGTGCTTCATGTTTTCTGGAATATTCCTAGAAACATGAGTGTTTTTCCATCATTCATCGTGATAAACTACATTCATCGTTTATTCACCAGGCAATTTTCGTGACAATATATGGATCGCAATCCTAATTACAATTCCTTTCACATATTTTGACTTTATGGTTTTTATCGCAATGACATCATAAATTCTAAAAGGGCATTGACTTTCTCACTGTTAAGTAATTTCAATAAATTGTTCTTAAATAACATCTTAGTGTCTGTTAAGATAAATTAATAAATATATTTTTAAAAAGTTAATTTTTTTAATGTTTCGGTTTTGCATTTTATGCTTTAAAGAAGCTAAAAAAATTGAATTTTTTAACATCATTTTGACGAAATAATTTTATAAACCAGACTATTTAACTATTTAACTAAACCAGAGAAGGTAAAATACTTAGAAATTTCATTTGAAATTTGTTTCCTCTTATAAGATTTGTTATTTATTATCATAATATTTATTTTTTGCTTTTTCATTACTATATCTAAGGATTCATACCATAAGGTAAATCGAAATAATTTGAGCTTTATAACACATAGAAGAAGATGAATTATTCATCTTTATGATGTCATTGTTTTAAAACTTTTTATTCTTTTTTTTTACCTTTTAAAACATTGAATACATAAACCCGACGCAATAACGCCATCAGCAATTTGTAAAAAATAATTGTTCCCTCATTTCTTTTTTGATAATACAATTATACGGCTTTTGATGTTTTTGTTTTAAATCCTGACATAGGGGAAGAGCGTCTTCCTCTTGTTCTTTGCATTCTGGATTCGTGTTCTGGTGCGGGTAGGGTTATTCTTCTACGTGCTATCTGTGATGTGTGTGAATGCCCCTTCCCCTTGTAAAAAGGGCATGAAGTAGCATGAAGTAGCTAAATCCTATTCTAAGCCCTAGTTAAAAAACATGGCATACTCCCTAGGCTTAAATTACAGATAGATAACTATCAGCGGCTTGTAAAGTAGCGGAAGTCACAACTTGAACATTGTTTCAGCGCTTAGAAATCTTCGCAAAGAAATAGATTTTAATTTTCTTGAAAAAAAATTAAATATTGTTTTTGTATAATGAACGGGAAATTGAAAATCTTGAAACGTACTCTAGACGGAAGAAATTTTCGGTTAAATCACAAATTCCTTAGACACCTTCAAATGTAATGTATTGCATAATTTTCTATTTTAAAAAACAGTAATAAAAATAGCAAAGTTTCTTTCAAAAAATCTTTCTCATTAGTTATTCTACAATACAGAAAGCAAAAAGATCAAAGAAATTTACGAAGTTCTGAGACAAAACAATGTAAAAACTTACAAAAATCTTAAAGAAAACTTCTAAAGCATTAACAATAATAATAAAAATACGAGAGTAAGAACGCAAAAATAGAATGTAGAAAACTGAAATCAGAAAGGCAGAAAAATTCAGAATTCGAAAAAGAAATCGGTACAAACTTCAGAATTCTCAAAGCATAGTGAGATAAAGAGAAAATTTGAAAGAAGGGTGAAAGTGATGGAACTCCGACTGCATTCTTATGTCACAACCTCTAAAAAGGGGAAATATAAGCAGTAAAAAATCAATATTATATAAGACAAAGAATGATCTTTTATTACAATATATCTATCATGAAAATTTAAGATATTGTTCTTGACAATTTGGATATTAATCATATCTGTTGTTTTCTTAAATATTCTTTTATGGCTATAAAAATATTCTTTTCCTTTCAATATTTTTCCTTTTTTTTATATCATTTCGTAAATATTTTGTGATACATTGGGAAAAACTTCGTCTTTACCAGGAACATGTATGTGTAGAAAGGGTTAATCTAATACGTTTCGGAGGTTTAACAGATATCTTAGAGATTACTGATGAATTTTATTTTACTTATAAACTTAAAAATGTCTGATCATCCATGATAATATTCCATTGTAATAAAACAAGTAATAGAAAAAAATTAATTTGATTCATACTTAGGTTAACGAAGAATTTTTTTTATTTACGTTAAAAACAACTAAATAGTTATTACATGATTATCAAAAAAATTATTGAGTGTCGAAAAATTATTGATTTTCGCAAGAACTGAACTCGAATTCTTCATTTTCATGCGAAAAATATTGAAATCCTTAAATTTTACAGATTGAGCTACTTCTTGTCTACTAAAAATCAATTTAAAATATTAAAAATAAACTAAATTTAATTAATTAATTAATATTTCAAAAAGCTGTATTAACATAAAATGTAATCTACAACAAGTTTATAAAATGTATTTAAACTTGAGTATATAAATGAATAAAAAACATTTTATAACCAATTGAAAATTTGGGGGAAATAAATATACCCTGATGGAAAAAAAAATCCCAACACAAGGAAGGACCTGTGCTAGATAAACGAAATTTGGTAGGCATGTTTATACATCTGAAAGATGACGTCGATTCAAATTTCGAGCTAAGCGCGTAAGTGTGGCGCTAGTAGCGACACTATGAACATGCAAATGAGGTTTGCTTTAAATAAGCGCTGTAAGGTTCGTGATCGTTATTTACAGTTGAGATTTGACGCAGTGGGCTAATGTTAGTCAAGGATGCCTCTGAGAAGACGAAGAAGCCATTATCAACAGCTCACTGAGTTTGAACGAGGTCGTGTTTTAGGGCTACGAGAAGGTGGGTTTTCTTTCCGCGATATTGCTGAAAGACTTCGCAGGAATGTATCCACTGTGCATGAGTATTGGCGGCAGTGGTCAAGGGAAGTTACTGCCTCAAGAAGACCAGGTTCTGGGCGGCCACGTGGTACTATTGAGAGGGAAGACCGTCGTATTCGGCGTATGGCTGTGGCTAATCGTAGTGCGTCTGCAGCTGAAATTCGAGCTGCAGTTGGCACCACAGTGACACAACGACCTGTTACAAATCGGTTACTTCAAGGACAGCTCCGAGCCAGACGTCCTGTACAGTGCATTCCACTGACTCCAAACCACTGCCGTTTGCGACGTGAGTGGTGTCAAGCTAGAGCTCATTGGAGGACGGAGTGGAGATCTGTTGTGTTTTTTGATGAAAGCCGGTTCTGCCTTGGTCGCAGTGATAGCCGTTTGTTGGTTAGAAGGAGGCCAGGTGAACGCCTGCTAGTGACCTGTCTGCGGCCTAGACACACAGGGCCTACTCCTGGAGTTATGATTTGGGGAGCAATTTCGTGTGACAGCAGGAGCCCTCTCGTGGTTATCCCACTCACCCTGACTGCAAATTTGTACATCAGTCTAGTGATACAACCTGTTGTGCTGCCATTCATGAACATCATTCAAGGGGGTGTTTTCCAACAGGATAACGCTCGCCCTCATACTGCTGTTGTAACCCAACATGCTCTACAGAGCGTCGACATGTTGTCTTGGCCTGCTAGATCACCAGATCTTTCTCCAAATAAGCACGTATGGGACATCATTGGACGACAACTCCAACGTCATGAACAACCAACATTAACCGTCCCTGCATTGACCACCCAAGTGCACCAGGCATGGAACTCCATCCCACAAACTGATATGCGACACCTGTACGACACAATGAATGCACGTTTGCATGCTTGCATTCAAAATTCTGGCGGTTACACCGGTTACTAATGTACCAAGATTTCACATTTGAAATGGCTCTTCTCGCCAATGGCTCTACCTGTGATCTTGAAACATTAATCAATTAAATATGTTACCTAGACAAATGTATTCCTAATATTTCATTACTGTACAATAATTTTTTCTTGGTGTTGGGATTTTTTTTTCCATCAGTGTATATAAGTAGAGTGTGAATTAATGGTAGGAATTGAATGAGAAATTTTAATATTACTTTTTTGGAAAAAAAGTATTTCTTTTTATCTTTGTATTTATAAGTATTTCTTTCGTTTTTTTAGTATTTCTTGTCATCAAATATTTAGCATTATGTTGAGTCGCAATGTATTTTATACTGCATATGCAATTAGGCCAAATTGAAATAAGTTTAAATAATTATATATCGACATTCATCCAAAGAAATTGAAAATTATTTAAAATTTCGACTCTGTGTGGTTTTGAAGATTTAATAAAAATATTTTTAGAGCTAAAGTTAAGTTCATAAACTTTTATGATTTCAAGAGAAACTTTATTTTCTTTTATTATTGAAATGGGAAATTGAATTTATTCAGATATTTTTATGTCTGAATTTAATATTTTTTGTTAAAAAAAAGATATGTTATCCATTTTATTTCTATTTTGAATTTTACTTCGCATATATTTTATATTTCTCAAAAGAAAATTTATATTTCTTAGAAATTTTTGTGAAATATATTCTTTCTTGAAAATTTATTTGTATGTATCCGTTTTTGCTGTATAAGAAACTATTTATTTAAATTTTTGGAGAAACTTTAAAAAAGTTTTATATATGATAAGAAAATTCTATAGTATTTTAGATACACAAGAATATAATTCTTCCTTTGAATTCGAGAAAGTAAGAAAATAATTAGAATATTCGAAGTAATGGAATTTGTTATTTGAACGATATTCTATGCTACCAATAAAAATACTATGATGAGATTCCCAATTATCCAATGAAATTTATTGAAATGACTTAAACATCTGCCAGCAGCTGCCAATAATTTTTTATTGTACCGTTAATTACATTAAACTAATATTTAATCTGCTTAGTTGTAATTGTCAAAATTAAATGAAGAAGAAACAAAAATGTTCCTAGCATTAATCTGCATGTTTAAACACAATTTTTGCTTAAATTATGAAACAATGAAAACAACATATTTCTTATGCTAGATTTTTGTTACAATTTTAACAAATTTTTTCATCTATTCGAAATAGCACATTTTTGGTGACTATCTCCAGAAAGCTAAATTCCACACTGACAGTTAATTGAATTAAATATCATTGCACACATGATGTGAAAGCCGTCCTCTTAGTTCGAAAATTCTTTGCACAGATGATGTAAATCCGTCTGGAAATGTTAATACATAAATTTATTCCAAACAGTTTGGAAAAATTTTAAATGCGCATGAAGCAGACTAAAATTTGTTGAGTTTTGAATGAAATAAAAATGTGCATATTGGTGCAAGAACTTTGTTGGTTTCCAAATATATATTTTCATATCGAATCATTGTTTGTTTGTTTTTTGAAAGATGTAACAAAAGTATAAAGTTTTGTTCACCCATCTTCTTTTGAAAAAGTAAAAGGTTAAACAAAAAGCTCTGAGATGATAAACAAGCATTTGATGCATAAGTTTGCGCCACGAAAAATATCAAAACGCATCTTTTTCTAATCAGGAATTTTTCTAATATTCATTCTAAAAGCTTTGTGAATTTCTATCCATCACAATCTGCATGCACTGGTTTAAATACCTTTTGATTTTATTTATCTTAAACCAGATCTTATGTGTGTATTGGCGATGTATAGAGTCGACCATTTGCCAAAAGTTTCTAAATATGCCAGATTTATATTGAAAGATTGGCCTGTGATTTTAGGAGAGCAATTTCTACGAAATTTTAATTAATTAAAGAATTAAACAAGATATGAATATTTTTTTTCCTATAATTTCCGAAAATATTATTTCAAAAAAATTCTTTTTCTCATATCACCTTATTATCTAACAAATATGTTTGTGACGACATCTAACTTAGCTTTCCTGAATTTTTCACTCAAGTTTAGTAATTAAAACTTATATAGTTTTAAGAATTTTTAGCAGCTTATTTACCATTCCAATAAAAATTTAAACGTTCCCATCATTCCATCAAATGTTTCAATGGATGGTTTTCTTGTATTACTGAAAGTAAAGGAGAAAGATTATGTTTTTTATGAAGGGATTTCACATGAGAAATTACATAGTAAAGCGATATTAACACAAATACAACTTGCAATAAAAAAATAAAAGTAGAATTTCGTTTTTAATGACACTAAGGTATCCATTGGCTCAACATCATTATGCGATTAAAATCCTAATGGCACAATGATGTGTCATTGTGATTTTGATGGCACTGTGATGTGTTTATTTTCAATGACGTTATGCCATTAAAAATGATATTTGAAACAATATATTGTTAAAATAACATTATTTTGATTTCTGTCAATTCCACGTTCAAATACATTTCATTCCGTAAATACCAAAGATTATTTTAAATTACTTAATTCAACTGAAAACTAAATTAATTAGCTTATGAAGATAAAATGCTGTTATCTAAAACTTTTTCCCACATGGAAATAGCTTTGTAATTAATTAGTGGCAAATTTTTTTCAAAGAATCAACTTGTTGTCATCGAATAATAATTGTTTATTTGGAATGTTATTATGAATATTAAGCATACAATTATGAAAGACTTCTAAATCGAGTTAAATAAATAGTTCTACATCTACCCTGTTTATTGTGTTCCTGGCCTGTCTAAATAGAGTTGAGACTCATGGCGCCTTAGAGAGAGACCTTAGAAAATTAGGTGTCTGAGTATTCAGTGTTAAATAATACTTTGCAACCTGTGGGATTTTAATTTCATTTTTTCATTTGGTACAAAATTTAATTATATATCATAACAATCTGTATTATTGCAGGAACACACTAAAATCTTGCTTAATTTTCAATTAATTAAAATTTTGATGAACAAAATTTTTTTAAAGGACCATATCAACAAATTTTTATTCTCCAGATTATAGTTTTGGAAAATACTAAGAATTGAAAAATTTCTCAACAGTATTTTTCAATGACCGGGCTTAATAGATAGAATCTTAATAGATATCCATACGCATTCTCATTATTCAGGTTTAAAAAATTAAAGTTGATAAACTTGAATTTTTTTATTAAAATATTTTATTAAAATTTTATATTAATTGAATTAGATTAATTTTAATTAAAGTACTTTTATAAATAAAAATCTGGATTAAAGTTATCCTCAACTTAAGGTTAATTAGATTCAAACAACATTTTCCAAGATAATACCAAGATTTTCCAAGCTTTAGAAATAGATGATTGATTCAATTATGAGATTGGGTCTGGAAATTAGATAAAAACATTTGAATTAAAAATATCTATGTGCTTATCCATTCAATTTAAAGATGAATCTTGAATTTTATGATGCTAAATACACATTTTGAAATTTTTTTCAAATGGCAAACAAAATTATAACAACTGAAATATATTTACAGATTGAATTTAAAAATGAATTTTCTGATGCTAAATACATATTTTAAAACTTCGTCCAATTATTTCAAAATTAGGGTAATAAATGTATTTACAAATTCAATTAAAAATTAAACATGCATTTTCTCATTATAAATACATATATTAAACTTTCTTCCAAATAACGCAAAGGTAGCATAACTGAAATGTATTTACAAATTCAATTAAAAATTAAACATGCATTTTCTCATTATAAATACATATATTAAACTTTCTTCCAAATGACGCAAAGGTAGCATAACTGAAATGTATTTACAAATTCAGTTTAAAGATGAATCCAAGAAATTTTTGATGTTAAATACACAGTTCAAAACTTCTTCCAAATAACACAAAATTATGGTAACTGATATGTATGTACAAATTCAATATAAAAATTAATCATGAATTTTATGATGCTAAATATTTATTTTAAACTTCTTGTTCCAAGCTATGGTAATTAATATGATTTAAAAGAGGCTATATTCTGGTATAAAATGTGTACTTTTTATTTTTTAAATTTAATTTTCTGGAAAAAAGCTTGCACCTACTGTTGATCTCTAATTTTTAAGTAGCGTTTAAATTTATACATGGTTTCAATGATTTCAGGCAAAGATCGAATTTATCAATCTTTTTTTTTTTACACTGCAATATTTGTCACTTCAAAAATGCTACATCACATTTTCATGGAAATCGAAGACAAAGTAAAGTTCTACTTATTTTCTCAATTATTTATTTCTAAATTTATTTAAGGAAACCATTCTGACAACCAATGAATAATAAATAAACATTATGAGACTCAAAAATGTTTGCAATTTTATTCGTCAAATCAGATATTTATATATTAATCTCGAATAGCATTGTGGGAAGCCACTTCATTTACAGAGTGTTGTAATTTTTACTATAAAAAATAGCCATTAAAAATGCAGTTTCATAGCACATATGATAATGTTATAGATAAACAAACATTAAAAATTAATTATATCTCATGGATGTTCTAAGAATCATTCATTCTTAATTAGATGATGTAATAACAATCTATTATTTCTATAATTTTAAATAATAATGTAAATTGTTTTTATAAATTGATTTCTTTCATTTCTATATTTTAGTTATTCCAATATTATACTTTTCATTGCTTTTTGCAAGAATTCGTTATTATATTTGCTTTGCTTCATAAATTCTGTTTCAAAACATATTTTTATCGCTTTTTTGCTTAATTGCATTACTTCTCTTTTTAAATACATCCACCTTTATTTAACTGCTGGAATATCATACATGATTTTTTATTTCCTCTTTTGATTTTAGCAGGCTTTTTTTGCATTTTGATGTACAAAGAAATATTTAAATATCTGACTAAAAAGATGATTTAATATTTTGCTTGAAAATCAACAAAAATATTTTGTGTGTACTTTTTTTGTGTGCTTATAATTGAAATTTAAGAATAAAACATCTTTATTAATAATTAAAAAGTTCAATATGTAATATTAATAACGTGTGTTAAGTGTAATAATTGAGAGTAATGACATGTTAATAGTTTCTGTCTGTTTAAACTCTTTACGTGCAAATTATTGAAACCTGCAGCTCCCATGTTTGAAACAAATACACATCAAAAGTTCAGAACGTGCGTTTCATAATAAATTTTAAAATTTAATTCATTATATAAAAAGCAAAATATTTATTCATACTTCATTTCTCAAAAAGATAACTATAAAAATGAGCTCAGAATGTTAAAAACACACCTATCATTTAGTTATACTATGTTATTTGCCGTGCAGTTTTATTACATAGCTACATTAAAAAAATGCTAAATATTTGCAACAATGTTGTTATTATAATGAAAGAAAAATTACCTTTCATTGTATCAAAGTTTTAGTTTTTCCCCTAGATAATTATATGATTATTAATCATCTTTTATAAATTAACTACATTGATTATAAATTTAATTTTTTTTGTTGCAGTCTCATGATATACATTTTTTCCCCCGATATTTTTTTCAACTAAGATTTACTAAAGAAAGAGTTTTTTTTTCTAAGCAGAGGATGTTGAACAGTAAAACAGTTTTTCGTCTAACTTGAATTTTTAATATTTTACAGTCATTGTTGATATTTCTTTTCATTGTGCTTTATAATTACTGATCCTTATTTTTAATATAATTTCGCTTTTATTATAACCCAGATTTTTCTTTAGTAAATTTAGACGATAATATAATAAAACATTATTCTACTTATAGTAGTGTATTTTGATGTTTGGGATGTTTTCATAGAAAATTGTAAACGTTTTTTTTTTTTATTTATTTATTTGGAAATTCGATTTTATTTCTCTGGATTTTTCCTGCTCATTCATTCTTATATCCAGTTTGCAGATATTTTAAAACTTTTCTCACTTATGAATGTTCATTTGTAGAATTTGGTTTTACCTGGTTAGACAATTCATTGTTCTGAGTATTAAAAGGCATTATTTTTGTAAAGGAATACCGAAAAATCATTAAGTGATTTCTGTTCTTTTTAAATTATAGAAAGCAATAAAGGTTAACTTTAGAATCGATATACATTCTATACGAATATTTCATTATTAAAGAAATTCCACTTTATAGTCAAACATAATATCTGGTAGCCAAAGGTGGAGATCAAAATCTAAAGTAAGATAATAAAAAATAACTCTGCAGGAAAGACATTCTTAGTTTTTGTTTTATTTTTACCGGAAAATAAACTTGACCTTAGTAGCTGGGTTTCATAATCCAATAAAAATTACGAAACGTGATACAAATGTAACTCGTAATTCAATTAGAAATTTCCTTATACTTAGCTCTTATTTTACGAAATCAGATACCAGATGTAATTCATAATTCGATTTGAGATTATCAAGTCCTTTCGTTCTTGTTCTCTAGAAGCTCTGTTCTTTGTCTTTTCCTTGCTTTTCAGGGGAATAATGGTATTTACAAATTATTTATCCATAATTTTACAATTTAAATTTAATATTTTTAAGTAAATACTTTCAAAGCTTTCTTTTTATTGGTCTTTGTTTTTTCCTTACTTTTGAAGAGAATAATAGTAACTAATATATCCAAAATTTTTAATTCAAATTTGGTATTTTTAGGTAACTACTTTTTAATCTTTTAAAATAATGTTATGAGCTTTGAAATTTCCTGGTTAAAAATATAAAATTTTGAAACTGTTGAGAATTATCATCCAAAAAGTCATTCCAAAAACCAAACAAAACTGTTGATACAAGCTAATTTATTTTAACATATTTTCTTTTTTTATAATCATTAAATGAATAAAATTACATTAACTAGCTTATCTTTTGAGAATTTGACTTGATTTCTGTCTATTTGAAGAAAAAAAAAAGGAGTTTATATACATTATCTTAATTTTAAATAAAGCTGGAAGTGAATAATTTTCAGGTGTAATTTCTATTTCCTGAAATTAATTCTAATTTATTTCTAGTTTGAACATATAAATTCACTAGTTGTAAAACAATTATTTTAAGTTTATCATAAATATATAAGTATCGATATTCACAATTCTTCATTTTTCAATTAAAAGCAATTATTTTTCTTAAATTGATTTGTAAACGAATTTTTCTGAAATTCAAGTTTTCATTTATTTTCAATATAGTTTTCAAATGAAATTTTAATTTCTTCAAATGCCCTGGTTTGGAAGACACATTTTAGTATTATTACTTTTTCTTTTCAAAGTCAAGTTTTTTTTCTTCTAATTGCTGACACTTCTATAAAATATATTTCAAAACTTTAAACTTCTTACTAGAACACCTTACCTCCCAGGATACCACAATCGTCTATTTTAGACACAATTTTCTAAAGATTTGCTTCATTGCTTTATTTTAAAGCATACACTGCACCTCTTCCACCCCAAAGAACTTTTATGACACCCAAGACATTAATGTTGACATGTTAACAGCTCCTAAATCTCCCTTTATTGCATTTCCTTTTATTTCTTTGCAACACACTCAAATGGAAACGAATGAATCATCCAGGTTATGATGCTTCTTACTGAATGTTTTTGATGGAAATGGAGGCTACCAAGTAACTGATGCTACTACTTGCTTTTATAATTTTCAGTATATAAGAAGTAACTACTTTTAAAAAAAGTAAATATTATGATAGAAGCATCTTTTTTGCATAACGGGTAATATAAAACAGAAATCTATAAATTAAGCACTAATAAGCAAACAATTCAATAAATTGTGTTTCGACCATGCATGTTCATAAAAATCTCTTTTATGTATGAAAAGGGGAAAAAACATTTACAAGTTGCTCAGAATAAAGATCAATTAAAACAATTGCGAATGATATTTATATTAATAATTTATACCCATATTTTTATTTAGTGTCATGTTATGCATTCAATACGTAAGACATACATAAGCAACTAGTATTAATTAATGTCCACTATTACAGCACTCATCGCCTTAACAATCAGTGGGCACATTAAATGGTAGCTGTGTTCAGTTTCAACAACAACTGTGTTAAATTTCAACATGATTTAATTCTTACGACTCACTGAAATTTTTTTCGACATTCTCTGAAGTATTTTTTTTCATTTAACAGTTTTATATTCGACTGTCCGTCGTTTTAAATGCTGATCGTATATTTTGTCAAGTGTGTTGCAGTTTTTTAGATCCTCAACGCAAGATCTCATACTTTAGAAAGTAATAATTTGGTTATTCTTTGACAACATGCATAATTATTCAACTTTTCATTTATTCAAGCCTTATTTGTTTATATCAGAATCTTGTTAATCATATAAAAAAATCAAGTTTTTTTCCAATCTTCAGATGTGGATAAATTACCAAAATCATTTTGTTTCAAATGTGTTTTACTTTTTATATATTTAATATTATGCATCTTTTCCACTTATTTTGTCCACTTTATTCATAAACTGTTAACACCATAATGTAAAGTTCATATATCTACAGATTATATTTTGATAATTTCGTCACGGGAAGATATGAAGCAATACGTAATACTCAAAGAAGGTAAAATGTTTAGAAAAAAATAGGTTGTTAATAAAAAAAATCCTGTTTGATTCCTGAACGAAAAATTAAGATGTCAGATATTCAAGACATTTGTTGGCAGTTTAAATGAAGTGAATGTTGTTTAATATGTATAGGTTCACTTACATTCACAGTATAGCAATCTAATATAAAATATGTCCTTCTATAACTAAAATGGGCTCAGGATAAGAGATCATGTACCTATTTTAGCATAATTTCCAACAATTTATAACATACGTGTTTGATGTCATCAACATATAACCAAAGTTTTGTGACATTTCATCCATATTTCTCATTGTGGAGCAGTCTACTTTATTTCTATGTTTCTTTACAATGCTCTAGAAATTTTTGATAGAATTTACATGTTTATAATTACTAGACGAATCCAAAACTGTTCATATCTTTTCTTGAAAAAAAAAATACCATCTTGGAATCAAGGTACAGTACAAGATTTTGTTGAAAGCAACCAACACCTCCAACAAGCATTTGCATCAGAGGCACAATTTTTTCTTCTAGCATTGAAATGTATTTTTGTATACTTCATCATCGCTTTATTGGTACTATGCTGCCAAGTCCTCCAAATCTAAAATAACCCCAAAACATCTGCTTCTGAAGGTGCTTAACTGTTTGATTAAGATGTTGCACACTGATGGATTCCACAGTGCTTCGTCTGGTAAATGTTGATTGAATCCCTTGCACAAAAAATGTTTTTTCACCGAAATGTTTTGCCTTATTTTAGTCTTTATCAGTAAAGTAGGGATATTTCTTGGCTCAATACAAATGTTTCCCATTCATCACAAGCTGTTTTTGACTGGTTTTCTTGCCCATCTCCCTGATTCAATAAGCCTTCTTCATAATGTTGATGAATAAACGCTCACACCAGAAGCTAATAATTCTAATTAATGATTTGCGGGGATGCGTTTTTACTGTTTTGAGCTAGAAATTTGTGTGTCCAAAATGCTATATCGTGTTTACATCCCTATTTACTCTTTTGCTTAGAAGACTGTTCCATACTTAATTTTCTGATTAATTATCCTAGAAACACTGGATTTTCCAATTCCATTTGCTTCAGCAATATTCTTTACTGTCATGAAGTATGCTGACTAAGGTACCAAATTTAGTCTTTCTCCTAGGAATGATATACTTTTTGCAACATGCTCAATCGACCTTTTCTTACGGCATCTGAAAAGCAATTGATATTAAAATGCTCCACATGTGATGATTACATGACAAAACCAATTCAGACTGGTAAATAAACCCTCTTTTGTAAAAAAAATGCAGTTGAAACTGGTTTGAGGCATAAAATTCCCAAGAAATGAAGAAATTTATAAAAAAATTTTATCCCCATTAACGTGTGCAATATTATACTTCTCTTATGTCTTGAGATAGCTCCATAAAAAGAAAAATAATAAGAGTTTTGCACGAACGGGATAAGGAGTATTCAAAATTCATAGGATGTAAAATTGTGCTTAGACGCTGATAGTAAAAAATACGTATTTTCAATTATTTCAATTTATATAGTATAGATTTTTAAATATAATAACCCTTTAATAAAAATATGTTCGTTTCTGAACATATTCAAGAAAATGTTCTTAAAATATTTAACTAATCAGTGTAGTACTAATGTATTCTGATTTCATAGTATTTTTAACTTGCTTAATCTAACTCATTTTACTTTGATGACAGGACATTTTTACATCACCGTTATCAAATATCAAAGTTATTCCGATTATATCAGAATCACAAAATCATTCAAATACATTTAATACAATAAAAGGTAATTTTAGTCATATATGCAAAAAAAATCGAAAAAATAGCAACTTTTAATACAGGCAATTTGCACATGGCTCAACAAAGTCTTTTAATGTCAATGTGATATTTTTCATTCTTGAGAGTTTTTATGGAATTTTTCTAAGTCCATTTCACCTATTTCTTATTTTGGACGAATTTTTAAATCTTTTTTTTCTAAAATACGCGATTAAATGTAATTCTACTACTAAGCAAAGTAAATTTGCACATATTTGAATTATGTCTGCAATGAAAATTAGGAAAACTATGCATTCCTTTCTTGAAAACTTATTTAAGACATTCAAATGTGTTGCATCTTTTTCCGATGTATCCTCCCAAAATCCTTCTTACTGCGAAAAAGTTTCAAAAACTTTGTTTAACGGCTGCTGTTTTCGTACATCATTTGCGGCTTTGAAGTCTAGTCCACAAACCTTTCAAGCCTTCTTGCCATTACTTTTCGAACATAAATGCATCTAAAAACCCCTTTTTACAGCATCCGTTTCCGGGACCAAGCACAAGAAATGCAGAAATGAGCGGTCCATTTTGGCAATAATATCACCTTTCTGCCATCGCCAAGGTTTGGCGAAGAGGATGCAGAGCAGCAACCCTGAAACGGGGAGTTTTGCGAGGGCAGAAGAGCTTCTTCTACGAGATCCCTGGGTTCTCATTTCGCACCACCATGTTGCTAGTTGCCGTTGGATTCATCCTCATCCTTCTCATCGTCTTCCTCATTGTTATTGTTGTTTACATGCAGACCACTTGAGGAATGCCATGAAGAAACGGGAAAAATTTGGAGAAATTTGCCCCCCGAATTTCAGAGGAGAGAAGTTTAGAGAGTTTTAGAGATACGCCATCTATCTTTACGGTTGGACCATACTCACCTGGGTGCTTTTCTATTAAACTCTTTTCTTTTTCTCCTCGAACTTCCGACGAACTCCTATTTCGAAGGGTGGTGCGTTTAATTTTCTGTGTCAAAGACCTTAACAGAAAAGTAAGTATCCAAAATATCATGTAAATAATTTGTGTTCGGTGTCTGATCGGTGATTTTCAGTTTTCTTTTTGTCCCGGTAAAATGTCCCAGTAACTGTCAAATTTTACTTACCTTAGTTCTTGGTGTTCCGAATTCAAACAATTTTTGAGGGTCTCATTTTCTCTGCAACTAAAATTAACTTCATTTTCAATGAACAAATATCTAAAGAATTTCCAAAATTCCAAATTGTTATTTAGATGACGCACTTAGCTTACTTTGCAGATGATTGTGGAAAATCTGTAAGAATGATATCTATGTCAAATATTTAAATGTGTGGCATGAAATTATTAATTTTCAATTAATATATCTGTAATCTTTGTTTCAAATTCAATAATTGCGACCAAACTTCTGAAAACTTTCAGATTCAAGCTTTGCCTTAAATTCATTAAAATTTGAAACAAAAAGTTGCTTCTGCATATTTAAAAGGATTTTTTTAAGTTAAAAACGAAACGACTTGGAATATATAATAGTTAACGATTCTTGATATATTATTTTATTAATAATATATTTAGATTAATTTTAGAAAATTTTAATGCGAATTTAATTTATTTTTTGTAGGATTATTAATTTAAACAACTCCCTTTAATGAAAAAGTATCACATGAAACATTTTTTTTTAAATCTAACACTACCTATCTAAGACTGCTTAAGCAGAAATAATTCACGAAATATAAATAATATAAAAATATACATGGAATACATAAGCAAATTTTTCTTTTGAATATTGGTATCAGGATTGTTACAGATCATTTGAACTTCTGTAAATTATTACTAAATTGTATAGATTTCAATAAAACTTATTATTGATTAAGATAATACGGGTAACGTTTCAAAATTATTTCTTTCATCATAACGAAACTAAACTTTTATTTGGGATTGTCAAACAAAACAATTGTAATATAATCTAATAAAAAAGAAGTTTAAGAAATAATCAAATACTCTCAATGCAAGCCAAATAAGAGCCAAATTCTAGCCAAATAAGAGTATTAAAATCACAACAATTTTTATTGTTAAATCAGCTTGAAAAGAAAAAAAAATCGTTTTGCTTCAACAAAATAAACATTAAAAATTATTTTTATTTAGTCGATTTTTCTTTAAATATCTATGAACAAAAGATATTCTAAAACTCATTAGCTCTTTATAATCTCTACAAAACCATCAATACTACATTTTATCAAATAATTTGAATTAAATTCATAGCCTTTTTTCTAGAAAATTTTATTTGTTACCTCAAACTATTGTCTTTTTAAAGATAAAACAAGTTAAATTAAGGCAAGGTAATATATATATATATATTCAATAAACAACATTTTGAAGTTGTTGATGAAGATATCAGTTTAATTTCCATGAAATATTGATTTGTCCCTGAATTTTAAAAACTATTTGCACTCGTAACACAAAAATTCTTCAAAGCACTAAAATGCTTAAGGCCTCAAAATTCTAAGAGAGACTGTTTCAATCAAATTATTTTAATGAAAAAAGCATTTAAATACAAAATAGGTAAAAAAATCAATTGACAAATATTATTATTATTATGAGAAATTGATGCATTTTTTAAACTTTATGCTTGTAAATTGAGGAATATTTCTTTTTTTTTTAAAAATTTATGAACAACTGTATGTGGGTATTAAACATGCAATAAGTTTAAAAAAAATACTTTCAATATTAATATTCTGAAAAATTTGATTTTTTTTAATATTTCATGGATTATTTAAAAAACAATGCATTAATTTTTCTTCGGATATCTCTTTGAAATTTATTTGCGTACAGTTTTGTCTTTAGTCTTCATTTTTATTTATTTTAAAAAGAGAAAATATGGGGAAAAAAGCTTTTTGCATGCATTTT
Source organism: Argiope trifasciata (assembly GCA_026543055.1). Lineage (NCBI taxonomy): Eukaryota > Metazoa > Arthropoda > Arachnida > Araneae > Araneidae > Argiope > Argiope trifasciata. Next base: position 1,191,475 of record JAPMOQ010055289.1, on the reverse strand, counting down.
ATTACCCATTTCGTATGCTGCATTACATATTTCTCATTATTTATAAGGATACCAAGAGAGAATTTTGATAATTAAATTTCCAATAATTTGAAATGTTTGCAAAACGCAAGCAGAATCATTCATTATGCAGTTAACATTATATAACCAAGAACAATCTGAATAAAAATAATCAAATATATTGTGTCTATATTGACTATAGATATATCATTGAATCCAAACGGGCTTTTTCATAATTGCGCATATGCGCCTTAAAAAAAAAATTGCTTTCTCTATTTCCTGGGTATAATCATCTCTAGTATTTACATGCGCACGCGCCATATATATTTGACCTATTGCAACTGAAAATTTAATACCTGAATAATTAATTATTTCTGCAATTTTTCCGGGCGCATCTTGATATTTTATTAGAAATTACGAATGAAATAGTTGCTTTAATATTTCGTATTATAAAGGATAGTTTTAATCAAATTGGATGTTAAGCTTTTTCTGTACAATTATAATACTAATACGATAATCAACCCTATCTTATGAATTTTTCAAGAACCAACTAGACATACATTAAGTTGCTATATAGACTACACACATATATAGACTACGTATTTCACGTTCAAAGTTAATAAATATAGATTTTTATCGAAGATCTTAATTAAATTTTTTATGCATACTCAACAGATAATCATTAAACTTATAATTATTTCTCTTTTTTTTTTAAATTACCAAAATGTTTAGGAGAAAAATTTTTGATGTCTTAAAATTTAATTTTTTCATATTGCAAAGTTAAACACTATTGAATATCGATAAAGAAATTATAAATATTTTCTTCTTATTCAATGCATACTATTGCTTATCTCTAACTGCTTTTATATTTATAATAACAATAGCTACCTAAATCTTCATTACTGATTTTAAAAAAAATGATGCATATTTAAATTTTTAAGGTAATCAATTAAATATTGTAAATTTATAGTAAATATGTAATTAATTTTTCTCTTATTAATAAAAACTTTTGGAATCAAATTGAATATTTAATTAATATTTTCTTTATCTTAATAATAGGAAAATAATTCTTCTTTAATTATTCTATTATTTTAAATTAACTAAAAATATTGGCAATCAAACATCAAAATAAAATGAGCATTGTTACATAAGAAATAATTGATTGTTAATGAACATCAAAATTATATTAATGTATAACTTTTAATTTTTTTAAAACAAACATTTTGCAAGATAATATTTTTTAATTTTCAATTTTTCGTATTGAAAAACGAGAGAAAGTTGACTTTAATTATTTGTACTTATTTTAAACTTTTGGATTTAATATTTTTCTTTACATTATACACACTGTTTTTATAAATATGAGTTATAATATTAATTTCTTTCATTTTCTTTTAAAATTAAATATGTATTTTTATTGGAATTCAATTTAGGACCAACAATAATTATTAAATAAGTGATAGACTGGTGGAAATATATTTGACAATAAAAGGTATTGTGAAAATTGTATGAATTATCAAAATATCATTATTGTTCCGAAAAAGAAAAGCACATTAACAATATCAAACTGGATAAGAAATTTAATTACATTTGAAAGATAGAAAATAAAATAAGACAATATTTTTTATCTTAATATTGTGTCGAATCAATCCATATAATTGATTTTAATCTAATTAAAATTACGAATAAGAAGCAAACAATTCACCAGATTGCATCAATTTGTAATCAAATTTACGAAAATATTTTTTTTCCTTCTAATATAGCCACCCGTATCTTCTGCTCCTATTTAAATCAGATGATTAAGGAAATTGATTGAAATATCATGTCACCGTGAAAGTTCCCACCGTTTTCTCCATGTTTCCAAACCAAGAAAAAAAGTTTGGAAGATCTTCGTAATCGATTATGTCATTAAGGATGAGGCGACGTTTACATTCCCAGTAATGAAAGATCTGAAGATTGTGAAAGTAAAGATTGCTGCCAGGGGGCTTCGCCACATAATTTTCTCTTTGTTCAAACACGATTTGTTTTGCTTTAATGCTTTAGTTGAGGAAATAGCTAGCTTCCTAATTTTTATACCATTTTTTTCTCAGAATTAAGGAAAAATTATAATAAAGATATGCCTTGACAATCTTTATGTAATGCAAATCAACTTTTTATTTCATACATTAATTAGAATGTCTTGTAAAATTCACATTTCTTTTGATTAGGAGAAGATATTTTAATTTTATAATTTCCAATATCATCACGTGTTTAACTTTTATTTACAGAATTTAAAATTGGGTTCTTAATTTTAAATCTCTCTCCATCGTTACAAAATTTAAAAAAAATCAATAAAGGAGCTTTTGACTAAGTATTTACAAATTTATTTTTAAAAAGAAAAATAGCTCATACTTACTGTTTCATAACATATTTTTGTATTTTTTTAATATTGTTCCATTTTGAAAAATATTTTGGTATAATTTATATTTGAGTTATAAAATAGATGTTTGGTACATGTATTTTGTTAGTATAAAACAGGTGAGGGATTTTTTTACAATGCCTTTCTTAAGTAGATATTCATTTGAAGTTATTGATTATAATTAATAACATGCAATTGATATTTTTAAAAATTTCGGTTACTTTTTTATAGTTTTAACTAAGAAAATTGATTTTCTAGCATTTAAGGAAAGATTTCACTGTTTTATCAGAAATGTTACTAAGCCTAGCAAAAATATTTAATACTTTTCATATTTTACGATGTAACCTATGCATTGTTTCTTAAATTACTTGATAAAAACATTATAGTTAACATTTGAAAGAGATGTGACTTTTGGCAGTGAATTTAATTTTAGACTGATTATCTGAATAAATATTCATTTATGTTATATCACATTAAAATCATTTTTTATTAATATCTGATAGAAAAAATATCCATTAAAAATTCTTATTAGCTATATTTTTATCATTAATTATGCTAATATTATTAATAATAATTTATTTTTTATGCCTTTAAAAATATTTCCTTTTCTCTTGAAAGAAAAAAAATATATCTTTGTAAAAATCGTTCAGTATCCGGTGGTTGGTATTCATGCTAATTCTAATGAAATACTTTTGAATTTCATTTATTTCTATTTTTCAGGTTTTCATGCTTTTCTTTGCTGATTTTTATTCAGAATAACTTGTTTTAGTATATATTAAGCTTCCAGAATTTAAAATTTTCTTCTCTCTTTTAGTAACTAGCTGTTTTCTTGGATTTTGAATTGAAAATCATGTAGTTTAAAAGAACATTTTACATAAAAGCTTGCACAGTAATGATTTTTATATACAGTTAAATTTTTTTATCTGTGAATTTACTTTAATTCATGAATATAATTTTAATAAGTAACATTCACACCATTTAAATTCTAAAGCGACAGCATCAATTCTAACAATTCCTCTGTTGGCAAAAATTATTTTAAAATTTTATCGAAACGGTACTTTTTATTGTCGTCTGCGTGCAAATGATTTTTATGTACAACTGTATATTTAATTTAATTTTTGAACGAAGAATTTGTTTCAATTTATAAATGAAATTGTAATAAATGATTTTACTACTATCGAAATCTAAAAGGAATTCATTATTTTTAACATTTCATCAATTATCAAAATTTGTTTTGCCATATGTTTACTGTGGTTAGCTTGTAAATGATGTCGATATAAGTTCTATAATTAATTTAACTTTTGAACTGTGCATTTGCTTTAATTGATGAATGAAGTTACAATAAACAATATTCAAACTACAGAAATTTAAAGTGACTGTATTGGTTCTAACGATTCATTTATAAGCAAAATTTATTTCATAATATTGAAATAATATTTTTTATTGTTGTTCGAGTGTAAATAATCACTACATATAGCTGTATGTCTAATTTAATTTTTGAACTGTGAATTTACTTTAATTGATAAATAGATTGTAATAAACGATATTCAAACTATCGAATTGTAAAATGATTGATTTATTTTAAATATTAATCCGGAAACAATTTTATTTAATGATAAAAATAATAAATATAGTATTGAAACTTGTAACCTCAAATATATTTAGGATGAAAAATATATTTAGAAAATAACTGAAGATTTAACGTGTTTGAGGTTATTTCGTAGTTCAAGTAAAAAGTTTCTATGGTATTTTACATGTTAACAACGCTTAGGTTTCTGTGCTATTTCATAATTTGTTTAGAAGTTCTGATTTATTTCACTTATGAAATAATCCAAATTGAAATGGAGAGATAGATTTTCGAATTCTTTTTTTTTTAATCCTCCTTTTAAGAATAACCAAAGAATAAATAAAAACGTATGATTAGATGTAAGACAGGTAATAAATAGCTTCTCTCCACTTCAGAGAAAACTAATGAATGATGAAAATTCAGTTTTCCAATCTTAAAAATTGCACAAAGAATATAATTTTCTTTTAAAAATAGCGATAGGAACACTACTCATACAAATAAAAACTTACGCTTCAAACTGTCTTTGAGAAAGGAAACATCAATAGAACTACAATGCATCATCTTGAAATATTTCATTTTTCGTCCGATACTAAGCTAAAGAAAAATGGCATATGAACTAATAAAAAGACAGCAATAACTCAAAATTTCATAAATATTTCATGCATTTTCAGCGTTGAACTAAGCCTTTAGCTACAGGTACAATTCGAAAAACTATATAAATATATACATACAAATATAATCTATCATGCCCAAGTTGTTTAAAAATATCATATATGTAGAATTCCAAATCAATGAAATATCCGTGTTATGTTTTCACATTTTTTGGCAAAAGGAGTTCTTTTTATCCATAAAATAACATAAAAATTCTCAGCGACGGAGCGAGCGAGTTTCCTTGACAAATTGCTTGATGTTGAAACAAATGATCCTCTGTGGCGATTTCTGAACAATAGAGGAGCAACAAGTTCTTTTTTTATACCCTTTCTGCGTTCATCTTTTGAAGAATTTTGCTGTTAAATTCATTTAAAACTTTCTTTCTTCATCCCAATTTTGATGTCTCCATGCAAAGATTAATGCTCTTTAGGGAAATGAATAACCTAGCGAATGATTTTATTGTTATAACTCTCTCAACGTGTCGGCCTGTATTAGAACGTTCTGAACTATGATAAAAGTGGTTAAAAATTTAATCCAAAAGTAAAGATGATTAATATTTCTGAAAGCTTTGCCAGCTTTCTTCTTTAGCAGTAATTATACAAACGAAATTTATCTTTCCTTTTTACTTTTGTTTGATATTTCTGTTACATAGAAAATTATAAATGGGGATGATGATTTTAAAAGACTTTAATATGTTTCAATGCAATATTTTTATATTATCAAATCGTTGCAAAAATGTAATTTTTTAAAACAATTTACTTTTCTTCTTATTCTTTTGACCCTTTTTTTCCTGTTATAAGTTAGATTTTATTTTTGGATAACTATGATAAAAATACAAAAAAAATGGTGATATTCAGCAAAACAAATTGTTAATCAAATGTTTTACATATTTTAGCTTGATACAAATATTAAATGAGATAGTGATTCATAAATAAATCGTTTTCCTTTTTTGAAAATTTTCTCAAAATCTTTTGAAAAATCACTCGAATCGAAAGAAAATAAAATCCATCGGAAAAACACCCACACATTTAACACGAGCAATTTAACTAAACCAAATATAGCTAATTTACATTGACCTTGTGATATTAAATTATTGTATTTACATTGATCCTGTGATATTACATTTTTGAATTTAAATTGATCCTGTGATATTAAATTTTTATTCCTGTCTATTGATTTAACCCCAAATATATTAAATTTAATCTAAATTTTATTCAAATAAAACTAATGTTCTGAAAATTAATACTATTGGACATATTACCAATAGTATTAATTACCAATATCTATTGGACATATTACCAATAGTATTAATTACCAATATCTATTGGACATATTACCAATAGATAACCACTTCATTAGTTTTATATGTATTCTTTCTAAAGTTTTTGATATGTGCATTAAAAGAAATACAGATTAATAATAGCTGTTTTAATTAGTCGTTAAGCAATGCGTTTCACTTCACATCATAAATATATTCTTAATTTCAGTAATTTATGCAAAATATGGTTACAAAATCAAATATCAGTGTTCTGTATTAGATATGTTAATTAATATATTTTTTGTAATTATAATGATTACGAAATAATTTTATATTTCTTTCTTAATGAAACTAATATTTTAAAAATTAATATTATTGGGCATCTTGAATACAACTATTTCAGTAATTTTATATGCATTCTTTCTAAGGATTTTAATCTACGCATTAGAAAGAAATACATGGTTGATAAAATCCGCTTTATTTAGATGTTAACCAATGTGTTTCAGTTAATATTGTATTTATTATCTCAATTTAAGTTGTTCGCGCAAAATATAGTTAAATTAACCCGAACACGTTCAAAGCCCTTTTTTAGAAAAACTAGGTGCAGATATACTTTAATCATATTTCTGGGTTTAACACCATTCAAAATCAGAAACTGGATGTCAATATTTAATATAAATATTTAAATTTTCTCAAAATTGGCATTTAATAGCATCAATTTAAGCCATTTTTTTCAAAAACTTCAAATTGGATTCATCAAAAACTATTACTCTCATCCGAACAAAACTTATGAACAAATAAACCACATAGTTTTCTCTAGGGAATGAACCACAATCATATGTTTATAATTATAAATAAAAATTTCAGAGCCAGTCGAAGATTTATCCTGAAATTTTTAATAAATTTATGATATTTTTATTCAAACAATAGGCTATAAATTAAAAAGTATTCACTCAATCTGAATTCCTTTAGTTCATTCCCTAGTGAATAGCACAAAGACAAAGTCTACCAAATTTCATAATAATATGTCAATTATATTTTGACTTTTATGATTTGAAGTGGGTAAAAAATAAGTAAAACTGTTTTAATAATAAATTATGTGTGTAATACTTAAAATTCACCACATTTATAGGTTATACCTTCTTCCTTCTCAATTTTTGATAATTTTCCTTTTTTAATCATTTTATTTTTTCCTGACAATTTTTACCTTTGGCAGTGAATGTTGTTTAGATTCATTTATTCTGTTTTTGTCGAGCTCATCAAATGCTTTAACTGATTTTGCACTAGGATACACTCCAACAACCTTAAGGATATTCAGTAATCCAATAAAACCTTGGTTAAAATGTATTACAGACATAAATATCCCAAATCTGAAGATTCAGAGTTCAACAAAGACATGTTTAGGCACAAATTTCCACAAAAAACACTGCTAAAGCTCTCATTTTCATTCTGTGTTTTTCTGTGTCAAGCGTCTTCTTCATTTAAAACTAAATTTGTGTTTTTAAATTTTTTTAACATGTTCTTGGGCCGGTAAAGCCTGTACTTCCGGTTATTTGAATGTCCACTTCCGATTTAACGATCATCACCAAAATATTAATATCTTAACTTATAATTAACGTAGAGACAAAAGTAAACCTGTTTTGGATTGCTCAAAGACTGATCTATCCAATAAGCTGATTTTTGGAAAATGTCATTTTTTTTCGAAAATCGACCTTTTCAATGTGTTCGGATACCTTAAGAAATAAAATAGCATTTTTATTAGGCATGCTAATCAAATTATTTAGTTAATTATAAAAAAAAATGAAGAATTTTTTCTTTATAACCTTGATAATAGAGAACAATGATATTCAAAATGGAAATTCAGGTAGAAACGTATCAAAAGTAATTTTTAAACATACAGTTATATTTTAGCATGAAACAAATTTTAATAATCTACGAGAATTTAATAGTATATTAAATCCAAGAAAATGTTAATACTTACTTCAACATGTTTGTCTCAACTACATCTTACCTGTATAACACAGTTGTGTGTGAATAATTATACTTGTTGAGTATTATTCACGCTTGGATAACGTAAGTAATTAATTCATCCTCTTATGAAAGTTAGCTTATGCAGTAACCCAAAACTTCACTCTTTATTCGATGCCAGAGGGGAATGCAAATTAATGAAAAGTTTGAATTTAGCATTAAATAATGTGAATCTCAAATGTCATAAACCAAAATTCTATGAAAGGAATACAGATTTCAGAAATTCATTTGTTTTAAAATTTCTTCTCTTTTGAAAAGAAATGTTATCTGTAAGATTTTTCAAATGAAATAAATAAATATGCATTTTGAGATGAGAATAATTCGGATAAAAACTTCGTCTTAAATAATTTATAATTCAACGAATAATTAGTTTAATTCAAAATAAAACTACTTCATGAATCTTTTATTCATATAAAAATAATTATAAGTCCAGTTGAATCTCATTCCCAGCATTATATACAATTATCACCGAAGCACCCTATTGATCTGTAATTGTTTTATAGTTGTTCTGGAAAAATAACAAATGCGTCGTGGTAGATTTTTACATTGTAAAAGTTGAAGATGAATGAGGTATGAAATCTTATAAAGAGCCTTCATTAATTCAATTTTGATACGCTGTTCTGGCCTAGGGAGGATCGTGACTTCCCCGGTTCTAAACCTGGTTCGGGAATGATCGTTCTTCCCCCTATGTTCTATCATGAGATATGTAAAAGAGCCTCCTTGTAGAAAGCGTGTGTTTGTGTGGGAATGTCATCCTCATATGAGCTAGAAGTCAAACTTCTACCCTCGGTGGTTCAAAGCAGAATCTATTCTATTCCATCCTCTTTCCACGGTAAACGCAGACACGGCATTATCATCACACAATCTGCTTACAGAGAGGGGTGCCATTATAGATGAGATGCTACCACCATGGTGGTTAATACTCATCACACTTTTGGGCTTCAGAAGGGGAGGGGCTACCTTACATCGATGACAGGACGTACTTCATTAGTGAAGGATTGTAACGTGGCTGGTCCGCCCCTTATTATTCAAGCACAATTCCCACAAGAGTAGATGTCGCAGTGTTCCAGTCATTCTAATTTTTACTTGCGTCTTCGGGGTGTGTGGGAGAGGCTGTGTAGTCAGTTTATGATGCATGCGTAATCTTAGAGAGAATTTAGATTTAAGTAGACCCTATTCTGTGACACAGTCAAGATGTTTCACATTGGGAAGAATATTAATCAAAGATAATTTGAAAATCTAGTCCTCTCGTGTGTCATCTTTCATCTCATTCTTTATAATGAGGATACGGATATTTTTTTGAATCAATCTTTATTTAAATATCTATGTCACTATTGAGCATTTAATTTTTTAAACTGAAAATTCACTAATATATGACTTTGCAATTAAAAAAATCGTGTCTCCTCTCTTGGTTAAAGAGGATAATATAAGAAGTACAAAACATGATTTGGATCGACCGATTATGGAGAATTAGTTTGTTTCATAGATGACTACTTTTAATATTTGGAACTGTTTTCAAGAAAAAAACCCACGTTGGGAAAAAAACCAATTTAAATCAATAAAAGAAAGAGGAGGACATTTGTCCGTTTATTCGAGTGTGATCCCAAAAATAACTTGCTGATGAATTTTGAACAATCGAACTTTCATTTGTAGCGACTTATTAAAGAGAAGTAGTAATTTGAAACATTGCTTGAAAGAAATATGCTTTTTAATTATTCGTCTTAAAATGTATGTATTATTAACAACTATGAATTTATGTTAGATTTTTGCCTTTTCTTCTAGAAATTCTGTGCACATTTGGTCAAAAGAAAAATCAGATCCCTTTGAATTTCTTTTTTTTCTTCAAGAATCAATAACAACATGTTTTAAAAGGTGGTTTGTAGCAATCTATTAATCCTAAATCAGGAATTAGATTTGTACGTGGTATTGAACTAGCTGTTTAATATTGAAGATATCCTCTATATATTTAAAAACTCTGAATATTAATATATTAACTAATGATTACGATTATAGTTTATTTGCTAACTGCTCAATGATATGAATACCAACATATAAACTCCGAGTAAAAATTATATCCTTATCAAAAAAAAACTTTTTAATCTCAAGGCATAACTTTGAAAAACTGCCAAAATTTTGGAAAAGATGTAGTAAAAATATATTTAATCATTTCTAATAATTAAATAGCAACTGATAGAAATGATTTATAGATTTTAGTGATCAGAATAAATAATTTTAATAGCTCTATTGTTATATCTAAGACGATTGTTTCCAACCATTGCTTTTCTATGCTGCTAGTGGTTTGAATTTTCAAAATTTGATAAAAAAAATTTTAAGGATCTATGTTTTTATTTTTTACAGATGACATAAACTCCATAGAGATGTCACATTATTTATCATGGCGAGATATAGCCTATACTGTGAGGAGAACCATATATGCAATTATACTGAAAGTATAACTGTTATTAACTTCCATATCATATGCATTTAGGAATTTCTTCATTCTTCCAAACTTCTATGCTCTTCAAATTTTTTAAATCAAGTGATCTATCCAATTTCACAATATAATAATCCATCTCTACATCATTGTCGTGTTTCTAAACAGTATAGCCGGTTTCTTGAAATAACTTTTGAACTGATAATGTGTATATGAACAATACTTTGAATACTTTTTGTATCTTTAGGCCCAACAAGCGTGTAGTTCTTTATATATTGGTGTGTGTATTTAATATTAATTTTATTTAATTTATCTCAAAAATAACCATTTCTAAGCTTATAAGTATAGAAACAGCGTTAGAATAGATTGCGTAAATTGAAGTTAGAATCTCAGTTTAATAGCCATAGTTGAAATATTATTCAAATTATCTTATTCATTCAGAGCATCATATTATGGAAACTAATTTTTTCAATGATAAAATAAATTAACAGAATATTGAAATATTATGTTAATATAGCATATTGCAAAGTCTTAAATGAAAGCCATTCATCTCCAGAGAAGTGAGAAATTGCACATTTTGTTTTTTTAATATATTCCACATTTTAAATCAGTTCTGTCCTTCATCCTTAGTTTCAATAAAGGATCAGTTTGAAAGTGTTTCAGAAGCTATTTCACATTTTTTCAACCATCTCAGCTCTTTTGGGTCCAATATTCAACCTGGAGAAAGGTCATCGATCTCCAGCAACAGTTCCTTCACATACCGAGAATTAGAAGCACGGCAGAAACGCTGACACCACTACAAGCCAACAAACCTCATTAAGGAAGAAGTTCCGTCGTTTGTTTCGAGTGTTAACAGTTAAACCTCATTGTTCAACTCGACAGGCGGGCGGCTTCATTATGGATTTTCTTACCGAGCAGGCAAGCTGTTAGACTTTGCTTAGATGCTGCTTCACAGTAAATTCATGCGAAGAAGTGTCATTTGCGTGTGAAAGATGAATGGAATCTAGAGGGAAGCGGTCTCTAATGGAAGATGGATGGCAGATTGAATATTCATTCGAAATTTCATCAAGCCTCACTCTTTTCCGCTGACTATGAAGTTAATCAGCTAGGATCGCTGGCTTTTTAAAATTTAGCGATGCCATTGAAAATTCTCTGAAGATTGGTTCATATTATTTGGAAAGTCAATGACAGCTTGTAATTTGATATTTTCCATGCCGATGATGAGTAAGTTGATGGTTTGGCTTCCATTTAGGTTTAAAGTAGTTTACAAAACATCAGATGTTCGAAATGTGTTTCAAAGAATAGATTAGGCAATTTAATTATTACAATGTTGTGATGTTCCAATTTCAAATAGGGAATCATATTACAATATTATATAAATAATATCTTATTTAAGATGATATATATGTCCTGTCATAAATGAGTTCAAAACATTTCTATATATTAGTTAAAATATTGCTTCTGATATGTGGAATCTTTTAGAGTTTTATATACAACAATCATTCTAGTTATTAAAAATTGCATAAAAATTTCTAGCATTTTGTAATTTATTCGACGGTATTTTCATTGAAAGTGAAATGACCGATACGCTAAATTTTCTCCACAAAATATTTTGCTTCTCATAGCAATTGCAATACTTTGAAATCATTTTTCCAATCATCTCTAAATTTTGCTGATCAAGATGTATGCTAAGGTGTAACATCTTAACAGAAAACTTGCAAAAATTTTATTTTAGCATAGAATTTACTTTTTGGCAAAAAGTCCATTCTGATAAACAGATCTCAGAGAAAAAACACTTTTAAAATAACCTATTTTTTGGTTATAATTACCTACGGCAGTTATCATAGACAAAGCAGCGTAAGAACTCTTTTCAACTATTGCAACTATTTTCAAGTTGAGTTTTTGCAATAGCTTCTGAGACTAAAGATCCCTGAGGGACGGCAGAAGTCACTCTTCTAGTACTTATGAAGATGACCCTCACTTGCACAACCTCTTTTCACAGGGAGGCTCTTTCATAAACCTCACAGATAGAACACAGGGTGAAAAAAGAACAACCATGCCCGAACCAGGACTCGAGAGCGGAACATCAGATCAAGGGGAAAATTTGCTGTTTTCAGGCCAGAAAGATGGCTTATTTGTTCCTAATCTAAGAAAGTTGCTTTATTTTTACTTTTTCTACTGTAATTTTAGACCTCCTGAAAATTTAAATACGCTTTATCATATTACTTTTTAAGGTAATTATGTTACATTTTGAAAGAAAGATTAATCTATCGTAAAACGTATACAAACAATTTTATTCAATTTCAATTCGAACTGATAACCAAAATTTAGAAGACAGACAAATTGATATGTTAGAAAAGGTATTGATGATATGGGAACAGTATCTGAAAAATTTGTATGACTTGTTAACAATTAAAATTAATTTAGGATTTAGGGTTAACAAAGGAGTATTTACACTAGATAGAATTTTTTTAAAAGACAAAGTTTGTTAAGTATGAAACTGATTTAAATTCAGCATGACCACATTATTTTATATCACATTAAAAAAAATGTCCTTGACCGAGATCCTGACTTAGGGGTAGAGCTTTTGCCCCATCGTCAGGTAGTCCGGAATTTGAGTCTTTGTTCGGAAATAGTTGCTCTTCATCTCGTGTTCTATTTGTGAGGTGCGTAAAAGAGCCCCTTGTAAAAAAGGGATTGTGCAAGCGAATATGTAAGTTTCATCTTCACATGAGCTAGAAAATAAGCTTTTGCCCTCCGGTGGTCCCAGGATATTGTATTCCCTTTCCGTGGTAACGCGTCATCATCATCATAAAATTCATAGCTAATTTATAATTCATTATTATTAATATCATGAAGTCTACAAATCAATTATTTTTCCTAAACCACAATTACTTCATATCAATCATATTGAATCGGAATTGATTAAAATTTATTTATTTATGTATAAAAAAATGCTTATTATTTATTTATGTATAAATATTTACGAATTATATTTCATAAAAATTAACAAATGGACAAGATTACAAATCTCTTATCCTATGGAACTGTATAAAGAAATTCATCACATTTTTAATTAAGGAAGTATCAGTAAATCAGTATGCAATTGCTTGGTCTAGAAGGAAGAGGGAATCTCCCTTGAAGAGGAAACGATTTCTGGAATAGTTTATGCATTAAATGTAACATTACTGCAGTTATCTTGGAAACAATAAAAGGGTAGGGTTCAACGGTTCGATAAAAATTGAAAATCTTTATCTGCGTGAGTATGAAAGGGCCTTCGGGAAAGTGTTGCAGACAAATATTTTACAAGCATAAAGCAACGATAGAGAAAAATAAAATACTGGGTATTAATTACATGCACCGGGTAATAATCTGTGCATTCTACATTGTTGTTATTTCTAAATATATATTTAATAGTTAAGTATTTTAATTTAGTATTTGCTAAATGTTTCACCTTAGATAATTCCTCTCAACAAATCTTTTAACATTAATCAATATTAGCTAAAATAATGAATTGTTATAAATTAATATTAATTTTAACAAACCGATAATTAGCATTGATTCCACTAAATCTTTAAAAATCAATTAGTAATAATTAGAGGAATAAACTGTTATAAATTAACATTAATTTCAAAAAACCATTAATTATCATTGATTTCAACAAATTTTTAACATTAATTAATAATAACAAGAGCAGTGCATATCTGCAGTTATAAATTACAAGTTACTAAAAAAGTTATATAAGAGCAGATTTGGTGCAATAAATTGTATTATTTTTATTCTGTACCGATATTTTTTAGATCTTGCTTCGCTTTCAATTATTTGATGCTCGAAGTGCTGAACTGATTTATAGAGGATGGTTTTATTTTATGTAATATACTTTTCTAAAATATTAACGATGTATCATTTATGAATTTCTACAAAATTTATTCTCGATTAGGGAAATTAGCTATTAAATTATTCATTGTTTTTCACCATGGCTCTTCGTATTAAGAGATATGATTCATCTATTATGAAGCACTGATTTTTTTCTTCTGAAGATAAAAATAATTGTTCGACTTTTATAATAGAATATAAAAATTTCTATTGCAATTGTTATTTTGGCGCATATTTAATCAAATTTAGCATTGCAAATTTTATGGCTATTTCACTCAGTTTATGATGTAATTTATGCATCTAAAGCAAATTTATTTTTTCCTAATTACCTTTCAGAATATATGTTTAATTACTCTTACATTGTTTTAAAATATACTTAGATATTAGAATTCGAGATAATGTAATTTTTAGTTATTTTCTCAAACATATGAATTTTTATTAGAAAATAATCCCAGAGTAAGACTTAATTTTTAGATATGTAGCTTTGAATACAGCACTTATATAAGAAATGTTTTTTTATTTTATTTTCTGCTCATTAGTTATGCAAAATTAGGATAGACTATACAAAATTTTAAAACAATATTATTATTCTCTTGGAAATTTTCAGAAAATTTTGATTAGTTTGCAATTTACTTTCAAAATAATGTTAGTTTCTAAAACATTATAGCACTTTAAAAAAAATTGATTTTAATTGCACTTTTCAGTTTTTTTTCAATAAAAATTAAAAGGAATTTTGTATTTAAACTCTTAAATATTTATATCCAAAATCCCATCACTTTTTCATTATTATAAACTAAGATTTTTGTTTTTTGTTTAATCTTTGTTATAAGGAAAAAAAGATAAAAGTTATCTCTTGGCAATAATTATATTTATAATTATGCTTCAATATTTATAAAAAAAAACGAATTAATGGCAGACTTGTAAAGTCTCTTCTATGCTCAAACCACCTGAAGTTTATTTAGTTATAATTTGAAATGCAAATGTGAGAAAGTTTAGAAAGTAATTTTATGGTTTTTGCTCCTTTCATAATGGAGAATTTAAATTGATGTTTAAATTGCAAATATCTTATAATTATGCATTTCTTGCAAAATTAAATAAATAAAAAATATTCATAAGTTTTTGTATTTCATCATCAAAATATTTTTCCTTCGAAAGATATTTATTTTTCCTTGTACAACACTGATTTTATTCCTTCTTCTTCTTCTTTTCTTTTTTCTTTTCTTTTCTTTTTTCCTTTTTTGCTGAGCATTTTAAAAAATGATTATTTAAGCCTAAAAATGTTTTTTTAAAAATAACTTCAAAGGGGCTATTATGAGAACAAATTTACTTCAATCTTTCAAAAATTATAACAAAAACAAAATATTTAAATTTTTATCCTATTTTTTCATGGGTTATTTATTTAAACGTAAAGTTGGTGACCTATATGGCAGTGTAATGAAATGTAAGATTTTTGTTTTGAATATATTTTTAAATGTGCGCATCGAAAAAAAAAATGGCAGCATTCAGTTAAAAGGGAATTTTAATTCATTATTAAAAATCAATTTCTTGGAATAATACCAATAATAATGATTAAAAAAATATGTGTATACGCTCTGCTTTGCAAAATTTAATGTCAAATTTTTGTATTTTTAGAATTTTTTTTCCTTATTCTTAATTTCTTTTCATGATTACAAGATTAAATAAGTTATTGCCTCTCTGAAAACGGTGTTTTATGTTTTTGTATGACAAAATATAAGTGCAAGCTGCTTTTTTTAAGGCAAGAATTGTTTTCAGAATTTTGCTTCAATTTGAAAAAATTCATAACTAAAAAATATTTTTGTCCTTAGCATTAAAATGATTCTTTTATGATCTGGAATGCGAAAATTTATTTTAATTGATCCTTCAAATATACATTAAGGTGTACGTACACATTTGAAACTTCGAAAACCTTTCAAAATATCGAATATTTTTTATTCAAAAGGCTTTCTGGTCCCTTAGTTGTCGAACGATACAAAGAGGTTGTCAATATTCGAAATATTTGTCGAATTATGAGGATTTTTCTTCATGTAATTTAACTAAAACCTCAAATTTCGATTTTTTAAAACTCATTTTATGAAGAATGACTGTTTTATATTATGAGGATAGTTTTATATTTTTATTTTATGAAAAATGATAATTTAAGAATGAACGTTGCTTCATTCAAACAATCGTAACTCAAAAAGAAATTAAACAAATACAATTATTAATATATCAAACTAATCTCTATGAAACTGTGGGTGTTTTGTGTCTTTGTGAAAGTTATATTTATAGAAAGAAATTTTAAATAATTGTTTCAAAGTTAAAACTGCAGAAAAAAATCTATCTTTTCTTTATTAATTGTTCATGAAAAAATTCTTAAATAAAACCAGTATATTTTATAACTTGATTGCGGTAGAAAACATGAAGGCTAATAATAGACATAATTTCCAACTAGAATTGTGAGCCAGTGCAAATTAGAATTACAGGATATCATGTTTCAAAAAATATGCTAATTATCCCATTAAATATTAATTAATTAAAAAATCAGTGCAATTAAGTTTTCTTCTGACTGAAATAATTTTAAACTTATATTAATGACCTATTGTGAAAAAGTTTGATTTTTAAAGTTAAAACTTTTAAAAATATTCTCGTGCGTATGTAAACCTTAAGTGAATTTTAAAAATAAAATCATTATCCAGAAAAAAGAGAAAATTTTTTTAAAAGAAATTATTGTTAGATATATTTTCATTCTAAATCTTAATTTATTTTCTTAATTAAAATATTAAATAATTTATCGCATCTCTAAAAGCAATGTTTCATATTTTTGTATAACAAAACGTAAACTACTTTTTTCAAAAGATAATAATTGCCTTTAGAATATTGCCTGGATTTAGGAAAAATTAATAACAGAAAAATATTCCTAAAAAAGATTCTTTCATAATTTATTATGTGAAATTTTATTTTAATTGTTCATTCAAATAAACAAGTATGGAGATTTTAAAAAGAGAATAATTGTTTAGAAAAGTAAGAAATAATTTTTAAGAAGAGAATTATTTAAATATTTATTTTCTTTCATTTGTTATCATGGTTTGTTTATTTTTAAATAGAAATAATTTTTAAGAAATTATTCCTAGAATTTTTAGAAATAATTTTTTAAAAGAAAATTATTAGTATATCGATTTTCTCTCATTTACTAATAGGAAATTTAAATTCATTCTTAAAAAAATAGAAAAATAGTTGAGATTAAAAGAATATAAATAATTTTTAAGAAATTATTTCTACAAATTTTAGGAAAGAAAATTTTAAAAGAAATGAATGTTGCATCTATTTTCTTTCATTGATTGTTCGGAATTTAAATTAAATATACATATTTTTATTTAAAAAATCTGCAATGCAACCATATAACGATTATTTGAATAAATCATATGGCAAATCATGAGTAATGAAAACTTTTTGTACTTCATATATTCTTTTTGTAAACTTAATTATTTTTTAATTGTTACAAAATTAAAGGATTTTTTAAGAAAACACTTCAGACATTAATAGTGAAGTACTCTAGCATTAGAATAATGAGATAAGTTGCAATGCTCGCGGCAATAATTATGCCAGGAATTTCATTTGAATCTCCAGAAAATTTCGAAATTAAAACTCACTCACCCTGAAGAGCTCAGTTTCTTCTTCAACTTCATAATTTCTAAAATTTGAGCCATGATGGAAAAAAAACTCCTTTCATTAAGTTTTTTTTTTTTCAAATAAAATGAAGAATCTTACGGCTCTTATGTTCAAATACAATATCTTCTGCCTTTGAGAGTTTGAATAGCGAATTTTTAGTTTCATTATTCAGGATTTAAGCTGGCATTTATTATAATAGACGGGCAAAAATGGAAAAAAAAAGAAATCTAGGATAGTTGTAGAAATTCTTGTTTAAAATAAAACCAATTAGCCTTCTGACTCCAGGCGACATTTTCCAGTTTAGTAAAAGAAATCTTTCAGAATTTTTAGAGACGAATGATTTTTAGAAAAAAAAATAGTGGCTGCCAAATAGATCTTTTTATGTATTTTAAAGCTATATATTTCAGTTCGAAATTGGTTTGACTTATAGACTTAGGCACACGCTTTTAGATTTCTTTTTTTGCATAAATAAAAGTATTTTTTCAGTTCTTTTTTGTAAATTATATGCAGAGCAAAATTTTTTTAAATTGTTATTAGTTCTTTAAGGTGAAAGTTAAATACTAGAAAAAAGGAAGGAAAATATGTAAAAAGAAAAAAATATGGATAATTAAAAAATTTCTATTCATTAGTGTCAAGATAAAAATAATTTATTATTTGATGAATCGGTTAAAACCATACTAAATAATACTCTATACGTACTTAAAAATACTCCATAGTTCACATCTGCTGCTTTATTTCATCACTGCATGGAAAAAACTAATTCAAAAGATGCTGATCCAAGTATAATTTAATCCAAAATATATTTTAAGTTTGTAAACAGAACATATAATGTGATACAGATAAAATAAATTCTCTATAAACAAATTTTAATGTTTTTAACAATGACTCCTTAATATTGGAATTTTTTTATGCTGAATGTGTACTGAACAATGATAAAGATTCAATAATATAAAGTATCAATTAAATATTTATTATACATGTTGTTATAATTTTGACCATTTTAAGAGTTTATAAAAAGGTTTAATAAGCATGCGAATTATTACATAATGTGTTGGAACTACATAAATTATTGTAATTTATATATTCCACAATATCAAAGCTGATTTATATTTATAATTATTTAAAAATTTAATAAATGTGTATATTATTTGTTTTTTCATTGCATAATGGGTATAATTCACTTACTAGAAGATCCTTTATAGTTTTGACTAATTTGCTAAGGAAATTTTTAAAAAGTACCATCTGGCGGCTAAAATTTGAGCTATTTTTATTATAATTTTGTTAAAACAATTTTACCAGTATAGCTCGATCTTTCTTCTATAAGGGTATGATTAACACTAAGAAAGATACGCAGAATAATAACTAAATGTTTCAAAGCTGGTAAATTTTGTATAATGTTTGTAATTAATAATAGGAATTTTACAAAAATTTTATAAAATGATACTTTATCTTTCGATTATTCCTTTACGTTATGCTTTGATTACGAGTAACTGAAAAAGAAAAAAAAAATTAGAATACAGAAGAAGAACAACAACCACCGAACCTGGATTCGAACCCAGGACGGCCAGCTCTGATGCAAAACGCGATAGGCCTGTGCCAGGGTGACGATGATCACACGATTTTATTAAAATATGTCTACTATATTGAAATATAAAATGGTTTTGAATGATTGATAAGCCATATAAAAGATTCGAAAATACTGGATACGTAGTCATCACATTGCTATTGCTGTACCTCTAAGTATGTATTTGAGTTTGAGTATTTTGAAGACAATTTACTTTTCAGTTATTTAATATTCAAATTTTATTCAAGTCTAAATCCTTACTTTTACAATTTACGTCCGTTTGATCAAAAACAAATTACTATTTTAGATTGTCACAATGTGCAAATTTTCTTTGTTGGTTTATGATTTAATTTCTTTTCGTATGGGAGAGTATGTGTCCTTGGGATTATGATTTTATGACTTTTTATTAAACTAAATTATCTTCTTTCCCAATTTTAGGGGCTAAAACAATAGTTATATTTGCTACTAACTTACTTTAAACTACAAACTACAGTGATCTTTTTTCCGGACATTAATATATCAAATCAGTACAAAATCCGACTAAGTTATGATTTTTTTTCAAAATGTAATAAAACTAAACGTTATATTTCCAGATAAAACTGAAAAAAAAACTACATCTTAAATATCAAAATAATTTATTTTGGAAAATACTCTATCAATTCACTTGAATTCCATCTCAATTTTTAAAACATTTTAAAGCAATTTAATAAATATGGTTAACTTAATTATTAAAACATCAAAAAATAAAAGTTAAACTTACAATAAGATTAAATATCTTAGCACTTAAAGTTACGAAACTTTTAAATATCTTATTGCTCAAACTTTTTGATAGCCTAAACCACTTAATAAACATGAAACATTTAGAGTTTTATTAGAATTTTCAACAAATATGCTCTTGATGAAATAAATTTGAATTACATTTTATAATTTCTTCAAATAGTAGATTCTTATGAACTTTTCATTTATTAAAATTGAAACACTAGAATTGGAAAGAGAAAAGTAAGGTGAAACGAAAGAATTTGAAATTATTAAAAACACATATGTTTCTACCAATTGTCTTTAAAGAGAATAAGAGATTTATTAATAAGTCTTCTGCGTGATGTGCGAGTCCCGGTTCGAGCATAGTTGTTGTTCTTCTGTGTTCAATCTTTGTGAAATGGGAATGTGCCTCAATTTAGAAAGGGGTTGTGCAAGGGAATGTGACTACTGAAATTTCTAAATCATACTCTCGGTCCTAGTTTGCACTACTGAAAAAACAAGATACGTTCACCCTGCTTATATCGCTGACAACAAACTTTAAAAGTGCCGTAAGTCACAACAATTCTTTTGATTTGCAATATTTCAGTACTTGTTTCAAATTTTTTGAAACATTAAAAATGTCTCTTTTTTTTAATTTTAAGATTAAAAATTACAGAAATTTCCTTTGAGAAATATATTACTGAAACTCGCATGTTGCTTTTAAATAAAGTGATATAATGTCATCGTGTCTGTGTTAACACGAAAAAGGAATGCAATAATTTCTGAGAGTAAAGACCTCTGAGCACCAGAAGGCAGAAATCTGACTTCTAGTTTACATGTAGATGACACACACGCATTTGCTTGTACAATTCCTTTTTACAAGGGGGGGGGTGACTTGTTCACTCATCTCAGAGATAGAATACTTGGGAAGAACAACAATCACCGAACAATGACTCGAGCCCGTGACGCCCAGATCCTGGGAAGACGGCTACCTGTAAGCCAGTATGAAAGAAAAATAAAGTAATATGTAATGTATAATAAGTAGCATATTTTACCTTTACTTTTAAACATATTACCTTTACTTACAAATCAAAACAATCGATTTTTAAGGGAATATAAAAATCTGAAAAGTATTAAACTCACCACCGATTTACCTTGGTATCCGAAAATCTAATGCACTTAACCATTAGATTTCCGAAAAGACCGATAAAGAAACAAATAAACCTACCTCTTAAATATCAAATGCATTTATTTCAACAACAAAATCCATTCCAATTGACAAGAATTCGATGCTCAGAAGCAGTCCATTTGCTGCCTTCAAAACCCTTAAAGTCGTTTCGGACAAGAAAAGTAACTAAAAATAAATATATTGAGTTAAATCGATTTACCTCCCCTTATAGAAGAAGATTTCTCCCCTGGAAAAAGCTAGATAAAGCTTGAAGAGAAATACTTTCCGCCGATCGAGTGAGGAAACCGTCGAAAGGATTTGCATATTTCGATTGGGAAGCCTTCTATCCGAGTCCAGAGTTTGACATCCGCGAAATTGGAAGGAAATGTTCCTCTGTATTAAGCACTTGCTTACTACAGCTGCAGAGGTTTGGGATTTCTGATTTCCTGAAGACGGAATTTAAGGGCCTGCTTTGTAGGAGAAGCATTAATTTCTCATGAATGAGTTTCGAGTTTGCAAGCGTTCTTAGCTAGGCCTTATCCAGGAAATAGATTCAGATAGTGTAGTGCCAGCTTATGATCTCGAAGGATGTCACTAAAGATGAATGCTACAACTTTACTTATATGAAGAAGTATTAGATACTGCTTGATTAAAATGTTATTAATTTATAGTAGATCTTTGACTGTAATGAAATTTCATGTAATAGAATAGTTCAGCTAGAATTCCTAAAGTTACGAATGTCTGCGAAATCTTAAGTTATTGTGTTCTCGTATGTTAAACAATGTTTTATTAAACAATTATGGTTTTAGTTCATAAAAATCAATATCTGTCGCTTTTGATTCTTTAATATTCAAATTTTTTTGAAAAGAATGATACATATAATTTGTCTTGAAATCTTTCTCTGTAAGTCGAGGGTTGACAGTGTAGAGCTGAAATCAATGAGTCCAGTTCCTACAACTATCAATGCTTGTAATTTTTGATTTCTTGGATCTAACATTTTAAAGGATTTCTTTCAAGAGAGGTATTTATTTTTGATGTATTAGTTTTCTAGATGAGTCAAAGTGAAGAAGTATTTGGATATATAATGAGATTTTGTCAGAGTTTAATCAAGATCAAATGACGAGATCTGGATGTGGTTGAGGTTTGGCAGAAGTTGAATTAAAATACGGCAAAAGAAGCTGTTATCTTCTTGAATTATGGAGCCGAATGACAAATTTAGAGTAAAAAACGCCTCATAATTTTATTGAGAGAGTTTTTGTGATTTTATGAACCCGAAATAAGACAGAGAATTAAGTTATAAAATATTATATCAAATATATTTCCGTATTCGCACCTTCCTTAGGAGGAAATTTGAGATTTGATTTGCATATTTCTAAAACATTAAAACATGGAATTATTCAGGAACAAGATGATTATGAATTTTCTGGCTAAGTTCTTCATTATCATGTTTATAAAATTATTTACTCTTCATTATCATTTTATTTTATATATTTACACCTTAATAAAGAATTATTGCATTTACCTAAAAGGTTATTGAATGTATTCATGGTTTTAATCCAAAAGAATTTGGATTCCATCAAAAAATAATTTTGTACTCTTATATTATAGCTAATTCAACCTTTTACATAAGGTTTGCAAATTCAATGGCAATTTGGTCAAAACTGGGTAGTAAATATTTACATTACCACACATTCTCAGCTTATGGATTTTGATATGGATTAATACATACTAGACCAAGTAGAATCACTGCTGCCAGTAGAGCTATATGTTCAAATCTCATCAAATAGTAAGACTCTGTTTCTAAACCTTTTGTCTAATTGATTAGAAGATATTGAAGAAATTGATTCGAAAAATATATATCATAATGCAATGTCTTCTGAGAATACAATATCAGTATCATATATGATATTATTTATGTCAATAGAGACAACAGTAGTAAAACAGCACAAAATGTAATGATGGAACTTTTCTAATGGTGGTAATTAGATTCAGAAAGTGATTTCAAACCTGGATATTAAGAAATTAAGTATTTAAAAAAAAAAAAAAAAAAAAAAAAAAAAAACATTACAGAGTTGCAAAAAGTGGGATAACTGTAAAAGATATAAGTGATTTTGAGAGATATAAGTGGGATAACTATTAAAGTTTTCTTCAATAATTTTTATGACCTCTGAAAAAATCTGTAAGATGATGTAATTTATAATAGATTTTCAAATCTGCGATCAATCGAATAAGTTAAAATTATCTATAAAATAATATAAGTAATTTCAAAGACTAAAAATATGTATTCCTCTTGATAATTTGTAATTTACTCAAATTTGTTTTATTTTTTCAAATTAAAATATATGAAAATAGATGTGCCTGAATATTCAAACGGAATAAAAATCTAGGATTACAATATTCTGTTCGCAAATTTTACAAACTTATCAGTAACAATGCACTGGTTTGTTTTAGTTTAAAATCTGAGAAGGATCTAAATAAATTTATTGTTGTTGGAAAAATGATTTATAAATTACTGTATTAACTATCAGATCACGGCTCAACAGTCTTAGTATTCGTAATTACGCAATAAGATTTATAAATTTAATTCCAATTATAAATTATTTGGAAGCAAGGAGACCTAAAATATGATGATTCATCAAAATTCTGAATCCGATATTTTGATTTCTTTCAAAAAAAATCATATGACATATATTTAAACACACACACACACAATTTACTTGCTTCAAAAATTTTCTAAAAAAATGTGATTGAGATACTGTTTTTTTTTCTTTACACCTGCAACTAATGGCAATTTTTATGGTTAATTGAGTTCGTTTAGTAAATAATGATAAGAATATCAACTGATTTTAAATTTTCACTTATATAATTTATGCATTATTTTTTAATTGATGTCAAAATTAACATGAAGGCATTTTTTTCAATATAAAAAAACTTATCTGCTCATAGTTTCTATTAAGTAAAGTACCTGAATAAAATAAATATTATACGAATAATGAATGACACAATCTGACCTAACGCCTTGTTGAGCAAATTAAAAGATAAAAAAAGTTCTGTTGAAAACTCAATTACTGTCGTTTTATTGATTTATGCCTAGACTAGATACAGAAAAAGGGAGGGAAGAGTTACAGACAAATTGTGATTTCTTTTATATGCCTTCATTGTAAGAGAAAAGAAAATTTATTTTCAAGGAATTATTGATTTTATATCGAGTTAAAACAAGTCTAAATTAATGCAAGACATTAATGCTGTTTGATAAAAAATGTGCAATTTGTCAATCGTTTTCTTTGTATAAACACACATGTTTTAATAAACTTGTAAAAATATTTCCCTCATTGATTTTTTGATATATAGTGTAAGAAAGAATTATTCTAACACTTCCAAAGAGTAATAAAATAAAATTTACAAATAGGTGCTTTTTTAAAAGAATTATCTTATATTTTAATCATTTGAAAGTTTTTGCATTTGTATCCCACATATAGTGAAAAATATTTAGCAAATATTTTGTAATTGAAATTCTTTTTTTTTACCGATTATATCCCAAACTTAATATAGACTTATGAATTTTTTGTAATATATATTTTAAGTTTTCTTGATCTTGTTGGAAGCAATTTTATATGATTACATAAAAGTGATGATTCGGGTATGCTTTCAAGTAAAAATATAATATACTTTTTGTAGAAAATTTCGTCCAAAGTTATTTTTAGATTTACATATTTGTTGTAAAGAGCATAAACTCAACATACTTGTCTAATTTCTGAGTTAGCACCTTTTCACGAAGTGATAAACTTTGCAACTCAAAAAGAATTTAGTCCAAAATTTGAGGAAGATTATAATGCTAGTAAAAACAAAAATATTCCCTAGAACTGTTTTATTTCACCTAAGAATTATTTTTTGAATTATTGTGTTTGCATTCTTACGCTTGGAGAGAACCCTCGAATAGATTTTTTATAACTGGAAGATATCTATATTGCTTTGTATATTGATTAGACCAAATTTCTTCTGTTTGGTTGCTATTTTGAATTATCAGGCAGAACAAGGAATCAACATTATTTGTTGATTTTTTGAGGCTATATCTTAAAGAACTCTAAACCGAGGAAATCATTCTAGGTCGAATTTGTTTCAGATTGCTGTTTTTTCAATACAGATGTTTCGAACTAGAGAATGTAATGAGTACAGGCAATACAGATGGTTTCGATTCATATGATAATGAAAAAATATATAATATTTCATTAATTAAAATATATTTTATTATAAGCATTTTGTATTTTTATCGTGGTTCAGTTTTTTTTTGTGTGTGTGTTTGTGTGCATGTATCTATATAATCTTCTAATGCCAATATCATTAAGATCTATTAGAATAAAACTTTCATTTCAACCGAAGAAGTAACTTTTGTCCATAAAAATAGCCATAATCTAAGATTTCAAAATATCGTCTTGCAATCTCATGCAAGTTACACATTTAACCGATATTGTACAGCCACTTGGAAAAAAGAGATGCAAATGATGACATTATTTTTAGTGTTATTTAAAAAAAAAATATTTTAATTAACAAATTTTCAGGAAAAATATACAAATTCAACAAATTCAAATTAGATAACTCAAATGAAACATTGAGCAAAGTTTTATAATTCCAACCCAAATCAGAATAAAGAACTAATTATGTAAACCAAAATATCATTCATATCATAGAACTCATGCTGTATTTATCATGAGATACGAGGAATCGAACTGTCTGCAAATTTCTTCGCATTTCAAGAACCAAGAATAACCAAATCTTAAAGCGCCACACTTTCGAATTAAGCATTTGGAGCCAAATATAGTCTTCAAAACTGTTACCAAATCAAAATCATGTCGAAAATATTTTCTCTGCATCAAGGAATTTTCTGTTTGGATGTGCTCTGTACAATATTTTAATACAGCAGAAAATTCATATTTTGAAGATCTTTAATGGAAAATAGATGAGCTAAATTTTGAAAGTTTTAGAAAACAATGTTTCAAGTATAAAAATTCTTGTGAATTCTTTAATAAATTCTTACAAGCTTAAATAAATTTAGTATTACTTTTTATTCCGAGGAACTTATATGCCTTTTTGAAAAGAGCAAAACAGTAGATAATCTTAGACAGTATGATATAAAAACAAGTATATATCCTCTTTCAATTACAAGTACCACTGACGATTATGTATTTTCTTTCTTACTGAAAATACATCTTCGAGAGCAGGAAAAAAAGTGTCTTCTTATCTTTCTTGCAGTCTTAAAATAACTCTGTCTGTTTCTCTTGTTAAGAGGACATATTTCTTTTCCGACTTGAGATGATGTCAGTTTATTTCTTATCTGTCTAGCTCTGAAATGTCGGAAACGAAGTCAGTCTATCGGAAGGAAATAAAACTTGAGAAAATAGAAAAAGTTTCTTCAATTCTTGAGCTCGGATAACAAAGAAGATAGGAATTCTAAATCCCATGCATTGAACATAAATGTTTAAAAGTTTGTGGCTTTTAGTAGCTGTTGTCTTTAACATTGTGGCGTTATAAATATAAAGAATATACATCGTAATGAATTTGTAGGCGAGAAACGCTTTAAAAAAAATTTGTTAAATAATTTGAATAAGTGTTAATTTTGTAGCATTATAAAAGAAAATGGATGAATATAAAGTAGAATATAATATATGCTCTGAAATGATATCTCTGGCATAATTTTTTTATTATACTGATAAATCGAATTATAAAGGAGAGGTTTAAAAATGAACCTTCAAATTTATCATATTATAAATTAATTATATGAATTCAATTTATTTACTCACTTAAAATAAAATATTTTTTTACACAGCTTTTTTTTAAATATTACCACACATATCTAAGCAGTTGGCAATTGTCTTGGCTCAATCGGCAGAGTGCTACACTTCTAATTGGTTGGTCCATGGTTCGAATCCACAGTACGATGTTTTATGCAAAAACTGAAATTCATTATTTAAAATGTTGTCTATAATTTATTACTGGAAGATTCTAGATTTTTCTTAAATATTCAGACTAGATTGTTCCTGGCCATTCTATATAGGTATAAAGGCTTATCCATATCAGTGCTGCTTAATTTCACAGTCTCGTTCTGTTGCGAGTTGTTTCGTTCTGGTAAATCTAACTACTTGCTAAAATTAATGGCATAGTTCTTTACCTCTTCAATATCATTTCTAGTAAGTGTAATATAATATAAAAGAAATGATATCATTTCTTTTATATTAACTTATTAGTTACTTGTGGCATTAGATTTTCCTGTGTCCTAAAACTCTGATAAGTTAATTTGCACTGTTATTAGTTAATATTACGTGTTCTATAAAGATACTGAAACAACAAAAATATGAAAATTTTATCCTCATTTCGAAATAAAAATGGGAGAGAATGCTCAACTCTAAAGTGCCTGTTTCTCGCGAACTCCATGCCTTAAATATTCTGCTTGGTCCAAGTTACTTCCTTCGTAGCATTTAAATAGTTATGATGACATGTGGATTAATTTATAAGATACTAGCTGGTACCCGGCGCTTTGCTGCTGCAGAGTAAATAAGTTTGTAATTACTTTTTGAAATTTAAAATTAATGCCTTGTTTAATTAGGAATGATATAAAGAATAACATTTATTTTATTTGGATTGGTTCCCCTAACATTTTCTCGCAATAAGGTTGTTACCTCAGATAACGACTTATACATAGGGTTTATGTACAATAGCTACTAAATATTATCCTCTAAATTGAATTTAATATCTTAGCTGAATATATTGTGTCACCTTGGAGAGTTATTTTGAATATAATGCTTGGTTAATAAATGCGGTAAATGCATGCCAAAATATTTTTTCTTTATTAGATCGTTTTAATATCCTTATAACCATCCCGTAAATGCAAGTAATAAGTACTCCAAGTTTTATCGCAATCGAATGAGCGGCACGGCCGTGCATAAGAGACATACGTACAAACATTCATTTTTATTTTTTTAGATGAGATTTTTATACCTATATGAAAGTCTTTAATAACGATAAAAGGGCCCTGTTTCAATTCCTCTTTATTCTCGCCGGTCCTATAGTTAGCAAACTCGGCCTGCAGGTATTTCTTACGATAAGAATGAATATTTCAATTAATTAAAACTCATAAAAAGACTTGGCATTTTTTAGATTCTATTTTGAAAGGTAATGTCTGTCTGAACTTATTTATACTAAAAGTTGTAAAAAAAAGCTCAAAAGTCAGATAAAAGTTGAAGGCTCAAGTGTTGTAATCGTCATCTGATCGGGCTTTAAAATTACGAAGGTAGTCCTAAATAGCCCTAATGTTGCTTTAAAAAAGGATGTTAATATAACTAAACTAGGCTAAACTTTAAATATAGCCCGCAACTTAAATTGCAGATGTAGATATGAGAATATGAGCATAATCTTTGTTAATTTTCACATAACTTGAAGTTTCAAAATGCTTTACCGGAAAAATGATAACCATTAATCCACAAACTATATATTTAATTAAAATTAAACGCAATTAGCGTTTTCGATATAATTATTGATTGTTAAAATTTATTTAGAATTATTATCAGGCTCAAGAGAATATTTCAGAAAATAAATAGTCTGTAATTGAATATTTGATCATTTAAGAAATGGAGCATTAATAAATTAAATAGAAATTGAAAAATTAGTTAATGGTTCTTAGCAATTTTAATGAAATATTCTTTTACTACCTTGAGACCTGATTCTCGCATTTAGAATTTCTCTCACTTTTTATTTTGTTCATTGCTGTAACGGTCGGCTAAAGTTACTCTCTTCAAATATAAACAGATTCATGTATTTTTGTAATTTTCATTTCCATCTTCTCCATAAATAAGTGAGTATACTGGATTGTATTTGTTTTAACTAATCTAGTTTGTTAGGATTGTATTTGAATTTCCTTATTTTAATTTACATTTTTGAATATCCCTTTATTGCATTACTTATACCATAAATATGTAAACAAAAACCATGACAACCCTTTAAAGAAGGTATTCAATACCTTTCTTATGTATAAAATCAATATTTTCAAAGTTGCTTATTTCGACCACCAATAAAATGAAAATTTTTCAGCAAATACAGAATTTAAGAAAAGTATTGTAGAAATTACCATGAAATGAAATAAACAAATAGATCCGATACTTAAATTTTGAAAAGTGTAGCGCTTAATTACTTTGGTATCAGTCATCGGAATAAATGCAAGCATGAAATCTAAACAAATACTAAAATAAACATAAAAATAGTTTATTTGGAAAAATTCTGAATTATAAATTAAACATCAAGCCTCTTTTAAATAATATCGCTATATGCATTGAATGAATTTGCCTTTAACATTTTTCTTCTTTCTATAAACATCGAAACAGTTTAGATAATAGTGAAGTTTATAAATAAAGTAAAGAAAGAAAAGGAAAAAAATTGAATTAAAATATGCATAAGACTTAAAAATATATTATTGTTTATTTACAAAGAATATTATTAATTATTCAAATTGTGAACATGAGTATTTTGAAATCGACAAATCTGCATTATTCTTATCGGAATTTGAATTCTGGAAAAATTAACAATAGCATTTCACAAACTTCGAAAGAAATAAAGTCTTTTTTTAAAGATTCACGTATAAAATAAAAAATAAAGTAAAATTGGATTAAGAGTGCTTATTCAGATGAAAAAAAAATCATAAGAAAGCAGATTTCACGGAATAAGCAGTTCTTCAATAGGATTAATAATTTTTTACGTCTTTTTTTTACTTCTAGGAAAAAATGGTTTAAATGAAAAGATAACATTCTTTAAAGTATGAAAGTAAAAAAAAATTTCTGAAGGAGAGAAAAAAATTAATTAAATATAAGAATGATGAACTCTGTGATAACGTCCTCTACTCCTCTCCCCTCCCCCAAAAAAGAAAAATTTCTTATCAAAATATGCAAAGAAGAAGCACCAAACTATACGTAAAAATGTTTCAAATAAGAAAAGGAGACATAAAAGGGTCGTCTAATTTCAATTGGAAGAATGATTTCTTTTATTTGAAAATTATTATGTTCATATGCTGCAGAAGGAGAATACAAACGCATTGATACTTGTTTAGAGCCGATTTATTAAGACAGAAACCTAAGATTTATAGATAAAAAAGACTAAATTCTTAGATTTAAACTATGAATTTATAAATAAGTGCAAAAAATTCAACTACAGACGTATGGATGCCATAGTTTGTAGATATTGATATTTGGATATGAGAAACTTTATACAAATAAATTACAAAAGTTACAATTGTTATGTTATATAAATAAAAGACGATGATTACTTTTTTATGATTTCTCTTGATGCCTGATATTGGTATTTAATATTTAAATAATTATAAGTAATCTGACTTTGAGCGAAATCTGTTGCGTCAGACAAGTGACAAATATATGAGTACGTTATAACATTAATTTATTGTGAAAAAATCTAAATTACAATCAAGTTATTTTAAAAGCCAATGGGAAGGATCTTATCACAGATTTGTCTCATACTCTCAATTAAATTTGTCATTTCAGAGAAAGCTTTTCTTATCTTTGCAAACAATACTTACGAAATATTAACATTTTTCCGGAATTTTTGTATTTCTACTGACTCTTCCTTGGTATCCTTAAATCGTTCTTATGGAAATTAATACCTGGCATGTGATTAGTAGTATACAAATTCGAATTTGTATTTTAGACAAGTTTTTCTCATTCAATTAGAATAAAGATTTGACACGAAATTTCTCTTTTAGAGACAATATTTCATAACAAATATCATATATTTAAGTTAATGCATTTTTGAATTATTGCATCTACTTGTTTTTGAAAGTATAGACCGAAAGACAATCAATATGTCTTTGAATTTGACTCAGAGTTTCACAGGTATTTAAACTATAAATGTCAAATGCATGTTACAAATGCTATATATATTCAGCTTTCTTCGTTTTGAGGATATCGTGTTAACGTATATTCGAACAGCTGGAAAGATGAACGTAACCTGAACAGATTTTATACTAAATATTGTCTTATTAAATGTCAAACAAATAAATTTTGATGACTTTAAAATTATTAACAAAAACTAACAAAACATACACGATGGCAATATTATATATGTTGTACAAAATATGATACATAATGGGTGAAAAAGGTTTACATACATCCACTTTTGATGCTGTAAAATCATATTATTCAATAACTTTACAACATCGTTGAATAATCCATCATCCACCGTTGTAAAATCATATTATTGGCTCAAAACTGAGTATAGAAAACGAACTGCCACCAAAATACACTGTCCGTATACTAATATTATTTCTTTAAGTATCATGATTTAAATAAATGCTAAATTAAAGCCATTTCAAAAATAAACACTCATTATTATTCACACACATTTTATAATTTTGCAGGTTCATTTTCAGAGCATGAAGATTTTCAGTTTTACTGCAGTTATTTACTCTCTAATTTTATATGATTAAATCAATTAAAATATTGTGGCTTGATTTAAACAATAACTTTTCTGACAAATTTTATTAAATTAATATTAAAAATAACTAGTACTAATGAAATCAAAAATAAGTTAAAATAGAATATTGTTTATTTTACTTAGTATGATTAAATTAGCCTTTGCACATAAAAGAATCACCAAAATAGAACTGCTAACAAAAAGAAACTACATCTACAAAAGTAAAATGTTTGAATCTTATTTCAGTCCTTATAATTTTATTTTCTCTACATAAAAATATCTTTCAGAATAGATTAGATGTATTTCAAGAAATTGGTTAAGTGAAAAAAGAAATCGATCTTATTTCCCTTCAAAACTCTACTTTCTCCAACCATGTTGAAAGCTTCGATATATCGATAAAATGAATTATTGAAATTTGCTTTTCTATACTTGAACTAGTTTTTATTCCAAGTTGAAAAAGAAGTTCCATCGATGAAGAGCTGCGATTCCACGAATTCTTTAAGAAATACGAAAGCTGTTGAGGAATTGTAAAAATATTTTTCTTTCAATAACATTCTACCTGGGAAAACTTTCAGAAATGCTTCTTCAGTATTTGAAGGATAGATTCTCTAAATTTCTATCACGAGAAAAACCTACGATTTTTGAATCTCTCTATTTAACGGCATAAATTTCTGCATTTTAAATGTGTATTAGGGATTCCTTTTCAGAATATATGTGCATCTTTGAAGAGATATCGTAAACGGTAATGGATGTTTATATATTTTAAATTAAGTTATAAGCATGTGTTTTGTTAAAATGTTAAGAAAATACCTCTTCTCAAGAAATATATAATGTTTTTCTTTACCTGCATTAAAAAGTGATAACTTTTGGTAAGCATGAATACAAGTTAAAAAAGTGTGGTGTATGGATGGCTAGTTTAATTACAAATTTTACTCAATTCTAAAGACATAAAATCCAGAAAAATTTATTGTGAAACATATATATGATCGAATGATAACTGTTTTGCAGGTAGAATTTACAAAACAATTATGTACAAGAAGTGATGATAAAATCAACATCCATTTACATCGTGCTACAAAGGCAAAAGAGACAGTTATTTTTCCTTCAGTAATTTTACTATAACGTTTTAATAGGGAATTCTTCGACATATATCGATTTTGGAAAGAGAATCTTAGATATTTATAAAAGAATAATGTAAGCATTAAAGGTTTTTATCTCTTTACTCGAAGTATGAGAAAATGCTGATAGCAGCGGGTTTATATAGATTGTGTAGAATCAATTAAATAAAAGGTTGAAACAGCAATAGGAAATAAGAGAACACACACACACATATACATACGGGAATATGTGCGCATGTGTCAATTATTCTATTTTTTGTGTTTTTAACAATATTTCCTTATTATAGTCTCAATAATTTTCAAGCAATTTCTAAGAATTAGAATGAAATAATAATACCATAAAACTATAAATGAAACCATATAATAAATAAAATGCATGCATTCTAATTCAAATTAATTTTTTATCTGAAATTTATGAGTTAAAGACTGATATATCATCTAGATTACTTTAATTTAAATTAAATTGCTTTCAATTTTTCCTCAAATAATGCTAAAGAAAAGGTTTAATGTTAAAAAAATGAATATGAAAATGAAATCGGAATACCATGAAATTAGATGAATTAGATGAATTTTCTCCTATTATTTCCGATTTCCCTTACTAATCCTACTTTTATGAGATCCAAGACCGTATCCGTATTCTGGTATTCTGATCTGAACCCTTAAATCCCATTTTCCATCGTGGTTAAGCTGAAGGAATACGCTATTTCGATCGATTCAAATACATTGAAACGATTTTAGTAGTTTCATTTTGCTGTAAATACCGTCTGTATTCATTTTTAGAAGATGATAGCATTATTTTTACTCTGAAAAGGTTGTAAATTTATCATTATTTTTACAAAGAAATAACTTTTTTATGAACCATATTTCTCTATACTATGTATTAGATAATAATTATTAGTAATTTCAATGACTTCTGAAAACCGAAACCATGAAAAATATATGGAAATCACGCACAAAGACACTCACCCTCACATACAGAAACACACATGAACTCTCACAGGCTCACACACATATTCATACTTATGTAGATATGGATAGATGAATAGTTATACATTATACATAAAACAATTTA
This sequence comes from Argiope trifasciata, assembly GCA_026543055.1. Lineage (NCBI taxonomy): Eukaryota > Metazoa > Arthropoda > Arachnida > Araneae > Araneidae > Argiope > Argiope trifasciata. Next base: position 1,157,473 of record JAPMOQ010055289.1, on the reverse strand, counting down.
ATTAAAAAAAATTTTAAATAAATTTTGTGGGAAAAATGATTTAAAAATATGTCTTTAAGTAACAAATAAGTAAAGCGTAACTTATCTGAATATCAATTTATTAGACTTAGGACTGATTATGCGAAACAAAAGAAAATCGGAATTCGATATTGCAGTACCCTTCGAAAAGGCCATAGCAAGCTGGAAAATATCTTACTTATTTAAAATACTCAAGAAGAATACGAAAAATTGTTTCCTGTTTATTTCATAGTATTATGTAGCATTTTTTAGTGTATTAGTTACACCAGTGTTCAACAAATTTGAAAACAAATAAGAAATGTTCAACTTGTCTATGTCATTCATTCTCTATATCTCTTACTTACAAAGTACGTCACAAATTTGAACATTTTTTTAAATCTACGGGATATGATAACTACAAGTGAAATTGAAATTTTATCTTGGTCTTTTTTTCTGAGAAAAAAAAGTAGTATTTTAAAACACCTATCACAGTTTTAAAATTTTTATTCTCAAAGAATAAGACTGTATATTAATAAAAATCTCTAATTTTCCTGCATTTGCATTAATTCTTTATATAATAATTAAATTTTGGAAAACAATAGTCTTTTTAACTTGCCAAAAATATGTTTTATTATTATTTTATACGAAACAGACAAATAATATTTTTAATGCACTGTTATACGATAAACACAATATTACTTTTCATGAAATATAATATTGTGTATATCGTATAACAAAGTAAATAAAATTTTTAAATAAAAATTCTGATTCAAATAAATAAAATTATGATTGTATAAAAATTGTTATTTAAAAATATTTTACATTGTTTGCTGTCAAATGTGGAATAAGAACAAAAAAATTAAAATTAAAAATATTTATTTGGATAAAAAATCTGATCTGCGGATTATGCATATGATATTTTGTCATTGGAAAATAGAGTTTATAGAGACGGAGAAAGTAACGTATCTCGAATCGTCCTTCTTTCATTTTTCAAGAAATGCGTATTTGTTGATCAATAATATTCAATGTACCAGAATGAATAGCAAATCTGAGGAATTAATAAATTGTTAAACGAATGCGACAGGTTTAAATAACGCTGATGTGCCGAAATTTGTTTTGGTGGTTAATATTAGTTTGAGATTTCTTACAATCAGATAAAAACTATTTTACTATGATCTACAGATTAACTAAACTTAACTTATATATTAGGAAAAACCCAGTTGAGTAGGAACTAATAACCAAGCTGTACCTTTTCGTAATGCTGATTATTTATTTAATTATTTCCATCTCAAAAATATTGCTTTCGTGTATCTCATAAAACTAAGTCATTCATTTTTGATAAAAGATATAAAGATAAAATGTATAAACTACTCTAAACTGCAGGTATTAAATTATTATGAAAGTTCCCACAAAATACGGAACATTTTTATTAAGAAGCAGTAAAAAATCACTGTCTTGGAGAATTTTCAAGAAATAATAAAATAACATTTGATGAGCAATAATCTATTAACTTTCAAATATACTCTTTTCAAAACAAATTAATACTGTGAATGGAAATGAAGACATGTAATCTTTTAAATTATCTCTGTGGAAATTCAAGAAATACGGAAATAATTATAAACGTGTATATAACAAGCCTGCAAATTTAATGAAGGAATTTGGGAAAATTTAGATTTTATTTAATAAACCTTCCAGAATATGATTATGCAGTCATAAATTTAAAGGTCTAGTTTCTATCTCATATGATAATTTCCTCTATATTTTGGATTTGTATGGATTTTTCTGGCGTAAGAGTGATGGTTTTGAGTATGCTGGTTAAAATCATATCAATATACAATGATCAACAACAGATAGTATACACAATTGATTAAAAGTAAACAAGATTTCAATGAGCGCATCCAATTTTACAGACTTGGAAAAGGAAAAAAATTTGAGCATGTGGTGTCTGACCAAGTAAGAAAGGTAATGAATTGTTCGTGTTCTGAAAAATTAGAAATTGTTCTGCATTGAAATTTAAACATTTTGCCATTATATAATAGAGATACTTTTGACAATCACGATGAGAACATAGATGTAGTCGTTCAGTAACAAGTAAAAGGTTGGTGAATCTAGTATCCTCAATGAGTGCTTAAATGGGTTAACGTTGTGTTTGGTTTTTGATTCGGTAATGACGACTACATTTGTGAATGTGATTTGATAGCATGTAGTTTATTTATTTCAAATAGAAGATGGTAAAGGCTGCAAAAATTAATTCTCAATTATGTAAATCGATACATTTTTGGAAGTAATTTTCTTTCTTTTCCCAACTGCATTACTTTAGACCAATTGTAAATGAATTAATAAATGCATTTTTAATTCTTAGTTGAGAGAATGGCATTAAAATTGTATATGCAAATCATGTGATAAAAAAAAAACATTTTTTCCACTCTAATTTACTGTTTTTAAAAATTATTTTTTCACTTCATTCATTTATTATTCAAATGCACTTAATTTTTTAACAGCTACATATTTTTACAGCACCAACGGCAATCAGATTTGAAATGCATATTTCGTTTAATAATAAAATCGAAAAGTATATGTTTGATTGTTGTTATTCTACAAGAGACAAGAATTACGAAATTCAGCCTAAGCATATTTGGAAGATGAAAATAGGTGATAAAGATATTTTTTTTTAATTCCAAATGTAGGAAAATAAGAAAACTTTTGAATAACATAGTAATATTTATTAAATATTAAATAGCAAAAATGTTTTATAATATTATAAAATCCTAAGCAATAATTTTCTCTGAAGGGCTAATTAAGTTTCCATATTAATTTTCTCTAATTTTCTACTAATAATTTTTTATTAAAATAATTTATGCATATATTACCAGCGTACTTTTAGTAGTAACTAAATTCAAATTATTTAATTTGTTGCAAACATTATTTTGTCCTGATTTTCTTTATATTTTTAATTAAGAGGATATAAAACCCAGCCTTATATTCCTGCATCTTTATTAGGTATCGTTTCAAAAAAGGACTCTAATCTTTTTTTTTTCTTTTTAAATTTAATTGCATTTTAATTTGTGTTTTAACTTCAGTGGTGCAAAAAGATTAATTACTTTTTTTTCATCTTTTTAACTATCTATCTTTTATATAATAAAATCGCATTACAAAGTTATATTATCATTCTTTTAGCTTGAAATATTTTTTTTTGTAATTCAATGCTAAAGAACAAAACCCTTGCACGAAATTAAACAGAACTCCCAATCTTCAATGCTTAATGATTTAATAAATTCCGATTTTTAACAACATAATTCAGAAAGCAATTGATTGGATTAACCAAGAACATGCTATTTTTTGAACGTTTAATCAGTCATTTGGTAAAGTGATAGAAAATATTGACGATTAATAACTCAAAGACACGACAAGTGTAAAACTTATAATACACCACTAATTAAATGCCAGACAAAATATGGAATTTAAACATCATTCGCAAAGGAACTCACTAACACCACGGTATAAAAGATTTGATTGAAAAAATACCGATGAACAAGGAAATTAATTTTGTTTATAGGGATTTTAATTGAATACCGACAAAAAAGATTTATTTTTATATACAGATTTTGATTGAAATAATGCCAACAAACAGAGAATTTAATTTCGTATTGGAAATGATTGATGTTGAAATAAAAGATTTGATTGAAATAATACCGGCAAACAAATTATTTATATTTTCATTAAAAAATGATCAAAATATTACCGAAAAACAAAGGATTTACTCTTGTATAAAAAATTAATTTAAATAATACTGATGGACCAAGGGTTTTTATACAAAATATTTCTGAATAATTTGTCACGTAAACCACATGTAATTGATAAGCAACACATTATCAAATGCGCTTAAGAAATACGTTTTGCCTATTAGTCCAAAATTATTTCATCATTATACATATTTTGCCAATCAACAAATTACTTCTCCTCATTCGGAGACAATACATCTAGGTAAAATTAACTTGTCTTATTTCATGTAACCCTCTAATACTGGAAGGAAATACGACCAATCTCCTTGGTTCATAGCTCGAGTAGAAGACAGAATTTAATGAGGAAAAGAAATTGGTTCTTTCCAGGCAGTAGGAAGATTCATCCCATTAGCCGAGAAAGATTGATTATTAAACAAAGGAGAAACTATTCTAGAGATAAGGAACACAAATCACTTCGTCCATAACATGGTGAAAGAGGAGAAGCTGAAACAATATGATGGCTATAAAAACGATTGCTTTTAGTACTATTGGCTATGAACGATGTTTGTTGATTCTATGACTTCCTATAAAAATACTTCACTGGATAGGAATTGACTTATGTCCGGGCCAATATAGATATTTCAGAGGTGGTTAATGTAATAAGAGGTTAAAACATACGTTTGGTGGCTTTGTTTTATGAAAATTTTTAATTTTCTTAATAATTTGATGAATTCATGGTTTTGTCTTATAAAACAAGAAGTTACCATTAAAATGGAATAAAAAGAAATGCTTAGGAATTAAGTGGATTATATATACTTGTTGGTAACTTATTTGAATTCCTATTTTTATTTCTTTATCAGGTCTTTTCTGCAATTAGCTCTAGATTTTAATACAAATATTCTAGCTTGGAGCTGAAAGTAAAATAACTTAGGAAATAAAATTGAATAGTACAAAATTGGTTACGTTAATAAACAACGGCACTGTTGGCATATCCATCTTTTTGTTGTTGGTGGTGGTGTTTCTCTTCAACACGTAAATCTAAATCTCGTCTGTAAATATATTTTAAGGAATGGACTAAACAGATGTTTACAAATCAATGGGTTGCAATCAAATGTACCATAATATCATATAGCATAATTTTCCACGATTGATCATTGTATAGTATATTGTGAATGCTTCAATGTATCTAAATTTGAAAGACTTAAAAATAACTACATATTAGAATTTCAAAATAATTCAAAGGAAATTCTGTAAGTATATAACTGAAATAACCTTTTTAGCTTTTACTTTTTGATATATTTGAAATAATTCAAACCCTATTCATAGTTTTGTTTATCAAAAACTATCTCATTATAACATTTTATTATGCTCTTGTGAAATTCAATATCGCTCAATCTTAAGAAGAAAAATAAATATGCTCATTAATTTACTGACAAAATATTTTTTTATTTAAAATCCATATTATATTATATGCTATTATATTTGCATTACTTCCCAAATGTTTTGGAAAGATGCGATTTTTAAGGATGTCTATATGTATAACTATTCATCTATCTATATCTACATAAATATGAATATGTGTGTGAGCCTGTTAGTGTTCATGCGTGTTTCTGTATGTGAGTGTGAGTGTCTTTGTGTGGGATTTCCATATATTTTTCATGTTCTCGGTTTTCAGAAGTCATTGAAATTACTGATAATTATTATTTAATTCATAGTATAGAGAAATATGGTTCATAAAAAAGTTATTTCATTGTAAAATTAATGATAAATTTACAACCTTTCCAGAGTAAAAATAATGCTATCATCTTCTAAAAATCGAATAGAGACGGTATTTGCAGCAAAATGAAACTACTAAAATCGTTTCAATGTATTTGAATCGATCGAAACAGCGCATTCCTTCAGCTTAACCACCATGGAAATTGGGATTTAAAGACTCAGATCAGAATACCAGAATACGAATACGGTCTTGGATCTCATAAAAGTAGGATTAATAAGGGAAATTGAAAATAATAGGAGAAAATTCCTCTAATTCATCTAATTTCATGGTATTCTGATTTCATTTTCTTATTCATTTTTTTTAAACATAAAATCGTTTCTTTAGCATTAGGAAAATCTTTAGCATTATGAGATGAAATATTTGAGGAAACATTGAAAACAATTTGAATTTCAAGGCAACAATTTAATCTATTTATAAGAAATCAGGAAACAATATTTTAAAATGTATAAAAGTTCATAGGCGTGGTTGAAAAATAGAAAAATTCAGTTTACATTTTATGCGATTAAAATTTTAAAAAGATCTGATTGAAGTGCGAATTTGAATTTCTAAAATGTATATATACAAATTATAAAGTTGTGGATCCAACAATCTAGTCTCTAGAGCACAATATCCACAAAAATTAATCAAGATATAAAGTATTTTCTCCCAATTACTAGGATTTGTACTTTCCTATCAGATATCCTAATATTTTTTTAATTGTATTCTATCAACAATGATGATTCAGGTATTTTCGGCCGACTTTCCACCCTTTTTTAACAGTCAATTGTACATGTTTCTCTATCAAAACCCGAATTTCACATAAAATCTAACTTGTTGACGCATCATTTCAGCCTTTAAAGGATGGGAAAAAAACAATAATCTCTCTAAATTTATTCTTCTGAGACTTGTTATATTTACACCATAAGCATTTTCATTTTTTTACATCTGTGGATGCATTATCAATTTTAGCTGTATTTTTCTTGAATATAATTTATACTTATAATAAAGCTCAATGTGTGTGTGTGTGTGTGTATGTGTGTGCGTGCGTATATGTGTGTGTGTGTGTGCGTGTGTGTGTTGGGGCTCTACAGGCCAGACCGTTGGACTTATAGCTACCTAATTTGGTACATGTATACCTTGGAGGTCGGGAATGTGCACCTCGGAGCCCTTGTTTTGAATTTTTAATTAGAATTTGAATTAGTTAAAATTTAAGCAAAATTTCGACGTTTTTCCGCTATAACTTCCGAAAATATTATTGCACAAACATGATTTTTATATCAATTTAAAGATTAAAAAATTAGCTTTCTAACGGTATAAGTTTTTAACTTATAACGTAAGCTTCTATTTTTAACGAATTTTTAAAGATCTATTTTAACCATGTTTTTATCACGTGACTGGATAAAAGAAAAGAAAACAATGCCGGAAGTTCAAATAAAAAAAAACTTATCATCGCAAATCAAATCTAAAGAAATGCAACGTTTAGCACGTCACCGGATAAAATAATTGAAATATAAAACGTTATACTTTCTAAAAAATTAAATGCAAAGCAAAGGTTTCTATAATCGCTTGCAATATCTAAATATTTAACTCAATGAATCTTCTTTATTTACGGTAAATCCGATTGAATTTAGACAGGATATGTATTGAAATCCCGATTTAATCTCATATTTCTATAATCGTTTGCAATATCTGTATCATTAATTCAATAATATTTTTCCATTATAAAATGTGATAGTTTCTAAAAAAATGAATGCAAAGCCAAGGTTTCTATAATAGTTTGCAACATTTAAATCATTTATTGAATAACTTTTTTCCCTTTTTAGCTTTCTTAAAAAAAATATTTAATATTTTGGCAACATAACCGAAAAAATTTTTTAGAATGCATTACTCATGGCGAACCAGCTTGTCGCCAAACGCGGCTAGTAGTTAGTAAAACAATTAACCATTCCATTTTTTTTCAAACTTCATTTTCCTCTTTGAATATATTTATTCTGTCTTATTTTACTGAATTTCAATCACAATTCTTAAACTTAATTTATGATAAATTTTTTTGAAACGAAATGAGATGATTTGTTAATTGAAGGTAATTAGATAAACTATATATATAAATAATTAAATTGATATTAATTAGTTTACTTGCTCCTGGACTCGATGAAAGCGTTGATTTGCCCAAAGAATGTTCCTACATTTTTTTAAAGTATTTTTATCTCTTTAAAACATAAGTTAAATTGATGAAACTTCTTACTATTGCTAGGGGATAGGAAAGGTTTAAAACGACTGCGTTGAGTATTATTTTAATATGATTTAGTCTTCTAATATAAAACAATTGAATAAAAAACCATACATCATTTCTTCATCAAACTCACTAATATTTCAAATAATGACGCATCCACTTTAATTTTTTATCTATTTTTACTCTACATTTATGTTAATACTAGCTATTACCCGCGACTCCGCTCGCATGGAAACTTTGATGAATATGTAGAAAAACTATCAAATAATGACAAATAAAAAATTTAAAACTAATCTAAAAACGATGCATTTAAAAGTATAAGTATATACTAAAAATATGTAACAAACATAAATACTAACCTAAACTAATAAAACTAACCTAAAAACAATTTATTTACATTATATACTCAAAATAAAACAAAACAGCAAATCAAGTCCGTATTTCTTTGAAATCAAATCAAATCTATTTTATTTATTGATCTAAATTGAGATATCTACAACAGTATTATATACATAGTTTTCAAACTTTAAATGAAAACTCACTTGTTAACAATCAAGCGTGAACTTTCAACGCTTTTCCTACGTTTCCAGTTGAACTAACGCAATGCAGATTATATATTTTTTTATTTCCTTTCTTCTGTTTTCTTTTAATTTAAAATTACTTCAGAATGAATTCGAAAGATTGGTTAATTAACACAATTTGATTTTAAAACATCAAACAGTAAGAAAATAAATAGAATCGTTTGAAATAATCCTTCTAACCTGATTACTGTCGGAAAAAAATTTGCGAGAATTTACCTCAGCTTTCTGGCGTGAAAGTTAGTTTTTAATTAATAAAAAACTAACCACTAAATTAACCGGAATAAAAGGTTGCATATGTTCTATTCCTGGCAATAATCCATTTTTTTGCTAAATTTCATCCAATTCCGTTCAGCCATTCTGGCGTAATTGACTAACGAAGATCCATCCATCCAGATTTTCACATTTATAATATTAGCATATATATGTAGAGTTTTAACATATTTATATCACTTTCTGTTGGTTCCATTTGATTTCCTTTGATTTCCAAGGAACTTCAGCTTTGTAGGTTGTTCCCAAAAATGTAACATTATCACTTCGCAGAGTAATACACCATACTTTGAAATATTTATCCATTTATGTTACTGTATGTAAAACATTCAAGTTATTTACAACACTTTTTTGTCTGTCCCGTTAAATTCACATAATATCTTCACCTGTAGAAATCATTTTTTTATTAAATGTAGTATTATTGATATGTATTTAGTTACTGTATGTAGAGTTTTTATACCATTAACAAGCAAATTAATAATATTTAAATCTTTAAATAGAATCGATAGAAATTTAGTTTTATGAAGACAATTAGCAGTTATTATAAAGGAGGTAACTTTAAAGAAATATTCTTCAGTATCGAACAATTTCCGTGAAAAGATTAAAAAGAAATTTTGAATTCTTAATAAAGAGTTTATAAAACTTTTTTATATCTTTAATAAGTGTAAACCTCCTACGAAAAAATATAATTTACTAACAGAGTTTTTTTTAGTTTTATGCCCTTTATAATATTTATTCAACAGAGATATTAATTTTGAAATATTTTTACCTTTAATAATTTTATTTTCTTAAGGTAGCTTTTGTCTATATATACAGTTTCCAAAATTTCCTTTATCCGAAATATTTCGTACATTAAAACATCCGGTTCAGCGGAAGTTCAGGTGATTCTTTTCAAGCTGATATCTCCATAAGAAATCGATAAACGTTCTTCCTCTTCGAAATCGATTGAAGGAAAACTCAAGTGCGATCATCCGGCGTGTTGCGCAGAGGACAGAGAACAAGACACGATGAAGTCTGTCAAGTAGAACAAAAGACCTTCGTGATCAGCTCATTCCCGGGTTTCCATCTTATATATTTCTTGGGAAAATAGCTTTTTGTATGGTCTCTTAAGAACTTCTAATTCGTTTGACAAGCATTTAAAATTTCCCCAGGGATACACTTTATATTAAATTTAGCACTGACACTTTTGACTGGAGTATGGGGTCTTAGAGTGGATGAAAAGGCATTAGTAAATTCAAAATGATATGCAAATTTAGAATGGTCGAATCTGATTTAGAGAATGCAGAAATGGATGCTGATATTTTCTGCTGTTTCACTTTCATAGACTGCATGTAAATATACACAACGTCTTGGTGGCTAGGAGTACCTGCAATCGAATATAAGCTGGCATGGCCAACTACCTCAAAGGATCGTGCATGACGTGATCAGCTCATTCCCATGTTTTCATTCTATATATTTCTGAGAAAAGTGTTTTCCGTTGTCCTTGTAGGAACATTTAAATCATTTGGTGAAATTTTAAAATTTCTCCTTGGATGCACTTTATATTTAATTTGTGCTTAGAGCCCTTGCTTGAATTTTGATAACTTAGTATGAATAAATGGAGATCAGGAAATTCAGAAAAATGTGCACATTTAGAATAGACGAATGTGATATAAGGAATGCATAAAATGATTTTAGAATTTTCTGCTCTTTTATTTTCGTAGATGAATGAAATTATGCATTTAATCTGTGTGAATACTAATATAAGCATATATTCATCTGAAATGGTTTAAAAAGCAGTTTTGAGTGGGAATATTTCCTAAAGTAATCACGACAATCATTTCCTTTTTAATATTTTATAGAATTTTAAAAAGAATTTGAAATTTACATCATAAGGTATTAATTGAATTTGATTCTAAGAATTAGGAAAACTCGTTTGGGTCACTGTTGATTCGAAAATCAGATATATCCGAAAAGCTCAACGCACCCAGTATCACTCACACATACATGTACACCATTTTATGATATTATAAATATTTACAATGTAGTGTAACATTATGGACATTAAACTATATAATATCGTATAATGTTGGACAATATTGTTGAACACGATATTAACATCAGACTAAAATTAATATTAGAAAACAGATCCTAATAAACTCAGTAATCTGAAAAAAAGATATGTTGAGATATGTATTTTAGATTATTCAGTGATAATTTGTTCATAAAATTACGCTGTAAAAAATCTAACAATTTTTAGAATCAAAATTCATTATCTAATAACATTTCTGGAAGAAAATTTGAAATCGTAACTTGGAAACAAGAAGCAAATCTACGTCCAAAAATTTGCAATGTTTGATACCAAGATTTACATAATAAAGGTATTTTTATACCAAAAACTCCCTAGAATAAAATACCCTAAACATATAGTTAAAATGCGTTTCTTAATTTTCTCTTGAGGCAAAATTTTCTTAACAACAACAACAAAAAATGACGATACCTTAATGGACACGTGCCGTAGCCAATCAAATTCTTTTTTTTCCTTCGGAGCTTGTTCGTAAATTTGTTTTTTAACCGCTAGTCAGAGTTTTACAAAGAGAAAAAAGAATGATAGCCTTAGGGCTTGCTAGAGAGTGAAAAAAAAGATTTCAAAGGTTAAGTATTTTTTTAAAAGCTCAGTCAATGTTTTGAGTAGAACAGGAAGTTTACCATTTTTAAAAGCGGATTGACAGGAATATCTAACTTTTAAAAGCCAGCATGAAAAATGGGCTGCAGGCATAGAATATTAGAATAAAAAATTTGAACACATTTAGATTTCAAATAATATTTCAATTACTATGAAGTTAGGAAAATGCAGTAAACCTTCTATTCCGGTTAATGTTATTTTACGTAAATTTTAATGTTCAATTGCAAAATATTTCTTTATAAGCGCATTTAAAACTAAATAAATTTTAATAAATTATGTTTATATTTGTTGACTGTTTTTAAAATAATGATTGATTTAAAGCACATAATTCTGATAAAAATGAAATTCATAAAAACAATAGGTTTCCAATTAATCGAAGCTTGGTAAGTATTAACCAATTTTTTGATGATACAACTAAATATACCTCTATTTCGTGCATATTATTAATCAGAAATTGCATTAAATGTTGCAAGATTTTTTTACGTCTTACATTTACAAAATAAAAATACTTTTTGGGTTTTAATTATTTTTATTAGCATTTACTGAAGCATTTTTTACATAAATAGAAAGATCCAATGTTCATGTGAAGGCTGCGGTAATGATGCAGTCTCATCTTTTATCCTCAAATTTCTAGGCTGGATATGTGATCCCACTGATGAACGATTGTGTAAGTAGGGATGATGCGCGTTAAATCAGTTGGGATCAAAAGTCATATCACTGGCATGATGAAGAAGTTTGGAGAGGTGGGTAACACTCTCTGGGTGTGGTCTCCATCCCCGAAACACTATTCAAAGTTATATATTCTTTTCGAAATAGTCGTAGGTGCTTACAAAGCGACGTTAGTATTATCTAAATTCAACATTTATTTGCATTATCATAATTTTTAGTCGGTTTAAAAAATTAAAAATGTTTTTAAATTAAAAGAAAATAATCTGCATTATATATATGTGTGTGTGTGTGTGTGTGTGTGTGTGTGTGTGTGTGTGTGTGTGTGTGTGTGTGTGTGTGTGTGTGTGTGTGTGTGTGTGTGTGTGTGCGTGTGTGTGTGTGCGTGTGTGTTTAATTGTAAAAAAATCAAGACTTTAAGCTGCTTTTTATTCTATTCATTATAATGTGACAAACCTTTTACTACATTATTACACCGAATGTTGAAATCTCTATTCGAATAATATATGTGAAAATAAATTTTGAGAAGAAATTGTAAACATAATCGGAACTCAATACTTCTTTTTTCCTGTATACTGCTTGGAATTTTTCATGATTACAGTAAAAAAAAAAATACACTACATTTTATTCTATTAATTATAATGTGATAATATTATTGTTTACATTAGTGATATTGAGATCTCTACTTGAAAAAATATATGTAAAACAAATTCCTAAAAGTGATTTTAAGCATAATATGTACTCAGTATTCTTTTATTTTCAGCGTACTACTTAGAATTTACACGACTTGAGTTTTTAAAGTTATATTGTGTTTTTTATTCTATTCATTACAATGTGATAAGTCTATTTTTTACATTATTGCACTGTATGATACAATCTCTATTTCAAGAATATGTGTAAAACAAATTTTCAGAAGAAATTGTAAACATATGCTGTACTCAATATTCCTTTTTTTTTCTGTAAACTGTTTAAAATTCAAGTATTAAAAAAGTTGCGCTGCATTTTATTTTATTCATTAGAATGTGATAAGACTATTTTTTATTTCATCAAATGTTGTGATGTCTACTTAAACGATGAAAAAAAAGGCCTAAATGAATCGCTTTGAGTTATTCTTATTCAAACGTTCAATCTTCCGATAACGAACTTAATTGTCTTACGGATAACCGACTTCCCTGACAAAAAGCTCACTCATGCAACTCTTAACCAGAGTGCTGTAATGATCATAATTACAAAGAATGCAATTAAAAGTCAAATCGTTAAGCTGAGGTGAAAGCTATTGAAAAAAAGGACTTTCCACTGTGAGCATCAATGTCTCGTTTAGCTGAAAAAGTAGACTGCGCTTAACAATTATATCAATCTTAATAGTAAAAAAGGGGACAAAGAGGGATTTTTTTATAGTTAAGAGAATTTTTATGTTAGTATAAAAGCTAGAATAGGATAATTGCACTTGAAGTTACGGAATTTTCAAGAGCTCGCAAATTGTTCCCTCAGACATCATCGTTTGTAAGCCTCTTCATGTTTTAGGGTGAGTCTGACTTACGGGATGCAATTCTTGGCTTTCTTCGCCAATCTTCTTTTTGGTCAAAGGTCAATCATTTAAACCAAATGCATGATTCAATTCAATAAATTCAATCCATCTAATGATGTGCAGTATTATAAGATTTCAAACTGTTATATTTGCTCGCTCTTGAACTTTATTGTTAATTAATGTAAAAATTTAGGTATCTCTTAGGTAATACTTCCTATTAAATAATATTATGATCTATATTTTTTTATAGATTTATGCTTGATATCGGGATTTACATATCCAGAAAATCAATTGACATTTTAAAACTAAATATAAACTGTTATGAATGTAACTTACAGAATGTAATTCTTGGTTTTCTTCGTTAATCTTCCTTTTGGTAAAAGGTCAGATATTTAAATTAAATTCAGGATTCAATTCAAGAAATTCAATCCATCTAATTTTGTGGCATATTAAGAGATTTTTCTCATTATCGAATGTAAATTTACTGTTACTTGATGTAAAAATTTAAGTATTCCTTATGCACTGATTCCTTTTTCTAATAATATTCCGATCTATATTTTGTTTCTATAAATTAATGATCGATATCATGATATACATTTCCAGAAAATTAAATGGCATTTTAAAGCAAAACATCTATTTTAGTAAAATTATTTAGTAGTATGTCTTTCTATTAAGTTAATAACTTATTTTCTTTCCTACTATACTATCATTCATCACTCTCTTGAGTTAATTATATCTATTTTTCCCGGTGATTCCTTTTTCCATCATAACTTCCATTTTGGTGAAGGTATAAAAATTTTGCTAACAGATTAGATTACTATATAAACAAAATTGGATGAAAAAAGTATGTACTCTATGTGGTTTCCATTTTTTTAAAATCTAAAAATAGTTAAAATTACCCTATTCTTAAATAAATATGTCCTAGACTATCTTATGATAAATTTTTAAGAAAAAAGTGTAATTTTTTAAAAATTTATTATATGACTGTTCTCTTATTTTGATTCCGAAAAAGTATTCATTTTCCTAAATAATATTTAGTTTTGATTCCCCATTCTGTTTATTATAAAACTTCTTGATAATTTATTACATTCTGTGTCTCAAAAATATATTTATTATAATATCTTAGATTTTTTTAAATATTAAACACTGTTGCAAATACATTAGTAAGTACATCATCATCATAAAATATTTTAATTGTTAGTTGCTCCATATTCGCTTTATCAGACTTTTTTTTATTTTGAAATTATATTTTTGTATATTTTTCGTATTCATCAATATTTGTAATCAATACATTTTAGCCAAATTTATAACAAATGTAATGCATCAATTATTGGAACTTCGGAGCATCGTCTTATGAAAATTATTGATTATTAAGAAATTGCATCTCATAATTCGGTGAAATTAATGATTGCAACAAGTTTAATAAATTATCATTGTTGAAAAAAATCTTATAAGGGGTTCGAGAATAGGAACAGCAAAAATTGCGTGCATATCTCCTAAGAGACGAAAGGAAGTCATCTGTAAGACTTACGGAACATTTGCTGTCATCAAACTTATTTTTGGAAACAAGAAATAAGATTTCGGAAATACGAAAAAGTACTTTTGCACTTAAGACATTTTTGCGAATATTTCATTGATTTGTTCCTTGAATTAATAAACTTTCAAATGAATTCCAATAAATTTATAATATAGATAACATGTAATAAACAAGCATTTGGAAATTTTATATCTTAGATTTATGGCTTAATAACGGTAGAAATCTTTTTTAAGTTGGTATTGAATTATTACATTTTAATTTTTTTCATTTCATATATGTAATAATTTTTCTAATATGAATAGCTATTTTTGATATGTTTTATTCGTTATCGAAGATACTAATAATAGTGTTTAGGCATATTTCATGTAAACTAAAACTCAATGAAGATCAAGATTCGAGTTGAAAAAAATTGATTTATGTTTTATATCTCTAACTGCAATAACATGCTTCGTTTGATTTTATCAGTTTTTCATATTTATAAATAAATCTTAATATACTGCAAGGAAAGTTCGAAATCTTCAGACAAAAATATATTGGGTATGACGTATTGGGTTTTAGAATTATAATGTTCCCAAATGAACAAACAGAGGCCGCGATAGCCTGGTTGGTAGAGCGTCAGTCTCGTAACCGAAAGGTCGGGGGTTCTGTCCTCGTCTTGGCCAAAGACCGCCGTGTTGGCTAATGGCAGTTGGGGCACGTTAAATATGTCGAGACTGCAAAGTCCTCCAAGTTCCCATAACAAAACGATACCTCTGGGGGTACTGAATCAGGAATGAGTCGGTCTCTGATTTGGATCTAAATTCCGACTTGCTGATGGATGAATGTGTGTATAAATGAATTCGACCACCCCCTTAAAAGGGTTGTGTCGTGTGTGTGAGCTACATGTCGGGCTTCTGCCCTCTGGGTGCTCAGAGGTCTTTACCCTCAGAAGCTACTGCACCCCCTTTCCGTGAGAAAACACGGACACGACAACAACATGAACAAACAGACATAATTTCAAAAATATGTCCGTTGTGCTCAAACAGCGAATTTGTTAATGATTACAGAACTTTTTCCTCAGATTATTTGCATATGGAGAATTTTTTTTTAAGTTTATTTCTCCTGCGATTAACATTTTTTTGAATTGTGAAGATTAATAATTGATTAATTTATTCTATTATCGTCCGCTTTGAGAAATTGTAATTGGATAGTATTTCTTGTGACAACTGTTGTCTTAAAATTTTGACAATCAAAACTTCGATAGTATTTTGTTTTTAAAAGAAATTATTTGAGAGATCAAGATTATTTGATAAACTTGACTAATACCTGAGAAGAAAACATTTCAAATTTTCAGAATTAAACTATGCGACAGAACAAAATGTGAAATATAATTCTTTCATTCATTTAAAGCTTTTTCAATCTGAATTATATGCTCAAATCTAGGATTTAGAATTGAATGATATAATTAGTTACGATTAAATTGAACACATTATATATAGCGTTTTTTGTTGCTTATATTTAAAACATTTTCGTGATGCAAAAATGTCAAGAAACGTAAAAAGCGCATTAAACCAAAGTAATTCATTTTCAGCCCGTGCTTCATCTGAATAACTTTCGTATACGTCACCCTAAAAGTAACTTCCTAAGTATACTTGAAATATATGAACACTCTTCAGAAAGACCCTCCCGGAAGTGAATGCGCATTCATTATCTACCCATCCCATCCAGTCCGCGGTCTATTCTCCTCATAAAGATAAGGAAGAATTTAGAGCACTCTTTCCTTATTCTTATCTATAGAAAAATAGTACACCGCTCTTTAAAGAAAAATGAATGAAGAAAGACTGAAAACAAAATTTCTATATCTTAAGCTCTAGTTTTGTAACTTGGTATTCCATGCGGTCGAACAAAGTTATTAAATGAATAAAGACAAAAAGAATCAGTTAAATATTATGAATATTGATTAAATGTTCACCATACATTAATGGGGGTTTGGAATTGAAGGTGTAATTCCATTGCTCTTTTTATTCTCTGAGTTTATGATTTTTCTCATATTTTTCTCATTCATTTTGCCTTTTATTGATAAATTCTTTTTTTTTTTTAAATTTTTGAGTATCAAGTATAAAAGAGAAGACATTGCATAAAAAGTGTTTGAAATTTAAGTAGAGTTTTGTTGAAATATCAAAAATGACTTATTCCTGGCTCAATTATAATAGTAAAACAAATCTTAGAATTTTTAACAATCGTCGAAATAAAGCGTCCTTGAAAACATATCAGTAATAATTGTAGTGTTCTATTGTAATCAACCTTCCCTTTTTCTTTAAAAATTACAAGTATGTTTTGTAGATCCTGAAAGCGTCTTTCAATTCCTATATTTAACAAAGAAACAAATTATTAGCTCTAGATTTTATAAAAGAATAAAGAAGAAAATAAAATAAATTAATTTCAAATGGAGATAGAGTTTTAAACTTTTTTTATTGTTTAATTAATAAAAATATTTTTAAAGAAATGGTTTTGATGATTTATCTTTAGAAACATTTGTAAATAATTTTAATAATTAATATAAGTCCTTGATTTTTTTCGAATCGAAATATTATATAAAAGAATAATAAAAATTAGTTGTATCAATAGACAAAAAAATAGTTATTGCTTTATTTACTAGTTTTTTTAAAAAATTTTATCCTTTTTTATAATGAACATTTTGTAGAATTTTGACTTCAATTGCTTTTTGACTATTTTCATTTGATAAATAATTTATGAATAGCAAATATTTTAACTAACGTAAATAATAATGAATATTGTATGCATCATAATGTGTGAAATGCACATAAATTAGTTTTTTTATTCTTTACTACCAAGTAACAAATGGAATTATCGTTAAATGAAATGTTATTTGCTTACTTAAATATTATATCATATTCATTAAAATGTATGGCATACGAATAGAGCCAACACCAATTTATGAGATTTTATGTTAGAAAACTGCTTATATATTATTCATTCTTTGGATAAAAAAATGATGAAATTTAAGTGAGGAATAATTAATAAGTGATAAAAGAATAATTCTAAGAGTAATTTTTAGAATTAATTATTAATAATTATTTATTTAGTATTTATTAGTTTAAATCTTATTGAAAAGCAATATGTTATCACTCTTTTCAATTCTTAGCAATTCTCTTTATATACAGAGTGCACATTAAAGAATATCAATGTTTAAATTTATTTTTTAAATATTTCGTTAAAATAATAAAAGTTATATTAAAGAATGAGAAAATATATTTTTTTAATTAAGTTAGTTAAAAGTCATTTGACATGTTTTAAAAATTATTTTTACTTAAATCATCATACTTATAAACATGAAAATCCAGATGCTTTAATATTCAGTGTACTTATCTTGAAATATGGAACTGATTCTTTAGACATTTCTGATCTTCCACTGCTTTATCTCTTCAATATTTTACATGTTATTGCAACACGCTACATTAGAAAAAATAAACCTTTTGTCTCTTAAAGAAGCACACTTCATTTTTGTTGAGAAAATAAGATTAATTACATATCCTGTCTCTGAAAGCATCAAAATGTAGTTTATCTTTCAAATTGCAAAAAGTGCTTTCTCTTTGCACTTTACTCATGTTATCGGAAAAGGAAAATAAACATTTACCATGAATCTTTCAACAGTTCCATTAACCACGTTCCCCATATGGACCTTCAGTTATTTTTCTCTTAAACATCTGATTATTCTGAATTAACAGTAATGTTGTAAAAATAATTTAACGAATATATTTGAATTTTGTGCTGGAGATAGAGTGAACTATAGATTAATACTTAACAAATTACAAAAAACAATTTTTAGTCATACAAAATACTCTTTTTTTTTTCTTGCTGAATACGTTAGTAAGAGAAATTACTCATTTGAATCAAAATTCTCAAAATTTACTTTAAACGCCTTCAGCCATCTAGTTCTTTTTCTCATAAACGTCTTATGACTTCAAACCAACGGCAACGGCAGCAAAAGATTTTAAGGAATATATTTTAATTTTGTACAGAAAATAGGATGAACTACAAATTATCAATTAGCAAATTACAAAGTTCACTCTTTTGTAAATTTATTTATTCATTTCAAATTACAAAATACTCTTTTTTGCTGAATATGTCAGAGAAATTATTCATTTAGTATGCTCAAGAACTAATTTAAACACTTTCAATAACCCGATTCTTATTCACCTACACATCTTAAGACTTCAAATCAACAGTACTGTCAGTAAAAGATTTTAGAGAATATTTTTGAATTTTTTAAAGAAAATAGGTTAAACTACAAACTAACGCTAAGTAAATTAGCAAACTGCGAAACACAATTTCTAGTAAGTTAATCTAACCATTTCAAAATACAACTTATGCTTTTTTTCCACTTCATCAATTTTTCTTTGCCTGATGAAACGATAAAATTACAAAAGGTGTTCATATGAAAAAATACGAAATGACACTGTGAGTATAAATGAAGACTTAATTCAAAGTCCACACCATAGGTCTGAGCACACCCATCCCAATAATTAACGAGCAGAAGAATTCCATATTCCAACAATTCCCTTGACCGTGACCTAATCGTCCACAGCGCCGTTCAAAGTCCGCTACTTGTTGAATTCCTCAAACATAGAGCACATGAACTCTTATGTGAACTGTAAGACTCTCCTAAGACTATGCAGGCACAACCAAAAGAAAAGACTTGGATTACTCATGGATGGTGTAGTTCTACTCCATAATAACGTGCGTCCACACGTCTCTAGCGTCATACAAGCAGAACTCAACAAGTTCAACTCGATCATCCATTTTACAGCCCGGACATGTCCCGGACTGCGATTTTCCTGTTTGTGGTCCCTTGAAATAAAAAGGGAAGCGTTTCAAATCAGACCACAAACTGAAAGATAATATGAAGTATTGGGCTTCGTCATAGCCACAGAAATCCTGATAAAACGGAATCCTATTTCTCGTTAATCAATGGGCTCGTTGTGCTCAGGCCTTTAGTATATGCTTTGAATAAAGCCTTCAATCATACTCTCAGTGTCGTTTCGTACTTTTTCAGTTGAATACCCCTTGTTGAATCATAATTTATGGATATGAATAAAATTGCCATTTTCCTCCCTTATTTTATCGAAAGAGAAAAACCATATTTTTTAATCATGTACAATAAAAATTTGATGTCACAATATTCTTTCATTTTGATATTGTATTTTAGGATTGCTGCTTTTATTAATGAACATTATTTTCGATTTTGGTAGCTGCAGCTTAGGCGCATGATTTCTTCTTTTCTGTTACATTTAGTTTTCTTTCTTTGTAGTTGAGAGCACTACTGCCGTTGCGACTCTTCAACCATTGGATGAGGATGGTGCAAGTAGGTTGCTTTGTAAAATTTTTATCTTGCTAAATTACCTAAGAATATTTATTTATTACAATTTAATGAGAAAAAATCTTTGTAATATAAAAAATGTGTTGCAACAGTTTTTTTCATTAATTTTTCTTAACATAATGCTAAAACAATGAAAATAAATTAATTTTTAACAATTTTTGATCAGGAATCCTAAACTGTTGATAGAGCTTTATCAAACATTCCAAAAAACTAAAATCTACATTTTTGATCAAAACACAGAGTGATTATAATTAAACTTCCCTTATAAACAGCATCATAGAACGCAAAAGGGTAAACGGATTGCTACGAAATTGGTATATAGACTTTACATGAGATACGTTCAAGAAATTTCGAAAAAAGTTCAATTTAGCAACCAAAGGGCACTTTTTCCGGAAAAATATTAAATTGAAACAACCAAATAGAATACATATATAATCCAGTACAAGAATTCTGAGTAATAAGATGTAAAACCATGAAAAAATTTCATTATAAGTTAAAAAAGTGTCGATATTTGCACGCTTGAGAATAACCGGAAACTAGGATAAGAAGACTAGGATCGCAGTGGTTGTCATTTGTTTGGTCAATTTTTCCGGCTGTTATGAAGACGGTATCTTATTTTGACATTGAATGACTTAAAGAATACTGTAATGCTTTTTGTTCGAAGTATCGCAACTGATCATTTAGGATCTGCACACTGTCCATCGGTGAATGAAGGTGGTAAAAGGAGCACCTTTCCTTACATCATCCTGGTCACAACTGCTCCTCTTCTGAAACTTCGTTCTAATCTGTTCTTGTGGCTGAAGACTTTTTTTTCACCCCTCGAACAGTGTGCTGTTATTTTTTCAATTTCCTTAATGTGGTTCGATGACAAGCGATCAGAAGCTAGTCAGTAAATGTTAATAGTGTTTCTGTATTCCATTTTGATCTCTTATTATATATTGAAATTATTTAGTATTTCCGAAAACGATGCCATCTGGTGAACATTTTGGAACTAAACTTTATTTTTAAAATTTCGTGACCGCCTCTCGTGTTTGGTTTAAATACTGAATTTCATTGCAACCCTTCACCTGTTTGAGTTGTATAACACTGTTTATAGGTGGAATTTAATTATAAACATCCTTTTAATTTTTTTTTACTTTTTCATTTCCAAAAAAATAAAAATAAAAGCTTGCTGAATTCGCAAAAAATATCCAGTTTTATTTAAATATTATTTTAATGATAGTTTTATCTAACATTCAGAAAAGTTTAAATTTTAGCTTCCGTAATTTGAATGAAAAATATTTGGTTTTTAAGGTGATGAAAAGAACCTATAAAACTAGCATTGTGATTTCACAAGAAGTGGTTACGAAATATATGAGAAAAAGAGTCACATACTTCGGATTTCAGAAGGACTCTTTAGACTGTGTCATAGAAATAATTAATATTTGATATCCTCAATTTGATTGTTGTTTTAAAATTTTTCTTTTTACCATATGAAATTGCATAATTATACATTACAGTTATACAATATTTGAGAGAAACATCAAATAAATGAAAAGAATCTTAATACTTATGATTTATTCTGTGAGAATTTTTAAAACTTTACAGAGATCAGAATATAAAAATGATAATTCGAATGAATAATTTGAACAGTGGAAAATACAGTTTGATTTCAGCATTTTCTGAAATTTTTTTTATTTTAGTATTATGGATAAAAGCATTTATTTAAAATTATTAATTATCAATAATAATTATAATTTTTCACACTTTTGAAATTTACTGTAGTTTAAAAATATATGTTAAACTCTTAAGATTAAGGAAACGACACGGTCTTGTAATTTTTCGCAAATCAATTCACCAAAAATGAAGATTTAGGCTAATGATGATTATATTCTAAAAGGTAACAAAAAAGTTCATAGAAAAGAAAATTACTTCTTATGAATATTAGAAATTTTTTTAAATGTATACATTGATTTTATTTGCACTAAATTCTTTTAAAATACTAAGAAGTTTAATTTATATTCGTAGCATTTCTATAAAACGTAGAAATTTTGAAATTTCAATCTTCAGATTTTATATTATTTTTATTTTGAGGAATTTTGTAAATCAGAAATGTATATTTTATAGCAAAACTGCAAAAACACGATATTTTACAGCAGTAGTTTAAAAAAACTCGAGATTTACTCGCATATGTTGATGCATTATTACGTAATAGAAAGATTATCCAAGACATTCTTTATGTCTGAATCGAGTCTTAATTTTTTTATAATATTGATTGGTGTTTGGTGAAAAAAAATATCTTCATTCTTTTTATTTTAATAGCAACAAAATGTGATTTTAGTGAAACAGAAATTATTTTTGTGTTTCGTTTTCTATTTTTAATCCTTGTTGTATTTATAATTAACTGTTACAAATATTATGCAATATAAAAATACCATAATACTTATAATTTCCAAATAGGTTTCTAGAAGACACTATATTTGTAAATATTTTTTAAAAAAATTATTGATTGATTGATAATTAAGAACTTTAAAAGTATTAAAATAAGGTATTGCTGTCTGAGGAAATTACTTGCAAAATATGAAACACATGCCAAATTCTAGTATACGAGGAAGTGAATGATAATTTAATTGCAGTGTTTTATTTTTACTTCTATGGAATTTGTGAAAATAATTAAAAGTGTTAAAAAACCGAAAAAAAGATTCACTAAAAATCTATAGCACTAGAAATATAATTTAAATTAAAATGAAAGATTCAATGAAAATCTGCATTATTAGCAGAAGAATTTAAACTAAAATAAATATGTTTTTATTGATCTGCTTTAAAATTTTTAAAATATTTTTTTGAACATTTGTTTTTTATTTCTAAAACAGGAAAAGAATGGAAACCTTTTAATCCAATCCTTATTTCAAAATCTTCTTTTAATAACATTTCATTTGACTGAAACCAACACTGCATTAGAAATTCTGAAATGCATTACCTCTAATTTGCCTTTCCGGAGCAGAGTGTTTCAGTAATTTGAACTGACGGAGTAATAACTGGATACGTGTCGACTAGAGAACTTGTTATAAACACAGCAGTCACGACCTGCACCTTCTGACATCGGACTGAGAATTTCCAAACAATATATCACGAACTAGTATGTCTAATATCTGTCAGCTCACATTGCAGGTATTACGTCGATCAGTAAAGCTATCATACGACGCTCATTTTAACTCAACTCTCATTAAATGCAACATTTGTGAAAGAGATATTGCTTGAATAAACCTGCAGGTATCCTAATCTTCAGATATTTGAATAAGGATATATATCAAGGATCATGAGTTTCTTGCAACATCTAGTGAACTGCTTGTGATATTCATTAGGCACAAATAAATGTTATTTGGTAGCAAATATACTTGCCGACATTTGTTGCTGTTTCTCAGCTATTAGATTGGAATTCTATTTCTTAAAGCTGAAAGAATATATGTGAAAATCCTGTGAAAGGATTTGTTAAACTTGTATCTTAATATTCCGATATTTGAATTATGATATTTAACTCATAATTTTCTTGTGACATCCATTCTTGCGGTAAGGTTAAGTCTTTTGTGATATCTATTAAGTTGCTTGTAATATTCATCAAACACGAATAAAGGCTGTTGGATAACAAATATCTTGTTGCTATTTATTATTAATCCTCAAATATTCGATAGGAATTTAGGCTCTTGAAGTCGAAAGAAAATCTGTGCAAAGTCTGGGAAAATCTTTCGTAGTGTGATTAATTTAAACCAGCGTTCCTTTCAATATTCCGATGTTTGAGTAAAGGTATATAAGAAAGGCTGATGAGTTTCTTGTGAGTTTCACTGTTTGCTTGTGATATTCATTAGGCTCCAATAAATTAAACTGAATTGTAAACATAGTTGTAGTTTTTCTAATTGTTTTTCATACAATTGATAGAAAATCAGTTTCTTGAAGTAACTGAGAATATGTAAAAATTCTCAACATTATTGATTGCTTCTTCTATTGATCTATATTTTGAAATAATTTCTTTTGTATCAACATATAACTCACTTGTAGTAGCTCTAAATTGTAATTGCAGATGTGGTAATGGTTATGAGGACATTCCACAATATATTTTCAATTGCCCTATTTTTCATCATTTGAGAAAATTTATTAAACCTCAACTACATGTATACCAAATTCTATCTAATAATAAATTGACTTTAGAAGTTGAAACTATCTCGAATTTCCTACATCATAATGAAAACCGGATTCTCCAAATTGAATAATAATTTATCTATGTTTATCAAGCATGGTTAAAAGTGAGAATGAAACAAAATACAAAAAGGATTCAATCTGGCTTTTGTTTCTCGATCAAAATAGACTCTACCTTAGATTAAGCCACTGAATATATTTATTTTTCTATTTTTTTTTACTTATTCTTTTCATTTTTTTATTGATATTTTTCTCTTCACTTTTATTTTTATTTTTCATTTAATTTTTTGTTTTCCAAATTTAAATTACCTGTTTTAGGTAACATTTGTTATTTACCAATTATTTTTCAAAGTTACTTCTGTTGTGAAATATTATATAGGCTCTTCTGCTTGAGCCATTTAGACCTCTCCACTTTTTCTTTTTATACCTGCTAGTTTTTTTTTTATTTCGAGTGATTTTCTTTGCCTGTTTTTTTCTTCTAGTATACAAACAAACATATGAAATATATTTGTTTGAATTGCTTGTCCTTTGATAAGTATTTAAATTTTATTTCTTTACATTTTAATTCTGAGCATAGTACCAGTCTAACACTACATTTTGCGCACACCTAATCATCATCAGAATGCATTAGAATATTACTCACTTTATCAAATATTCATTAGGAATTCATGTTCGTTAATTTCAAAGAAAATCTGCTAAAATTCTATAAAATATTGATTGCTTATTCTATTCATCGATGTTTGGAAATAATTTCCTTCGTATGACGATAAACTTTAATATTTTTAATTTAATTAAAATTTAATAGTTTTGTTTAGTAGGGTTTTGGTTAGCATCGGAGGAGTTCGTTCATCAGCAAAACGGTTTTAATTCAGTATTACAGAATGCATTATTTTCTATTTTTATCTAATTGAGCAATCTATAAAATTAATATCGATACAATTTCTTATTGAAGGTTAGTTGACATTAATAAACAATAACTTTAATTAATGCCTTTTTATTAAATATTCATTTTATCAACTTTAATATTTATTTTTGTACCGCTAAAAACTAGTTGGTTGCTAAAATAATTGAATAGAATTTGTGAAAGTAACAAATAGATAGAAATGATCTACACAAATAGAAATTTTAATCCCAGTTATAATATTTTACTGAATATTACGGAAATTTCTTTCTTATGACCATCACTTAGGTCATATTTGTTAAAGTATTAATTTCAGAACCATTTTTTTAGTTTTGAAAATATTATTAAACACATGTGTTATAAAGCGTTTTAATGTTTAATATAAAAACTTTATGAGTTATCCATGTTAAAATGCTAACATATTTGAAACGTAATTACTTTTATTACTTATTGTCGAGTGGCAACCGTCAAATGCAAACATGTTGCTACGCACACGTTTTATACTGTATCATTGAACGTTTCAAAGAATGAACTTAATTCAATGTTTTCTAATCAATAGAACTGCAAAATGTTTATATGAAATGCTCTGTAGAGATTTCGCCGACTCCTCCACAATTCCATTTTGCCAGAAGAAACAATATACAAAAGAAGCTAAGTGTCGACGTCCTGGCATAGCAGTTACGAACCTATTGAAAATCCTGGGTTCAAGTCCCGGTTCGGGCATGGTCTATCCGTGAGTTCTGGAAAATGCACCCTCTGAGGAAAAAAAGTTGTGCAAACGAATGTGACACATGAAGTCGCTGTCTTACTTTTGGCCCTAACTGACGCTATTGAAAAAACATGAAATGATCACTCGGCATTAGTAACAACAACAGAAGTTAAGATATACACGTCAAATAAAAACTATAACAGAATGCAAAAATAGCTAATCACTATGATATACTGAAGAAAATTAATGACTATATTTTTCAAAGCTATTATCTCACAAAAATATTTTTCGCATTATTTGAAACAAAAAAAAAACGAATTTTCGATGATGTATAGTGTTTCTCGAAATTTAAAGATTAGAAGAATTGATTCCTTCACATAAACTCCACAAAAGGAATATGATTTCATCTGGTATATGTGCTCTTTAATATGCCTTCAGACTTTTTTTGTAACATATTTATTCAATTATGTTGTCCAAAGTTTTATTTATCTTGGTCCTACAGTTACTTATGACAATAGCACAGTCAAGGTGATTCAAAGTCTCTAATGAATGGAATTAAGCCTTTTACGGATTAAATTCTTTCCAAATCCTCACTGATATCAAGAAATTAAAAAATTTTATAGTATAAACCTTGATTACAAAAACCTTAATTATCCATGGCTCAGAAACCTAAACAGTGATCTAATCAGGAAAAAATAAAATTGCCCTTTTTGAAAGAAAAATTATGCGAACATTTTTTGATGGGATAGAAATCGACAATATCTGAAGAATAAGACACAACTATGAGCTAGATAGAATCTATTGAGAGGCAGATATAATAAGGTTCATAATATATATATATATATATATATATATATATATATATAACATAAATATCTAACAAATAGGAAAGGGAAATACCAAAATGAGAGAGATAAAACCAGTGCAGACAGTCTTCCTGGCTATCCAGGAAAGAAACTGGAGCACGAGTGTCAAAAATAGAGTTCTGTGGAACATAATTAAAAGAAAGGCACTGGCCCACTCTGGGCTTTCTTGTTAAATATGATGATAATGATGATTGATTCAGTTAGTGTTTTCAGAAGTATCAAGCAGAAAAGTGAAATTTAAAAATATCCCCATATTAGTTGCAGAATAACTAAAAAGGTGTATAATCCGAGCGAATAAGCTTGTCGCCGGAGGCGGCAAATTATTCGTGTAATTCCTAATTCAGTTACAGTTAAATGTCATTCATGTTTTTAAGAAATCCATCACCAGATGCCTGCAGTTTCTTGGAATTAAAAAATAATATTAACTTTTAAATTAATTTTTTTAATTTATGTTATTATTACGTTCTTAATAACATAAAAAATGCACAATCCGAGCAAACAACGCTGTCTACAAGGTGGAAAATAATTCTTATAACTCATGATTCATTATTGTAGAACATTTACACATATTTTTAACAAAATCAACTTCAGATGGAACAACTAATTTGGAATCAAAACCTACCTAATATTTATTTCAACCGATTATTAAGTTTTGAAAACACTAAAATATGTAATGTATTTATCAAAGATGCATAATTTTATGGAATTTCAGAATTCCAAATTTAAGAACATAAAAATGTCCCATTTATATTGAAGCCCATAAATTTAAAAGGTATTTATATATGAAGAATAAATGTAATATTCCAATTGAAGTTTAGAATTACTTAAATATTTTTTAAGGAAAATTACAGTATGTATTTCGGAGTAAGTAGATTTTATATGATAATTTCATATACATTTTCATCCATTTATTAATAATTATATTTCACTTTCTACTCCATTTTCCCCTTAATTTCTTCAATAACAGTTTCTTTACATTCGCTTCCATACGAATATCAGGAGTAAGTAAAAGAAAATGTCGATTTCACATATCAACCTAGCCTCAAGTTCAAATTTATAACTAATTCATTTACCTTGAACGACCATGCCATTGCAAATTATGAAATGCTCTGCTTACCTACCTTCAACGGACAATTTGCAGTTCCAGTTTAAATTGTTTTAGTAATTTAAACCGACGTATTAATAATTGGGCACGTGTCAATTAGCAAAGTCATTATGAACTCTACAAACACGTTTCAGCTTTCTGACATTGAACTGGGAATATCCAAACAATGTGTCTTGAACTAGCTTGTCTAATACCTGTCAGCACGCATAAATTAAAGGTACACAACGACAAGTAAAGGTATGGAATAAATTAAGGTCATTCAGCTTAATTCTCCTTAAATATAATAATCCTGAATAAGAAGTCACTTTATCATATGGTTAAAGAATTAGCGTCTGTTATATATAATAACCCTCGATGAGAAGTTACTTGATTATGTGGTTGGAAAATTAGCAGTCGTTAAATATAATAATCCTTAAGAAGAAGTAACTTAATTATCTGGTAAAAGAATCAGCGTTCTTTAAATTTAATAATCCTCATTGAGAATTTACATGATTACTTGGTTGCATGATTAGCGTTCGTTATTTTACTAAGCAGTCATACACATGCATTATTTTTGACACTATAGAGCAAACAATATCATTTAGAGTGAAATAAATTTTGTTTGGGGGCGAATATATCTTTAAATAACATTTGTTTTATAACTCACTTCTAGAAAAATTAATTTTTTAAAAACATAATTGTATTTCTAATAGAATTAATTCGAAATTATTTATGATTATTTTCTGAAAATCGTATTATTCTGCTAACTTGAAATTTCAAACAAAAGCTTCAGCTTTTAATTTCAAAATTGATTATTATAAAAAAACATTAAAAAAATTCTTTGTTATTGTATTTAAATTAGAAAATGTTTTGTAAAAGTCTCTTTTTTCTGACATAAAGATCGAAGTGTTTCCGCCAGATGGTGGTGCAAAGATTGCTTTCTTAATCCTATGTAAATTAATGGTTACTGTACACTATCATTGAGAATTTTAAATATTATTTTTTCTATATTTGAAAAAAAATTTTTAGACAAATCAATATGTTCAAATCGCACTTCTGTGTGCCACTTTCATACGTTTATTTTTAATTGCTTAAAATTATTGGGCATTTTATACTTAGCACTGATAACATAGTTTTATTATTCAGCTTCACTTTTGAGAGGGACTATTTAGATAAAGAGAAGGTGCATTTAAATTGTTGAAATGTAATCAATGGGAACGAAACATTTTTAATTATAAATTGAATAACATTCTTTAAACTTTACCTGTTTCAATTTCTTAAGTATCTTGCGAGCAAAACTATTTAGGATCTTTTTTATAAAACTGAAACATTTGTATATCAATACATCTTGATAATGCCACGGTTTTGTAATTGTAATATGTATCTCATTTAAACTAAATCAAAAGTACTTTGCAAAATATAAATTGCTTTTCAGTTTGCAATGTGGGATATGTTAAATAGTTTTAATAATTCATACCTAGTATATAATAAATTGTAAAGAGTAGTTGAATCGAAAATAATTAAAATGCTGTAGTGCTTAACTGTGTTTACATGTCTACAAAATAAATTAAGCCTTTTCAAATGGTATATGACTATTACCCTTCAATTCAGAATTGAAATATTTTATTTACTTATTAATGCAATGCATTATCATCTGATTGCTGCTGAGCAATATTTGTAATGAAAACAAAACTGTTTGATAAAACTGGCGTATTTTAATTTTCTTTTGTTTTTATAAGGCCGACCTGAATTTTGTGAGTCATATCATGATTCTTATTTTCTTGATCAAAATAAACTTCATTTTGCAAAAAAATATTTTGAAGCTCTGTATATAATTACTTTATTAAGGAAACAATATTCGATAATGATTTCAAGAATGTATAGTGCAATAACAATTGTCTTTTTTCAATAAAATTTATTTCATCGTGATATTTTTAATCAGAAAGCAGGGTCAAATCAAAACTTCAATGTATTTGGACAGGAATAAGATGAAAATATGATTCACTTTTTGATGGAAATTTCTAGTTATGTTTAAGAACTTACAGAGCGTCTCAACAGAAAATATAAAATGAAATTCATCTTTAAATGCTATATCCTACCGATCCCAGAATTATATAGTTTAGTAACATATTTTGCAAATGACCGATGCTGAAATGAATAGTGGCACTCAGGAAAGCTTTGGTTTACATTTTAAAAATGCAATTTCATTTAAATTAAGCAAACGCTATAAATTTCAAAGATGACCAAACTGGAGTAGTCTTCCCAAAACTTTCTCCAATATTCTCTAATAAACTTATCATGCCAGAAACCAACTTACATGGCATTGGCGTTAACAGTTACGATACATCGACTTTTGGGATGAATTTAACTTTTTTACTGAATCTATTGTGCCATCCTTGACGAGTTATTTGGGTCTTAATCTGTAGTATAATACTATCAAAAAATCGTTTTCATATACTTTCTTCATAAAATTTGTTTCATATACTTTCTTCTCGCCTAATTGAAACAAAAATTCGATACATAAATATGATTGTAGAAATAGTTACAAGTTATACAAAGTCCCAAACTAAATTTGATATATTTAAATCATTACGATTTTCAGTTATCATGTTTTCATGTGAATAAAAGTAAAGATCGAGAGATAATCAATCCTTTGTTGGATTTGGCTTAAAATTTAGCAAGTGTCTTCATAAATATTAAATCTCTTTACCGAATTTTATCCATCTTGTCCTCTTCGTTTAGTAGTTATTATCTGAACTCGTAATCGAACAGCCCGTTAGACAGACTTACCCAGAATGAATTTTGCTCAAAATTCGAAGGCAATCTACAAATTTGGTGTAAAGACCGTATACTGAATTTCAACTGCCTAGTCCAAAGCGTTTTTCAATTATCCTTGTTAAGGAAGTCTCTTCAAAATCTCGAGCCAGAATGTTTTAAAGTTTACTACATTTTATCTACATTAAGTACACGAGAAAGTAACAAAAGCTAGAAAATGTTTGTAATTCTCTTCTACGGTTTCTTAAAGTAGGTACATACTTTCCAGCTTACTA
>JAPMOQ010055289.1:1078981-1126348 GCA_026543055.1 Argiope trifasciata | reverse complement strand
CAATTTCAAATTTAAACAGATAAGCAAAATTTATCTATCTTGACGTTAAATATTTGTGAATATGTATGCATACTTTACATGTATTTGATTTATATATTTTTCTATCGGCTAAAAGACAACTTCTTAAATATTAGATAAATCAACTAATTTTTAAAAGAGGACTTTTAAAAATATTTTGAAGGGAAAATTCTTCATCTGAAGTCTTATATATCTTTCATTGTTTAGTTTCGATTTAAAAACGTTGAATAAAATTAAATATTTCTATTGACTTATCTGAACATTGATTTCTTAGTAGAATTCCTTTTTTATTGGTGTCTTTTCATATTGCTTTAAGATCTTTATAATCACAATCTTTTTTATAATATTATGGTTATGATATTTTGTTTATTTGTAGAATGTGACCGAACTTTCGTAAGCAGCGAAGGCTCGAAGAATGGCACCTTCAGCGCCCCTTTTATGATCAACCACCAAAACTATTCAAGGCAGTGCATTTATACCTTCATTGCCACCGAAGATGAAAGAGTGCAGATTACATTCACGCATTTTGCTCTCAGAGGTGCCAAACCTATGTAAGTAAAATAATCCTTTTTTATTTATATTGTTCATTCCCCACTGTATAAGGTCCAGTGTTTTGAAACAGGGAATTTTGAAACATGGAAACATTTGCTAGAATATGACAGACTTCTCCTCCTTGGGTTGGAAATCTACCTGAGCTTTTTTTTGTGTATGTAGACCGTTTAGGAGTTATAAGTTCAGTAGTTAGCAATAGGAACAAAGGCTTAAAAACTATTCAGAATATGTTTTAATATGATAGAAAGCGATTTTTATTTTGGTACGCTAGAAATATTTGATACTTCTCCACTTCCAGGGAACTTTCTACCCCAGTTGCCTGATAGCCATGGTCAGCAGATTTAACTGCATCAATTTTTTCCTTGTGTTTCACAAGTGTGTTGTTTATAAAAAACTTTTTTAAATGGGTTAATTAAAGAAGCCTATCATTTAAAAAGTTCATCAAGCAATTTACAATGAAATCCTGAGAAATAATTGGATTACCATTTAAATAATCGTTGTGGCGCCAAAGCCGAAATTTAATTAAATCATATTAAATCTTGGAGAGAAATTCATTCTGTTTAAAGAAAAATCTTCTATTGCTAAACACCATAAAAAGAACCAAAACGTTTGAAAAATATTAGATCCAACACCTTGTATTTAAGTTATATTGTTTTTAAATGTTCGTTGACAACACAATTCTTGGTAGCAAATTATCACAATTCTATAGATTCCCTATGTTTGGCTCCACACATGTTTGCTTGGAGCTAGCATGAATATGACACAGTCTGTTGTCAATATTTTATTATGTTACATTTATAATCTCTTGCTTACAATATTTTTTTGGAAATATATGGTATGTTTTTAATGAAAAAGTAATTACGGGATTGTCAGAATTAAAATTTATTATAAAATAATTATTAAACGATTTTCATGTATATAATTAAAAAGGCCTTT
The DNA here is from genome assembly GCA_026543055.1 of Argiope trifasciata. Classification (NCBI taxonomy): domain Eukaryota; kingdom Metazoa; phylum Arthropoda; class Arachnida; order Araneae; family Araneidae; genus Argiope; species Argiope trifasciata. The sequence continues at coordinate 1,124,842 of JAPMOQ010055289.1, read as the reverse complement.
AATGCAGCAATCACTACAGTTTTTCTTTCTGTGTTTAGAAAAAAAAACGTTCCATTCATAAACTATTAATGGTGATAAATTCTGAAAGTTTTGAGTGTTAAACCTGTATCCCTTAACCAGGATATTTGGTTTCAAAGGATGTTAAAAATCTAAGACTAATTTTCAAAACACAACTAGTAAGGGAATTAATAAATTTAATATAACAGAGATGATAAAATGACCGGTAACATAAAAGCAAAATGATAAATTATTTCACGTATGATAGAATTAATAGTGTGGTCCATTATCCATAAATTGAGACCTGTATGTAAAAAATATGAAATCATTCAGTAAAGCAGACATAGATTGGCACACGTTTCTTTTGATGAAAAAATTGATCAAATATCTAATGTTTTCTCTTTAACAACTTTAAGATATATATCTGTATAAGAAGAAACACAATTTCATATTTAAATACACTTTACTATTTTTTAATGAATTTTGAATGCGTCTGCTATAATCAACTTTTCTTTCAGGTGTAACCACGAATACATCGACTTGTATATGGAGATCGAAGATCCGTCTGCGGAGCTGATACGGACTCCATTTGGAGGTCGTATCTGTGGCAGAAATATCCCCGTTTCCCGCATATCCATGTACGAAACACTGGTCCTGGCCTTCTACACAGATAGAACTCGAGTGACACCTGAATTATTTGGGGGCACCTATGAGTTTATAGATGCAGGTGCGCTTCTCTACTAGAAAATCTCATATTTTACATTCAGATTTAAATTCATTAAGCAGTTTTGGATCTTGGTTTTATGATACTAACCATAAGTTTTGCATTAAACCTTTCAAAGATATTACAAATTGAAAAAATAAATGTTAAAGCGTCTTCTATGCAAAAAGTATAGGACCGATAATAGTCAAATTTTCTACGCACTCTTTCCACATATATGTGATAATTGTCTTTAGCATGAATGGAAATTAAATGACACCAAACTTTTTCGAGGCACCAGTGAGTTTATAGATATATGAGCTCATCATATTTAGAAAATTCTATATTCTACATTTAAATTTTCCTTTCATTAATTAATCTTGATTGATTTTTAATTACTAATTTGGAATTTTAGGTCATGTTATAAAAAAGATGATGTGAATTTTCCATAATCTTTGCTCAGAAACTGCCGAAGCACACAAGTATTTCAGCACCTTCTGTACAAAAATTAAGGAATGATTTTCAACCAAATTGTGTACATAATTATTCTGAGTATGGGAAATGGGGGAGGATTTCACGAAGAAGAAAAATAATTCATGTTTAACCGATTGGATTAAAATATCATTTATAAGGAATAAATAAGGAATCTGTGAAAAATAAAAACTATTTGAAAACCATTTTTACTATAAATGCTGGCAGCAAATTTATCGCTCCTCAATAAAACATAATTTGTTATTAGAATTATTTACACGCACTTATTTTTAGATAGATTAAAAAGTAGCTTTTATTATGATATTGTAGTCCAGATTATAAAAAAGATGCATTTTCGAAACAATCAACAAGAATCAATTATCTAACTTTAAATGCATGATACTAATCAATTATATAGCATATCAAATAAATGAAAAAATAATGTCTATGAAATTTAGACACTATTTTGAAGATTTAAGTTTTTTTTTTTTGCTCAGTAATTATAATAAGTTGATATTCCGATAAAATTCTAAATTTCAGCATTACCTAATCTCGGTATTTCATTCAGTTTTCTGAAGTCTACACTTTGGATGACCAGCTTAATTTTAATGACTTTGACACTCATTATCAAGTGTTATGAAATAAGGAAAATAGAAACTTATAGAAATAAGAAAAATTTTATTTACATAAAATTTAATAATTTATTGACAATAATTGACTAAGCTTTTTCATATTTTTTTCATGAAAATATTATTTATATTGGGAAAATATTTTTTATTTTCATTAAAATATTATTTATATTCGGAAGAATTTTTCCTATTCTATTTGGAAATATTTTCTAGTTCTTTATTTCTAACTAGCCGCCTTTGGCGACCAGCTGGTTCGCCATGAGTAATGCGTTCGAAAATTTTCAATTAAATCATATATTCATTAGCCAAAATTTAAGAAATAGTTAAAGTTAAAAGATTCAGTTATTAGAAATTAAAGAGTCGGTAACTTTATTCGGAAAAACTTTTTGAGTTTAATGCTCTAATAATTTATCGATTATGCTTCAAAAATATTAGAAATGTTTTTTTCAGTGATATTGCCCAAATGTTAATTTTTTTTTTAAAGAAAGCGAAAAAAGGAAAAAATTATTGAATTAATGATACAGGTGTTGCAAACGATTATAGAAATATGCCATTAAGTCGGAATTTCAATGCATATACTGTCTTAATTCAATCAGATTTTATGTAAACAAACATAATTTATGGAATTAATGATATAGATATTGGAAACAATCATAGAAACCTTTGCTTTGCATTTATTTTTTAAGAAAGTATCACATTTTATGTTTCTTTTATTTTATCCGGTTACGTGCTAAAATTTGCATATCTTTAGATTTGATTTGCGATGATAGTTTTTTTTTATTCAAACTTCCGGTATTCTTTTATTTCATCCAGTCACGTGATAAAAACATGGTTAAAATAGATCTTTAAAAATTCGTTAAAAATAGAAGCTTACGTTATAAGTTAAAAAACTTATACCGTTAGAAAGCTAATTTTTTTTATCTTTAAATTGATATAAAAATTATGTTTGTGCAATATGTTCGGAAGTTATAGCGGAAAAACTTCGAAATTTCGCTTAAATTTTAATTAATTCAAATTCTAATTAAAAATTCGAAAAAAGGGATCCAAGGTGCACATTCCCGACCTCTAAGGTATACAGGTACCAAATTTGGTAGCTGTAGGTCCAATGGTCTGGCCTGTAGAGCGCCAACACACACACACATTGAGCTTTATTATAAGTATAGATTATTGATAAATAAGATATTCTATGCACGGCGTAGCATTGCTTAGACAAATTTCTAATAGCAATATTAAATGCATTCTCGTGATTATAAAAATCATATTTCTCTGTTTTCCACCTTTTAGAAATATTATTTCAATTTCTTTGCAAATACTACCTTTTTATAGTTCAAAAAAGATGTATATATTGTTTAAAAAATACCACCCCTTTTCAGATATATATTGTAATGTAGAAACTACTTGTGAATTATTTTGCAGCACAGTACGTTATGGGCACACCAACACCCAATACTGTGTGCAGCTATACAGTGTATAGTGATCAGAAGAGAGAAGGCGATATGATGTCTCCAACCTACCCTGGTGTATACCCCAAAAACCTCCGCTGCAGTTATAACTTTTTCGGGAAGAGAGGCCAAAGACTCAGGCTGGAATTTATGGATTTTGACCTCCTCTACGGAGGCCCACAGTCAGTTTGATTTAGTTATTTCTAAAACCCGTTTAATATATTATTATATTTCACTTATAAAATATACCAGCTTCATCATAATATGTGTATAATACTTTCATGTCTATAGAAAGGCAAATTATTGTCTAATTATCCTTAAAATGAAATTATAATTTTTAATTATAATATCATGCTAAACTTGAATGAAATCTATATCAAAATTACAAATAAGGAAAATAGAAAGAGAATTTATATATTTCTTTATTGTATGAATTCAAAAACAAAAAACATTTTTGTAAATTATAGATATTCGAAGTGATTAAATATTATGCATCAAAATTTACCTTTATATTTTATTTAATATCTGCTACTCTAAAACCATGCTTCGAAACGGTTTCATATACCTAACATTCAGCTGATATTATTTTTAGTTTTTTAAAAAGGTAAAAATAGGCAGAAAATTACAAAAATCGTGTGATAAAGAAAATTTATTTCTTGTTGTTCTGTTCTTTCTAAACCTCTGGATAGTTTAGTAAAGAATTTTCTGTTTAATGCTGACAAATTATCATGAAGAATCGAAGGTATTTCAAATTGTTGATTTAATCATTTCAAAAATTGGTATTATCTTAAATTATATATTAGCTTTCCAAATTTGTTTGAATTTCTACAACATTTATTTATTCAGGCTTAAAGTATTTGAAAAGAATTTCTTTATTAAGTCAAATTTAATACAGAAATTAAATTTTTTAATTACATATATATTATATTTCAAAATAATTTTGAGCTTTGGGTGCAAATACTTTAAATGTAGGTTAATGTATTTTTTAATATAAAAATTCATTCTTCCTTTGATTTTTTCCAGAAAAATTTTAAACTATAGAATTTTACTTTTTTACTTTATCCTTTACACTACAGGTTTGCTATTGTATTGCTATTGCCATATAAAATTGGCAAGAGAAGTAATCAGGAATAAACTATCTATGTTTATTTTCATGCTGATTAAAAATTTAAGTTTTGAAACATGAATACATATATTTAAAATATTCATATTTCGTAAAACTCGTGAACAAAATGGAGACTATCTATAAAAACAGAAAGATATTAATTCACTTACCTAAATAAAAAAAGTAATAATAGGGGTAACCATTTAACACAAAGTTCAATTGTTCAACGAATATAAAATATGACAAATTGTATCTGTGTTTTGAACAATATTGTTTTATTTATCGTCTTCTTTTAATTTTAAAACTGCATTAAAGTTATTTTACAAACATATTTCTTTAATTTTTAACTTTAATCAGATGATGTCGTAATTTAAATTATCAATTCCTTTTTAAGTTTTCATATTACACCAGAGGATGAATGTTTCCGCTAGACAGATTTAACGAATATAATATCAGGATACGCAGTAGAATTTTGAGTTGAATTAGAAGTCAATACATGATTCTACCTCTTGGCCTTTGTGACCCTTATTCTGATCATATGAATGCATTACCTTGCTTCATAGAATAAATGCACTACCATAGTTTTGTCGAATGAATGCATTTTGTTTCACTAAATGAATATCTTATGGTGTTCGTTGAATTAATTTATAATATTGTTTTCTTGAAAGCAAGTATGCATTATTTTCCAGAAGAAGTGTAAAACATAGTTTTATAAAATAAATTCATTACATAGTTTCCTATAATCTATATTACATTTTTTCACAGATTTAATTTATTTCCTTATTCCATAGAATAGATATAATATTGCTTCATAAAACCAGCGAAAGTAGTCTCCCCACATATCTCTTGCATACTTTCTAATAAAGGTTACAAATAATAGTTAAGAAATATTAACCTTTGGTTTGAATTTAGCATTTTTAAAATGTTTATATTGTGTCAACTTTGGTGAGTTTGTGTCTGTCTAGAATCTACTGCATCTCAGGTATGAGTTAAATGGTTTAAAAAATGTTTTAATCTTTTTTCTACCAAGTGACTGGAAGTGAAATTTGACATAAAACTATACTTTTAGGCACAAAATTCAGTACCAAGTATAATATATTGCAGTCTCTGTGTTTTTTGAATGATTGCATTTATATATTTAAAAATTGCTGTTATAATATAAATTATTATTGCTGTGATGTGTCTTATGGCATTATATCTATACGAGGCTTAAACCAAGTGAGAGCCTCTTTTATTTAGTAACGGCAACTAGGGCCAAGAGTACAACTTAGCAACTCACGCGTCTCAGCCGGAGACTTCATTCATGCATTCTATGTATTCATCCACATATCGTAATTTAGACCGGAATCAGAGAACGATCACCTCTGAATCAGTAACCTCAGTGGTATTACTCTCGATATGGAGGATTTTGTGACCAAGACAGATTTATACCTGCCACCAGGACATCTTCAGCTGGCGTGTTCGAACTCGTAGCCTAATGGATACTAGTCCAAAGCCCCACCAACCAAGCTATCTCAGTCTTCATATATTTCTGAGATTACATCCAGACATACAATCAACCTGTAATTGGATTTGGCTCAATTTTTTTGTAGATATCTACATTAGAGATGTTAATTCTACATACCAAATTTTATCTGTGTGGATCTCTTTGCTTTTTAGTTATTGCATTAACATATATCTAAACAACCTGGAAAATCGTTCTTCTGAACGGATTTTGTTCAAAATTTAGGTGAAATGCACAAATTTGGTATAAAGTAAATAGACCAAATTTCAGTGGTCTAACTCGAAGCGTTTTAGAGCTATCTTTGTCACAGATAGACTGACAGATATTTTCCAAAAATTTATTTTTCGAGCTCTGGAGGTCTAAAACGGGAAGATTTGTCAAAATCTAGAGCTCGAATTTTTTGAAGATTATAATATTTTCTCTATACTATACAATTGAAAAAATAATAAACAAAATAATATTTTTCACTTATTTTAATTTATTCATTTCTTACCAACAGCTGTCCCTTCGATTTTGTAAAAATATACGATGGAGAATCCGAAGAATATCCTCTCATCAATACCTACTGTGGGCAACAGCGGAATTTAGTAGTATTTTCTTCCTCTGAAAATCTCTACGTGAAATTCGTGACCCTTCAAAGAAATGCAGATAATTCTAATAGAGGATTTAAAGCAGCATATGAATTCAGTGAAAGATTTGTTAGCTTAGGTAAATAATTTTCGTTTTACTTTTTATTGAAACCAGTTGCGAAGTTTCCGACAATGAGAGCGGAGGAAATCTCAGTTGTAAATAATGATTATTAATTATTTTGTGCAAGTAAAATTTAATATCTGATAGAAAATTTATGTCATAAGATTTGTTATAATTATAAAACAGTAGAAAAATATTTCTTTGTTTTTTTAATGACAGATCGAATACATATTAAGATGCAAGAATTTTCAAGTTCGTAACTACAAATCTGCACACTCAGAAGAAAAGAAAAAAATATGCCTATTTTATCGCCAAAATAAGCATAATATACCAGCATAGATTTAATAATAATATTGAACTTATTTTTATTGAAGTATGAAAAAAAATAATAAATGAACCCATTAGAATTTTCGACTTTTCAAATATATACAAGTTATACATAAAAAGTTCTTATAAATTATATAAATTTTATATACATATAAAAGGTCCCCTATTTAATGTACTAAATTTTAATAGCAGTGTTTTAAACACATAAATGCTCCGGTTTCTTGTCTTACATATCGAATTTGCATTTTTTTCAAGTATGAAAAATAGATGGATATTCTTAAGTAGGGCACTACTATTATTCCTATTCGTTATGTTCATGAGTTTCAAAATTTTCTAAATAATATGGAGTTGAGTGTAATTAATCATATTTTAAAGGAATTATTTAAAACGAAGTGAAGTTAATACTTAGATTTCAGGATATTTATTTAATTTTGTTAAATATTATTTAGTTTACATCCCATTTGAAAATTTGCTTTTGAAATTATCTTTTTGCTGTTATTATCTTTTCTATATAATTATGTGGTCTCAAAAATAAATTATTGATTTTCTCTGGCAGATTTTATCAGCAAGACTGACGGAGAACACATTAGAGGAACACGTGAGTTATTTTTACTAAAACTCGTATTTTTCCTTTTATATGTGGGCTGATATTCTTCACACAAAATGAAATACTATAGAAAAGCGATTTATGCCAGTAGTCATTATTGTAAAGGATTAATTATTTCGTTAGTTAAATAAATAAATTTAATTAGTATTTCCCATTTGTAAAAGAAAAAAAATATGAAATATAGGATAAGAAACCATTAAATGAATATACACCAATCTCCAATTGGAGTTAAGAATTGTAAAAATATTTTTTACAATCCTTACATTCTTGAATATATTTCTCTCATTTTAAGTCTGTAGTACGAATTGAATCTATATGATCCTAATTTCTTTTTGAAACTTTGTTATTTTAGTTTTAAAAAATCATTCAGATGCTGAAAATCAAAAATAAAATTAATATTTCATTACCAGATTATTTGTTTTTTGTGCAACAGTGACCAACTAAAAACGTTTGCTACATAATGAAAAATAATGTATGTTAGCTTGATTTCTATAAGTTCAATTTTCTTATCTTAAACTGTAAATGCAATGATTTTTGACGTGACATATTTTATATCATGAGATTTAAGCTGCATTAATAGAGTTCGTTCCACTCTTGAAAAATATAAATGAAAAAAAAAAAGGAAAAGAAAAGAAACCAGAAATATAAACGTAAAAGAAAATGAAAATGATTATTACTCCGTCTGTTTCTTTTCGTATGTATTCCTTTAAATAATTATATGGATTATGCAAATTATCGAACCCTTTATACATTTGTGAATATGTCTTTACAACATAACAAATTAGTATTCAATACAGAAATTAATGATATAAAACCCAATTTTCCAAGTACTTTTTATGTTGTTGTTATTATTGCTATTGAAAATTTCTAGTTCATATCAATTGCATTTCCATTTTTTACGGCCTGTTTCCTGGATTAATAATTGTCGAATATAAAGGTTGGTATTGTAGAACATATTACGTTGGCTTTAAATATATTATATTCATATCCTAATCAAGTAAAGTGGCATACGGGAATAAAACACCATTTACATTAAATTTGTTAAAAATATCTATAAAATTACTTTGGTAAGGATTGAAAAAAGACGATATTTATTATCCTTTTATTCTAAGAAATATATACTTTCTTATTATAAGAAAATAATCTGGTTATTGTACTTAAAACAGCTTTTAAAAAGCTAATAATTTAACGTTATGGAGAAAAAAAATTATAATTATTTTAACAATATATTTTATATAATTAATAGAGCTAAATATGAGAATACTGATTTGAAGATATAAAAACTCAATTACCCATTTTCAGACTGATAATTTATTAAAAAAAACACTCTCCTTTCACCTTAGAGTGTGATCAGAAAATCCTTAGTAAGCGAGGTTCCAGTGGATTAGTCTGTTCTCCAAATTATCCTTATCCTTACCACCCCGATGTCATTTGCCGCTATTACATATACGGGATGCAAGACGCCCAGAGATTGGAAAGAGTTCGACTGAATTTTGAAAAATTTGAGATACCATCGACTACCCCAACGTAAGTTGTTTTTAATAAAGCAGTGTTGTTTATAAAAATTACATGCATTTTTTCTTTCTTTTATCATCTCACCTATGTAAATTTCGACACCAAAATAAACCATTCTTTAAAAAGCAATTAAATATATATGTATATATATGATGTGATATCAATAATTTTTTCATTTTTAAATCTATATGAAAGTTTCAAATGAAATCTTCAGAGAATAAATCAGTCAAATCAATTAATGAAATACTCTATGATTATATTTCATCTTTCAAAACTCTATCTGAAGTATATTTCAGAAAATTTCAATATTTTATTATAAAAATTATATTTGATTATTTTACCATTTTCATACAACGATACAATTTTACAATTAAAGTTTTCATTTTAATTGAATATTAGATTTAAAAAAATATTTATTTTTCAAAATTTTCTAACGCTTCTTGATTTTTTTTACGTTTTTAAAGTCCCATGAAAGGAAATATATAAACACACAAAATATTCACTACAATTGCAATAAGTGTGATAATTAGAGTGTCACATATTGAGGTCACGGAATTCGGAACATGCGAAAATAAATGAATCAAATATACATTTGAAGAAAATATATATAAAAAAAATATCCTTTAATTTCTTCATATTTTTTCTAATTAATTCAAATGTAGTATTTTATATGTTGTTTTGTAATTGATATGAATTTGATAATTAGATGACGATACTGAATTTTCTTTCAAATTTTGACTATTAAAATATTAAATACTATCATTCTTTGAGAATTTTATAAATCTGTATGCATTATGCTCTGAAAATGTATACTACTATGATTTAGTTTTACACATGTCCTCTAGTGTTTACTCTATATTGCCCCAAATTAGAATAACTTCTTTTGGAATCAATACTCACTTGTAAATTCCGTTCATGCAGTAATAAGTGTAATGTAAATACAAAAGTAATTAATGTATGTAAAATACAAATGCAGAATAAAGTAAAAAATTTAAGGTATCCGATTACGTTCAAAGGAAAAATTTTGAAAAATTTCAATTTTTTAAAACTATTTAAAGCTACGGTTTTTAGATGCATTATCAATTATAAAATAAAATATTATTAATACAAAGAAATACATTGAAAAATATAGTATATTGTGAGAAATAGGAAAATGTGTAGTAAATTTTAATGAAATTTAACGAAAATGGTTAACACTTTACTACAAAATTGCAATACAGCAATCCTATTTTTCTTTGTACACAAGTTATAGGATATAAAGATGAATAAAATGAAGCAAAATAGAAGAAAAATATTCAGATGCAAAGAAGTTATGGGTAAAAACATATGTAGAGATGCAAATTTTCCTTAAATTCACAATTAATTTTTTCTAAAAACATTTATAAATGAAAAAGTATTCCACCAACATTATTTAAAACACACGCTGAGATTTTTATGTAAATACCTCTATTAGTTTTTGAGATATCATGTCAGCGGTGGGGAATTTTTATAAAAATTTAGAAAATATTGAAATTAAAGACATATTATATTTGAAAAAATACGTGACCTTGGATGATAGGTCAGGCTATTTTGGAAAAAGGAAAGTCTGAAGTACAAAAAATTACAATTAAAAAAATTCGTCAATTTGTTCGATAACCTGTGTTTTTAACGTACTCGGATACCTTAAGGAACTAAATCATAGAAATTTAAAATCCAATCATTTTTTACACTCCACATGGATGTCGTTGTTTTGCTCTGAAATGTAGAAAAGCATATATGTTATTACATATGAACATTCTGTAGCATAAAAGATATATAAATTCTTTTAACAAAGTTCTTTTTAAGAAATTAAAGCGAAAAACTCTTATGTCAAGATTGTTTTGATTCTACTCCATTATTTAATAAACAAGTTTTTTTTTCTAATGTTTTTTTACCAACAAAATGACATGGCAATGCACCTAACAATTCCTTAGTCCAAAAAAAAAAGTCCAAATTTTTTTCTTGCTGAACTTTTAATGATGAATATTTACAAAAATTTCATAATAAAATAAATAATTCATGTTTTTTTTTAAATTCATGTGACATATCGAAGTATTAAGTAAACTGGAAGATTTGAAATAAAATACGATATAAAAATACAGAAAATTTTGATAAAATAAATATTACACACAAAATATTTGGCTTAAAATAATCACACAACAACAACCTTGGCATAACAATATGTTCTCATAATCAAAAGGCGCTGAACTGTTACTCAAGGTTTTTGAAGCATTTACTTTTGTCTGAAAGAGTTTTATATCAATAATTGCAGTTTGAAAGGATGAGGCAAACATCAAATCATAGGAATCGATTTTTATTTAAGTTTAAAATTTACAAAGTGGTTTGTAATTTCCTCATTGTTTTTTTCGTTTAACTTAGAAAACAATATGCTTTATTTGCTTAGTTATTTTCATTTTATTATTCATTTTATTATTAATTGATGACATTATAATATACCAATAGTCGCATATGTTAACAATTTAGTCAAGGAAATTTGATTTGGAGAATTAATGCTTTTAATTAACCTTTTAATAAGACTTTTTGAAAACATTTATCATATTATTCTCTCCATTTTTTCCTACAGTTTTATTTATTCCCAATCAGTTGTTAGAAACCTAAAGCAAAATATTCAGGTCGATTTATAATTACAAGAGATAATTCAACCGATTTCAGATTTATCCATTATTCTGAAAGATATTTTATACTGAAATTTGCATCATATTCCTTTGCACAATTTGAAATTTCTACGAAAAACTTCTTATAAACCGAATTTCAAAGCATTATGTAATACATTTTTATATTTTGATGCAAAAAATTAAACCGATTCTTTTTCAATATGCAAAACTAATATAGTTTGATAAATTTCTTTCATTACAGCTGCACAGACGGATTTCTCAGAATTTATTTGCAAGGACAGGAGGAACGTTATGCTTTAGATGAATTCGACCATAATTTATGCGGCCAGGATTTACCACCGAGCTTAAAGTCAGAAGGACCGCGGCTGGTGATGATTTTTAAAAGTGGTTCGACACAAGGGCAAGGATTCAAGGCCCAATATCACTTCGAAGCAGGTGAGAATTACAGATTTTGTTAGCAAATCGAATTCGTATTTTTCGAAATAAAAAAGGGTGGATTACTAAACTAAACATACCTTTACTAAACATACTCGCATAACTAAACATACTAAACATACATAATAACCTTTACTAAACATACTCGCTAAATAAAAGACATCATGGTTATGTTTGTAGGTGGCATATCTACTCCTAAGTAATGAATCAAATTTAACAAAATTTTGTATTTTTATCATTTAAGACACAATAAAGAATATTGTTGTCAATCTTTAAAAATCCAACAAAGCAATTAAATTTTCAATTAAATCGAAATTAAACAATATTTTTCAATTTATCTGCCATAATTTTAGAGGAGATTGCTTTCTAAAATATTTTTACTTTTACATAAAATTCATAATTTGAACGATATTAATTTCCTTTCTGTGTCATTTTTCCTTCAAATGTTTTTTTCAGCTAAGGCTGGTTTCGAAATGAAGAAATATTCCTTTGCTAGACAACAGTAAAATTTTGAAAACTATAGAATTTTTTTATAACTTTTTCACTTAAATTTTACATATCTTTTAGAAAATTTTCTTTTTTTTTGGCATTAAAGCAGTTATTTATTGGTTCTTAAAAACAAGCACAATTCAATCACTGCCGAAAATAATTAAACAAATCTTTTGTCGTTAAATGAAACCTATCTAACAGCAGAACCATCAACCGATGGATGAATTAATCACAATTTTTGTATTTTCTCATAGGTGGAAATTATTCTCCCAAAATATTTTAGCATCAAATTTTTACATTCTATCAATACTAACTTTGCTTATATGCATGTTTTTCTTTCATTTATTATTTATTGCTTTTTATTTTTAATTTATGACAATTTAGGCCTAAGCGAAATTATAAATGTTCTTTTGCTAGTTAATATAAAAATTCTGAATTTATCTACCAATTTTTTTAAATTAACCATTATTACAAATCTTTAGGCTAATGATTTTTTTTGATTTTGAAATATAAGTTTATCAATATTAGACAAATTGCTAGGATAATAAATCCATCCAAATGAAACAATTTCTTTCATTGCTAAAGAATCTGAATATGCCCGAAAAGATTTTTTTTTAGAATTCGTTGGCTAAATGCTGGAAAAAATTATATGATGATAACTAATAATTTGCCTCAGGTAGAATTATTGATCTGATTTTTTTTATCAACGGGACACTAAATATTTAACTATAAAATATTCTTAAAAAATCTTTTATATAATTCAGCATTTGTGAATAAAATTTGAAATATTACTATAAATAATATTAATCAATTATAGAGGGAAAAACGCTCAATGTTTTTTGAATTTTTTTTCTTTCAGCATGTACTTTAATTAAAAAAATAATAATTCAAATATAAAAGTTTTTTGCATATTGTAATATTTTATGCAAAAGTATTTTTCTGTTAAAAATTTTTTATAAGAAAGGGTTTTATTCTGAATAATACCGAATATATAAAATAGTATCTAATACATATTGATATTTACACTGTTGTTTCGGAATAATAACAGATTCTTTTTTAATTGATGACAACTATTTTACTCAATAACGAAACTTTCTACCAATTCTTTAGGGAACAACAATTCTAAACAATTTCTTTTGAAAAACAATCGATCATAGGGTAATTTATATGAAACGCTGAAATGATGTGTTTGAACGTGACATTGAAAGGATAAAGTCAAACCTTTCTTCCTTTATAACAATGTTCGGCCACATGTGCCAATTCCTGTCAAAACGTGGAAACATTAAAATTCCACTTGCCATGTTGTCTAGAACTTATTCCTTCCGACTATGATTTGTTTCGATCAATGGCACACTATCTGGCAGATTAGCCATTTCGGTCTTATGAAGAAGTCCAAAAATCAATCTATTCGTGTATCGTCTCAAAAGAAGCATCGTTTTTTTTTTCGAAATGAAATAGTCAATAAGATGAAGGAAAGCGACGGATAGTGCTTTACACCATGAATAGGTAAGGAATTTTTAATAAATAAAACCACGCATTTTATTTTTTTCGAAGAAAACCGTGGAAACAAAGTTGTACATCTAACAGATACTATTTTATTGTTTTTAAGACACTTATTTTAACTTAGCAAAATAATTATTTTTATTATTTTAAATTTAGAAGACACTGCATGCTTATAATTAGCATAATGGAAAAAATTGGCACAAAGGTTCTGAGATAATATGAGTTAATCTTTTTAAACTTATGAAATGATGTTTCAAATACAAATTTTCAATAAACTGTTTCCAAAATTATAAATAGCATATTTCCTTTGAAATTCCATGTAAAACTATAATAATAACTAATACAAAATTGTAACAATTAGTTTCTTTTCCTCAGACTACCAAGTGCCTGGTACTGCATCTCCGAACGGATCATGCCAATTCTTCTATCGCAGTGAAAGCCAAAAATTCGGGGATTTCAACTCACCTCACTATCCAGCCAACTATCCATCTTCGATACAGTGCGAATATTACTTCCTCGGTCTCCAAGGAGAACAAGTCAACCTGGTCTTCAACTACTTCAAGACCAAGATGGACGTAGAAGCTTATGGATACAAGTAAGTACCCGAATTGTAGAGTTTTCTGCACAATATTCTACAATATTTCATTATATTCTTCAATATGCAACAGTATTGTACAATATGTTATGTTATTCAATATTCAATAATATTGTACAATATAATACACTATTCAATATTCAACAATATTGTACAATATTATATTATTCAATATTCAATAATATTGTACAATATAATACACTATTCAATATTCAACAATATTGTACAATATTATATTATATTATTTAATATTCAACAATATTGTACAATATTATATTATTCAATATTCAACAATATTGTACAATATTATATTATATTATTCGGTATTCAACAATATTGCGCGGTATTTAAAATATTGTTTAATATAATACAATATTACATAATACGTATACATGCGACGATTGAATATAAGTATACAGTTCTTGTGAATGGTTTCTAAAACCTGTCGTTGTATACAAGACATAAAAAATGGAATAAGGCTAATTTATTTGAAAGTAAAACTTTTCTGTTCTTCAGTCAAATTGCTTTGACTTGTAAGCGGCATCATAGTATGCTTTTTGTTTTTAATTATTAGCAAAAATAAAAAATACAAAAGAATATAGACTGTTAGTTGCGAGTTAGTCTGTTTCTCTGCTTTATAGTTGCGAGTTTCTTTTATCATGTGAGATAATTCTTTAAACCTTAATCCTGAGATTAAATATAAAATATTTATTCGCCAAATACTTTTAATTCAATAAAGCAAAGTGATTTTAAAGCTAGTTATGAGTAACAAGTTTAGTTTCATTTTTCTGGTTAGTTTCTTCATAGCAAGTTTTCTCCATATTCCTTTCAAAATTATAGTGGGGAGAATAAATGGCTAACTGTTATTTCTAAAACAGTTTTACATATAAAAATACATACACAACTAATTTAATACTAATATTTATAATGCATAGCTCCATTTAAGTAAAAGCTTTTAGTCGGTTTCAAATGCAATATACATTTTCAAACAGTATTATTCAAATAGTCTCAATTGTTTTTAGTAGGATTATTTAATTTTTTAAAGCAAAGCTGTTACTTTCAGCTTAATAATTTCCATGTTAAGAGAACATTTTAATTCTTAATTTGCAGTAAAATAATATATTATTTTTTATAAAACTTTTAATATGAAATGAGCATTTACTCAGTAAAAGCAAAATATTTCGTTATCACTAATCGAGGATTCAAATTCATGTTTGTTACATTTATCTTTGACTTTTATTTTGTTTAAGTAAACTACATGATATTCGTGGGTACCAAGAACAATAGCTTAAAAATAAACACATACTTTACTTTAAAAAGCGATTTCAATATATACTTAAAGGCATTGCAAATGTTGAAATTCAAGGCCTTTAACTAAATTTCTCCAATAATATAATTGCGTGTTTCGTGAATTTTTCTTTTATGAAACGAAGACTCAAAACCATTTATGGAAATTTTTGACCATTTTATTATCTTGTTTTGTTTACTATCGTTGCTCCGACAGTGCTTAATCACATATTCTGATTATTCGCATTTTTTAGAAAACTTTCTTGTTTAAAAATAGTGTCATTGTTTATTTTTCTTTCTGAATTCCTCGAAAAGTTAACAAAGTATTTTGTTCAAAAAATATATATAAAAACAGTCATATATTTATCTATTGTATAATCATTTGATACTGTGCCAAAAGATGAGTCTTATCTTGTAATTTGGAGATATATTTAAATTAGTTATTCGACTATATCTTTAGTTTGTATAGATGTTATGATAAAAATACTTGACACAAAATGTGCTTTAAACTTTTAATCATACTCATAATTGGTCTTTCAGTTTATATAATTTTATATAATAATTACCATCTATTTTTCCTCTTAAACAGAATCTTTTTCATATTAATCGTATGTCAAAATCAGTAAAGCTATTACTGTTTTCATTAGCGTTGGTACTTTTGATAAATTTAAGATTATAATTATTTAGAATAGAAATTCGTTGTAATAATAATTATTCTTATTTCGTTAAATTAATTATTAATTAGTGAATTATACTGTCAATTAAAAAAAGTTAAATTCACATGTCTATAATAAAGGGCTGTTCGAAATGATGTCACAAAATTTTACGCAGAATTTTAATTTGCTACCTTTAATACAGTAAAGTGTTGTTAATTCTATTAAAAAAACCTTTGGCAGCTGATAGCTTAGGTTTATTGAAAATGGAAAGTTCTCAACAGAACGTGTTAGCGCAATAAAAATGCATTTCTTTTTCTTTTAATTGTTATATTTTAATTGAGTCTTAAATCAAACAGGATAGAGTTATGTATGCAAAAAGCAAATGACCTCCACAGTTTTGCTGGCTCATGCCGATTCTTTTGCCGAAATTTTCCATAACGGTTTTGCATAAATATGTTTAGGTTTCGTTGATGCAACGTTTCCTCCTTCAATGTATGCGTCTTTTGATCTTGCTTGCATAGGCCTTTCACTTTAAATAATACCATATGAAGAAATTCAATAGTGTTAAATCACATGATCTAGGGCAAGAATTCGAAAATTTTGGAACTGCGATCTCCAGACTTTCAATATATTTGAAATATTGCTCAACAATGAAAGTACGTTATTCTAAATGCGATGACTTATCTTTGTAATAACTACTTACATTTCTCTTTAAGAAATATTGCCTCTTTTCAAATTATTAAATTTCTTAATTGACTTCATTTTTTTAATACAGCGAGATCTGTCAGGAGGATTGGCTCGAAATTTACGAAGTGTGGCCATCGGGTCGCGAGCGCAAATTGGGTCGGTACTGTGGTCGGACCGCTCCTGGACCGATTATGTCTGCGCTTGGAGTGGACACTGTGAAAGTTCTCCTTCACACGGATGACAAGAATGTGGCTTCAGGATTTACGGCCACCTACGAATTCTTCCCTGCAGATACGCGATACGTCGGTAAGTCCCTTCTTATGCCTTTCAGTGAAATATAAATCTATACTCAGTCTTTTGCTTTTCCACTAGATTTGATATCAAATTACAGACATTAACTATTGGCAACATGAAATGAACTACATTTAAAAAAACTGAATACATGATGAAATGAATATGAAGGAACAGTATTTCATTTTGAAAATAGTTATATCGTTCATTGCACAGAGTGCATCAAGGAAATAAATTAATTGATTCAGAACGAAGATAGTTTAATCACAGTACCATAAACAGTCATAAATTATAAGCTTAGAATTTGTAAGTTATGTTGAATCTCTGGAAATAGCTTAAAAATATAGCAGTAAGAAATGTCATATATTTATGAATTATACTGAAACTTTACTGAAGCTTTGTTCTGTGGTATCAAGTGAAATTCGATGTTTTTTATTAGATCATTTTGTGATAAATCTGCATTCTTATTAAATAATATTCTGTTTATATTAAATTGGAATCTTTGATATCTTTGATAATGCCATACCTGAATTATTTCGTCTCACATAATTTGCTAGTTCCAATTATCATTAAATTGCGAATTAAGATAGCATGTAGGGATGCATAAAATAAAGTTGAAGTCGAAATTCATTTCTAGTATTATTTTAACTACAGACATTTAATACTAGAACTTAAGCAATTTTTTTTAATTTTTATATTTTGAATTGATTTGTTCCTTTTATTTACAATTAATCGATATTCACATGAGTTCCGATTTAGAGGGCGTTTCAAAATATTCCCCGTGACAAAAGTGTCGGAAAAGTTTTCTAAATAAAAAATTATGATGAAAATATTCAGTTTTTTTAATTGCTAATTGTACTGACAAAAATGCATTCTTTTGCAGATTGTGGTCGCAATATCTCTGAGCTTACTGAGGGTGTTCTCCTGAGTCCTGGGTTCCCCGGTTCTTATTCGCCGAGTCTCCAAGTTTGTAATTGGTTCATCACCGTCCGACCCCACCACAGAATACTCCTCTCCTTTGTTTTCTTTCAAATCGAAGGAGATCCAGAACGTAAGAACCACGTTTAATAATTTATAAGTTCATCTATACTATTTGTTCATAATATTAAGTGGCAGATTTTCAATGAATAGCCACCTAATATTTCTAAGCATAGAAGGGGCAGAAAGTAGGATGATTTAAAAACTTTATTTTCACTTTTGCCAAATCAATAAATTTATAAAATGTAAGATTTCTATGTATGATTAAATATAACGATGATAATTTTTTATCAAGCTTAGGCGTCCAGGCAAAGGTTTGTGCATCTTCCCCATGATCTGACATGTTCATTCATGGTTTGGACATGGTTTTTCTTCTTTTGGGCTCTATCTGTGAGGCGTGTGAATGTGCTATAAAAAAGGGTTGTGCAAGCAAATGTGACGCATGAAGTAGCTAGGTCGTACTCTTGGTCCTAGTTGACACAAATGAAAAAACAAGAGACGCTCACTCGGTTTAAATCGATGAGAGATAGTAGTCAGTTGACTTCTAAAGTGCCATGGATCACAACACAACAACTTTATCAAGCACTAGCTGGTACCCGACGCGTTGTAGCCACAGAAGAGATAATCTTGGAAATATCGTTGAGATTTGAAATAGTTATCTTGTTTAATTAAGAATGAAAGAAAAAATGATGTTTAATTTCATTAATACATTCATTAAAATTAAAGATATATAAATGAGAATCATAAATAGTATTTATTCTATTTTTATTATTCTATTCTACAGACAAATATTCATTTTTATGTATTAGATATGTGCATCCTTTTAGAATTTCAATGCTAGCTGTTTTTTCAGCATGGTAATGAAAGAAACTATTATTTGTATCTCGGAATTCGTTTAATATCCGTTCAATATTTTCAAGATGAATATTAGAAATTGTGATTAAAATATTTTCTTTTGAAATTGATTAAACATAGAAAATAATATGTATACCAAACAATTTTTAATATAGTTGAAAAGGCAATATTTTGAAAACGAAGATGGTGCAAAATTATTTGTAATCGAATAATTTCTGAAGTTACAGTAAAAAAGGCTAAAATTTTATAAATGCTTGGTTAAAATTTCAAGCATATAGGATTGGTACCTTAAAATTCTCATACACTCTCTTATAAAACTATTAACTCTGAGAAAGACTCACAGTGCGTTTACGTTTAATTAATTAATTTATCTCATTTTCATCAATTTGTATAAAAAAAGTGTTTTCCTGTCCTTAACATTCGTTTCTGAGTTACCATATACAAAGGTCACTTCAAATTTCTATATCATTCAGTTGCAACAAAAATAATGCAATAACAAGCAAAAGAGTAAGTTGTAACAACAAACAATTATAATTTTAAAAATAGGGTGGATTACATTTTATTTAAAGAAATGTTTTTATTTCAGGTCGTGGATGTCCAGGTGCTGTTGTCAGAGTTTATCCAGAACTGAGTGAGCCACCGATGGAGTTGTGCGGTGAATCCTTAGCCAATCACAGCAGGGAGATCTTATCATCTAGTAACATCATGAAGATATCGTACGTTAACATAGACGTTATTTAGCATAGTTTATGACATATATTTAATATTCATTTTCATGATAAATCAAAAAACATTTTCAGGATTACATTTTTAGCACAATTTATGAAAAATTCTATGTATTCCATTCTCAGGAAAATTCATGAAGGATCTTAAAAATTTTCCATCACATTTTTAATCTATTTATCAACACGATTAAAACTTCGCGTTTTACTTATACCTATATATTTACTTGTTTAGTCACATGAGATTATTTCTAA
The DNA here is from genome assembly GCA_026543055.1 of Argiope trifasciata. Classification (NCBI taxonomy): domain Eukaryota; kingdom Metazoa; phylum Arthropoda; class Arachnida; order Araneae; family Araneidae; genus Argiope; species Argiope trifasciata. The sequence goes on along the minus strand of JAPMOQ010055289.1, from coordinate 1,104,448 downwards.
TCCCTGCAAGTTAGTTCTATATAAATATATTGCACACAAAAAATTTAAATAATCATCAATTTTAATTTACATGCCACACTTCTAACGTTCTTTTAGCTGAAAAGGAAGCATATTTTTAGGGGCAATTATAGTAAATTATTAGTTTAGTGGGGAAAATGCTTTTTAAATTTACTCCATTTTTTCCCGTGCTGCTAATTTTAATAAAGTTTTTATCAAAGTGGACAGATTTATCGGCTGTTTATAAAATAAGATTTATCTTTTGTATACATTTACAAAATAATATTAAAGGGTTTTTTAATTTATAATCTAGAAAATATGTCCCTATTTTGATATAAGCGACTACTATTTATTATATATAATTAAATAACTAAGCAAATCTAATAATCAAAGTATGAAAAAAATTCCGGTTCTAGAATTAATACTGCAATTCCTTTATTTTCCTCAACATTAGCGTATTTCACAATGGAAGCATACTAGTTTTAAGAGCAAAACACTTTTTAAAGATGAATAAGTTTCTTTGAATAATAGAAATATAACTGAATTTATTTGTTAAATTTCAATTATTAACAGAATGTTTCATTGTAATTTGTTGCCCTTTATACATTAAAATTCTGCAAACTATTCTATATTAAAATCTGATAATGTTTCCAAATATAAAATATATCTTTCAAAAAAGTAATTCATAGTAATAGTAAAGGATTGTAAATTAAAATAAATCGAGTCAATTTCTAATTCTAATTTCATGAATTATCATGATGTTAATTATTACCAATTACATTTATAATGCAATTATTTAAATTCTTTTCTAGATTTGTGACGGCGGATAAGGCAGTAGGGGCTAAAGGTTTCCAAGCGACATGGACAGAAGTAAAAGAAGGTAAATTTGAAATGTTCTCGAAGGAAAAGTTGGAATAGATAAATAAAAAGAGTCATCCGAATAGAAAAATATTCAATAAAAGAACTAATTCCACTTTAATGATTATAATATCGCCCGAACTCTTTATTTAATTTTGTTTATTCTTATTTAATTCATTCAAAGTTTTATTTATGTTGTCACTAAATTTTTATTTGTCAGAAGAATTTCCTTTATAAATGTATCACAAACCGAAAAAAAAATAACTGAAAGAAATCTTTTCAAACAGAATCATTAGTTATAGGAATAACGCAACAACACTATATTATTTATGCTATATTAATTTTGATAGTATCATACGTCAGTAATAATTGCTTCTATTTGCTATCTACTAGTAATATGTGCTAGTATTTACCAAAGTTGCTATTATCCACACGTTTTCCAGAGGAAGAACTATGGTGGCAGCATTTTTTCCCATTGCACGGTAGAGAGTAATTTTTAGTAACAAATCTCTTCAAACACAAATTCATAAACTGTCATTTTTTTCTGTTGTTATGATATTCTAGTCTTACAATTATTGTTAGATAGATTTTGTACAAAAAATTTCTTATTGCAGCAAAATTAGTTATTTCTTGAAACTTTACATTTAAGGAAGAAATTACTATTTTGTTTATTTTAGACTTTGGAAATATCTATAAAAATTGCCGAATGTTTCCAAAAACTTATTATAGAAACATACTGTTTTGATCATTAAAGCAATGTTATTTGAATGTACTGATTTTATGTATTTGCCAGTTTATTGACATTTAATTATCAGTTTTAAATATAGTATTTATAAGATAGGTTTTACTTGCATCATTATTTTCTAAACGGACTCCATTTTATTAAGCAACTAGAATATTTTTTTTTCGAATTAGAACCTAATTTCTTTCAAAAGAAGTTTTATATTTATTTTTTATGTTACTTCATAACTAAAAATTCTCATTGTTCTTGAAATATAATTTCTATTGAATATATATTCCTATTACCAAATTATAAATTCCTATTAATAGAATATTAATGTGTTTTTATATTAAAAATTTATTAATTATATTAATTAATTTTAGAATTCTTCTTTTAGGAACAAAATGCGATCAATTTCAGTGCAGTATGAGCAAATATTGCGTAGCCGAGAGTGCCAAATGTAACTCACTACCAAATTGTGGTCTCGACGACTATACGGATGAAGTAGATTGTAAGTGCTAATTTTATATATATCCAAATATATAACTACTATTTTAATAACCGTTATGTTATAACCATATAATTGAGCTTTAGGACATGTTGCTAAAAGCTTTTCAAATTACTTGTATAAGACTTAACATCAGCTAATTAAATAAAATTGTTCAATTATCTTATAAGCTATCTCTATCAAAATGAAAATGTAATGTATCAGCTTTAATAAAAGGTTATAAAATCTTAAATTATGTAAGGTTTTATGTATGTTAAAATGATCAGAGTTTCTAACATCTAGAATTATAATTAAAATTGATCATTATGCAAAGAGATATGATTTAACAATTGGCCACTTAAACGAATCAAAGTATTTTTTACAATCTATTTTAATTAATTTTATTTAAGCAGAAAGAAAAATTATCTTGACTATCAATAATATTATTTTGTGATTTAATTATTTTATAAAATTTATGATAGTTCTTCTAAAAGATAAATTAAAGTCAGTTTAATGAATGTATGCAGGTCATCGCTGTTATAAAATACAATGACGAAAATCAAAATACTCTCAGTGACATTTATAATACCCAATCCCTCCCCCCAATCTTAATTTTGCTGCTTTATGCTGAGATTATTAGTGCAATATTAGTTTTTTTTTCTTCAATATTGGCTGAAACTATATTTTACGCCACGGAAAGATAAGATATAATTCATGGAATTTAGATTTATTACCTTGAAACGCATTTTCAAAAGAATTACTATAATTCCCTTAAAAAACTAAATTTATTTTTTAAATATCAAAACTGAAGCAAGATTTGAATATCAGAAGAATATGGTCTGACATGGCTATCACATGCATCAGCATTTATTTGTCATTTGAAAGATTTTCACTTGTATAAATTGTACAAACTCAGTTTCAATATTCCAAACTATTGGAAAGATTTTGTGCAAAATTAAAAACAAGAAAAGAAAAATATATCAGCGCGACATGGTAGATAAACTTGCGGTTGTTGTTATGAGAAGAATTAAATGATTTTTAAGACACGCAACAATAGAATATATTTCGGGAATGTTTATCACCAATGCCATGCAATACATTTTGAGAATTGATACTCGTTACAGCCTGAGACGGCATCTGTTTACAAATTTTACAATTATGTTTATTATAATTCTACATTTATTCATTTTTATTTCGAATTATGAAATATTTTTGAGAGTGAAAAATATTGGACAGAGATACTTTACAGAATGCATAATATTATTTGATATATTATAGCACGTAACTCATCAAACGTCTATACTATTTCCAGAAAACGTGGAATATTGCAAATTGAACTTCCCAAATTTCTTTATTAGGTATACAGATTTTGTTTAAAAGCAGACCAGATTTATATTTTCATCAATTTAAATAATTCAATTTTTCCTTTGGAAATATGTTTATTGAAATATAAATAATTTAACATTATTTTTAAAAAAACTAAAATTTTAAACCTGAATTCTTTATTTTTGAAAGTTTTCTAATCTCAGTTTCTCCACTGCTATGGTATTTATTCTGCCCTTTTCAATTCTGAGGCTTTTTGTTAAGCACATAATAATTCAAGCCGAATATCATATGCCAGCCAAAGTGTAACATTTGTAAGTAAGTATTCTAAGTGTATTCTTTTGTAATATCAATTATTTCTATATAATAATAGTTATCCTTTTTTTTCCTTAGGTCTTGCTATTCATGGTATCGACATCCATTTAATTATCGGGCTATCATTTGGTGGGGCAATTATAACTGTTATCACCATGTGCGCTATCTTCCACCGCAAATGTAAACGACGGCGGACTCCATCTGATACCCAACACCACAGAAATCAGCCAAAGATGGCTGCCACACCGCACATCGCTATACAGGACCACGTCTGAAGCACACGACGACATCTGCCCACACTTGAATGTGAATTCGTCGCATGGCGAACCTTCTCGAGCAGCTAAGTTGAAATAGTCCTTCTTGAAGTGTATTGGCTATAAGATAGATTCACTTGTAAAAGTCGAAGGACCATTGGTCGGATATCCTTAGGAGCTGTTCTCTCCGTAAATCTTCAGTTTTCACCAACGAGATATGGTAAAGTGATTTTTAAAAGGGACGTCCACTAACTGTATACAGGTTATTGGTGAGACTGGATAAAGATAAAAATAGGGTTGTTGTCTGTAAATTCTATTTTATATGATTGCATATTTGGAAAAAAAATACATATTAGAGTTCCGTTTTTAGACTATCTCTAAAAAGGGAATTGTTGAGATTCAAAATATTGTGTCCTAATCATCATATATTTGTCATTTTGATACTGTTAAAAAAGTGATTTGCTATTAACGTACAAATCGACAATGTCTTAAATATGAACGGAAAATGTAACAATTCCTCATCACGCAATTCCTACTTCGCTTTGACGAATTTTTATTCATCTTGTTGATGTGGTTATACAAATTTTATTATATAAGAATTAATAAGATTAATTCAGCCAAATATTATATTAATGATGATAAAGTGTATTTTAAAAATGATTTATAACATGTAATCTGCGTTTAAATGAAGAAAATGTTTGCCTTCTCTTTCAAAATGACTTATGTAGTCAAAAAGATATTTAGATCTAATTAAGGCAGCAGAAAATATGCAAGTATATTTTGGTTTATAGATAATCTGATAATTCTTGTTTATATTTAACGTAAAAAAATAATTCATATAATGCTTTAAAAAGAAATTTTTGATTTATGAAATTATTTTCTTTTTGAATATTATCATGTTGATCAAGATTCTGCCAATGAAGCAATATTTCTTCACATAAAAATGTGCATAAAAATTTAATAATAAGACTGATTATTTAAGATTGAAGCTATTTATAAGCAGAGAAAAAAAAAACATGAAAATCTTTTCAGTGAATTGAAATTTTATTAATCTTTAAAAAATACACTATAAAAAATCAATTTAATCCTTTATTTTTACTAAAAGGAAAAAAAATCGAAATTTTGAAATAAAATTATAAATTCTCATGTTTAATATTGTATTGAATGTTTTAAGTTTTAATGGAAACTAAAGGAAACTTTATTAATCTAATTTTGTTGCTTGAGATATTTGTAAAAGAAATCTTGCTTTGAAAATTAATTGTAAGTTTTGAAAATTTATAAATTTTGCCTTTTTTCTTGCATTTATAAGATCTTTTCAGAATTTTATAACTTCCCCTTCGTTTTTCTTAATTTGTAGCTTTAATAGCATATACATTATCTTTAAAACTCAAATTTGCCTGAATTTTTTATTTTTCAAACTTAATTTATTTTATATGAATTCTTTTCTTTACATATATGATGCCAATAAATCTAAACTTTTCTTGTCTAATATAGTTATATAAAATAACTTTCTTTTGTAAAAGTGCACTTTCTTGATGTTGTCTGTAACTTTGACTATTTTCTATTGTTAATTATTAATTTGTAATTTTTACTTACCATGCGAATTAAACTTTGTATTGTATTTATTTGATATTCTTTATTAAATATATACATTTTCTTAAAATAAATGGATGTCATAATTTAAGCAATGTAGATTTTTAATTTTCAAATTTTTTCCTATAAATCGTTTTTGAATTCTACTCAAAATGAGGAAAAGATCTTGTTTTAATACCAAGCTTGATAATGAAGTTGATTTGAAAAATAATAAATAAAATATCATTTGCAAAAAAAAGCTCATGATTGACAAGAATTTTATATATATAATAAATATAAATACATAATATGTTTTTCTTTCTTGTTTTTTTTAACTGAAATTAAATGTCTTTAACAACCCAAGTCTTTTTACCTAAAAGGTAAGCTTAACCAGTGTAGCATGCTTGATAAGATGATGTACTGCTATTAAATTAAAATACTCAATAAAATACAAAAAAGAGTATTTTAGCAAAAAAAGATAATACTCACGAAATAATAGTTATAAAGGCATGAGAATAATTTCTGTGAACAGTTTTTGCAATACATGTGTGTTTATATCATCCATTTTTCAATTATTAATGTTTTTGCTGATACATTTATATGCTTTTAGTATATATTGTAATAACTGTAAGCATAAAACTAACAGCCCATTTTTGTTTTTATGGATTTCATTTGGATTATAAAATGTTCTTTTTCTTCCTTTATATTCTGGTTAATTTTGTAAATGATTAACTTTCTATTTTATTTTCTATTTCAACGAAAAATGTCAGTTTTTATAAAATAAAAACTTGACAAACCTACTGCCTGTAACTTACTTCTTTTGTAGCTTTCATAAACCATTAAAATTTCAGTTGTTTTTATTTAAAATTTTGAAAAGTATTATTCTCAATAAGGCAAATAATTTATAATGCCAATAGGCATTCTAAATCGGAAACATTTTATTGTGGTTAAATGGGCTTTAAAATGATTATTATCTCTTCAAACTGTTGATTTTCTATTTCATCAGTGGAATGTACCTTTGTAACATGTGGTTCACCTTTCAATATATGTGATTTAAACGTTTTGAGAAAAATAAATGAAGAATCCTGTTGTAAAAACTTCTTTTCTATGTGAATGATGTATTATATATGAAAAAAGGAAAGAAAATAATATGCCCATTTCGCTAATTTTTGCAAAGGGTATTTAATATCATTGAAGTGTATCCCTTTATATGAAACTATTATCCCTTATACATAATGTAATGTTTAGAATGAAATAAATAAGATTTTCCTTTACAGTTTTCAAATTTCTTTCTGAATTGATTCACACAGTAAAGCTTATAATGCATCCCGAAGAATGTTTTAATCATCTATAAATAATATTACTCTATTTATTAAACGTTAATTGGTGAAGATGACGTTCATAGTACATCGCTATTCTAACACTAGCCGCCTTTGGCGACCAGCTGGTTCACCATGAGTAATGCGTTCTAAAATTTTCAATTAAATCATATATTCATTAGCCAAAATTTAAGAAATAGTTAAAGTTAAAAGATTCAGTTATTAGTTGTTAAAGAGTCGGTAACTTTATACGGAAAAACTTTTTGAGTTTAATGCTCTAATAATTTATCGATTATGCTTCCAAAATATTAAAAATGTTTTTTTCGGTGATATTGCCAAAATGTTAAATATATTTTTTAAAGAAAGCGAAAAAGGGAAAAAAATATTGAATAAATGATTTAGATGTTGCAAACGGTTATAGAAACCGTGGCTTTGTATTTATTATTTTAGAAACTATCGCATTTTATAATGGAAAAAAAAATTATTGAATTAATGATACAGATATTGCAAACGATTATAGAAATATGCCATTAAGTCGGGATTTCAATGCATATCCTGTCTAAATTCAATCAGGTTTACTGTAAATAAAGATAATTTATGGAATTAATTATATAAATACTGAAAACGATCTTAGAATCCTTTGCCTTGCATTTATTTTTTTAGAAGATATCACATTTTATATATATGTTATTTTATCCAGTCACTAAAAGTTGTATTTCTTTAGATTTGATTTGCGATGATAGTTGTTGTTTTTTTATTTGAATTTCCGGCATTGTTTTATTTTATTTTAACCAGTCACGTGCTAAAAAAAACATGGTTAAATATTTCTTTAAAAATTCGTTAAAAATAAAAGCTTGAGTTATACATTAAAACACTGATAACATTAGAAAGCTAATTTTTTTATCTTTAAATTGATGTTAAAGTGATGTTTGTCCGATAATAATTTCGGAAGTGATAGCGGAAAAACGTCGAAATTTCGCTTAAATTTTAATTAATTCAAATTCTAATTACAAATTCAAAAAAGGGCTCCGAGGTGCACATTCCCGACCTCCAAGGTATACATGTACCAAATTTGGTAGCTGTAGGTCCAACGGTCTGGCCTGTAGAGCGCCAACACACACACACACATTGAGTTTTATTATAAGTATAGTTTAATACAATTAATTTCATTCTTTCTGAAGATAGTGCACACATTCTGAGTAAGCTATAGAGAATATCTTAAAAACTTATTGATATTCTTCTTGTTTTTGTCATATTTATGGTTTATCTCATATATCGTTTCCATATTATAATTAATTATCGTGTCATACTAGTGATGTAAAAATTTTGAACTAGAAATTTTTTTACTAAAGCTAGTAATGGAACCTTTCAATTTTTTTTTATTCCGAGACTACATTTTAAATAAAAATATTTCTTTTTTCTGCTTTTGATATCATCTTTTCCTTAATTTCCCTCGGATCTTTCTCGCATATTCTCCAATAAAGTCTTATAATCTTTATTGCGGACTTTGAATAAAACATCGAATTCCTTGCATGACTTTAGTGAAGGAGAGACATTAAATTTTGGCATGAATCTGACATTTTTATTTAATCTGTAGCGATAACATATATTTTGAATACTTCTTGCCAATTGATGTATACCTATATTCGACACAAAACAACAGATGTAGTCATATCATAGCAAATCGAATCTCTTTGATTTAAGATATTACGTTATGAATCATAGTACTTCCGTGAGTGCAAAACAATAGAAAAACAGTAGGTGAGCTGTTTGATGCATGTATCTCAAATTCAAGAAGCATCTAAAGTATGGACATTAAAATAATATGCAAAATTATATCTACTTAGATGTTTGAATTTTGCCTTTATAGAATTCCCTTGCACGCAAACAACCACACAAAAATATCTCCTTTTGATGGATTTTTTTCAAAATTAGCTAGAAATCTACAAATTTAGTCATAATTTCAAATACCGATTTCAGCTATCTGGCTTAATACGTTTAAAAGTACAAGTGTTCACAGATAGACTGATGTAATGCAAAAAGTCTGTTATAGAATTAAGAAAACCTTAAATGTAGAGACATGTCAAAATTTCAAGTTCGAATTATTTGGCGACTGCAATACTTTAACTATACATCGATCATGAAAAAATTTATGAAAATATTAAAATTGTGTAGCATGAATATAAGATATTCAAAATGTTTAATAGATAGCGTCTATTAAACACCTTATCTCCATTTAGGAGATAAGGTGTGAGACATGAAATCGCAATTGAAATTCTGATGATCAAACCAAAAAAAAAGTAACATAAATTTTGATTATTACTATTAGAAAATATAATATCAACGTCTGATATTTTAACTCCTTAATAGAAAACACTCTGAGTTTTTTAATCTTCATTCCAATGAAGATTTTATTTTAGGAGACGAATTTTTTTCAAATAGTCGAACTATTTTGCCATTCTTATTTTAACTACATCCCATATAAATTCTTGTATAGGGATAAAAAAGGCCATTCTTACCATATGTGTTATGTATTGTTTGTATTCATCTTTTGCCAATTATGGATTTTAAAATCCAATATTTTGGAGCTTCTTAATGATGTCTATAATTCTTTTTTAAGTTGAAAATGATTTACTTTCGGAGAAGCAATTTAAAAATTAAATTTCATGAAAACAGTGTAATTAAAAAATTAAATATCTGAGCAAAATGTAAAATTATAATTAAAAGATAAAAAATTAAATACCTGAGAATTTTTAACGTAATTTCAAATCATGATTTTTAATCAGGGCATTTCTAGTAATATAATCATGAAATCCTACTGATCATATTGAAATTTATGAAACTTGCTCACATATTTCTCCTTCTTTAAATTTACTACTCTTTTTTATTTATATTTTTAAAGTAAGTAAATTTTGTTTTGTGTTGAAAAGCATAATATTTACGTTTTTTGAAACTGACAAACGATAAAAAAAACCGAACGATCTCAACTGTTTTCTTTTTTTTAATATGTTTCCTTTTACAACATAAATCTGACCAAAGGATTTCATGTACAGTTCTGTGTAATTAGCAAGTGAGATTGAAGAGATAATGACAGGGAAAATGAAAGTTTGAAGCTGGTAATGCAAGCTGTGTTTGCATAAGGGCAGACAAAACTGTAGCCTACATGATCATCTACGTTTAACTTTCAAGGCTAACATTCAATGATTAAATCTTCTAAAAGCAAAACATTTCAATGATATCCATGGCCCAACGAAAACAAATATCTGCTTTTAGGAAAGTTGGAACTCCTTACCAACTTAAGGATAGTTATAGAGTTGTTTATTTATATATTTTGCTTTATTTTTGAGGAAAATAACTACCCTTCATAAAAGTGTACTCTAGAGACCGAATGGAAACAAAAGTAAGATTCGGCTTACAAATATTTCTGGTATCTGATAGTCATAAAAGTTTCTAGCTTGTTTGAAATTAATGACACAGAACAGAGTCAATTCTTGTGACGTTGTAGAGAGAAATAACTATTCATGTCTTCTAAATAGGTATCTAAATTATATAGAGTATGACACTATCGACAATAAGGGACGTGTTCATGCAGATATGAAAAGGCATCTAATGCTAGAAAAAGGTTTTATATTTGCCCTAAAATTTTGAATTCCATCTTTCGATCGAAAAAAAAAATATTTTTGCTCAGATACTAAATTCATCCATGACTCTGAAAATACAATTATTGTACAAGAAGATTTTAAAATTTTTGTTCAGATTTCCATCTGTATTAAATCTGTAATGTGAAATTATTAGGACAGTTTTCAAATCTGTATTTTAGATTTAGCTACATTCGTTGAGGTACGAATCATTTATAAAACTATGTTGTATATATTTATCTGCTGAAACTTTTTTAAAAAAAGATGTCATTTTATAAACGTTTTTTTTTCTAAGTGTATTATAAATTCAAAACACTTAATTGCAATTACATTTGCTTTATTTTCTTTAGTGCTCTCGAATCAACAGATTTTAATATTAAATAAAGATGATAATAAATAAAACAGGCATTTATCATCTATAATTATTATAGAGATGCTATAATTAAATCTATAATATAAGTAAATGAAACTAGAAAATTTTTATGGTTTGGTAGAATCAATGAAATTAAAATAAACCATTCAAGAGAGATTAAATTTTATTACTTCAAATTAAAAAAGCTTTAGTCTCATATTGTTGTGTTTTCAAAATTAATGAAAAATGTAACAAATTCAAACAATTTAATAAACAAGTCAATTAAACATTTTCAAAATGGCGTTGGATATTTTTACTGTATTATTTTATTCATAATATTATAATTTTTGCAACTATCAATAAAGTTTAACTTTGACCCTCAAACTCCAAACAGTATTTTTTAAACCTTCTTAGCTTATAATTTTATAATATGTAAGAGTACAATAAAATATAATATATAAATGATCACAGAACTTTTTATCAAACAAGTTGTTTTCATTCCTAGTATTTTCTTTATCATTATGGCATTACAAATAATGGAACCATATTAATCATTTTGGAAAAGCATCCAGCATATTCTATTGTATTTTAAAATTTTTGAATTACTAGTTTACATTTATTTATATGGGTGACAAATCAATTGATTACTGCAATTTTTCTCCCAGTAATACATACACTTATAATTTAAAAAAAATAGATTTTAATATTTTTTTAATACATGAATTATTGAGAAAGTATTTATTAAAAGAAGAACCTCTCACGAATTTATATTATTTAAATAGTACTTACGAAGTAAGAAAAATTTATCAAAATCTCATCTACCATTTTTATCTCATTTTCCAAATCGAATAAAAATCCCCTTTCTTATATTTCATCTTTGAAAAATTTGTATAAAAAAGTGACCAAAGACCTATCATTCAGTTTAATATACTGGAGAAAGTAAATATCTAAGAAGATCATTTGCTTAGTTTGAACTATGATCCCAATGATATAAAATTTAAATAACAATAATTAATATTATATTATTATATTTAATATAAAGTAATAATAATAAATAGTATTATATTAATAATAATTAAAACAAATTGTCTACGCATAAAAATAAGAAGAAAATTGCGGAATATACTATTATTTGGAAAACATTAATTGAAGTTAATTATCAAGTTCAGCCTTCATTTCGATATAACTGCTTCAATGATTTTATTTATCATGTCTCAAAAAAAATAAGCAGGTTATTTGGAAGATTTATTATATATTTTATATTTTTGGAAATTCCAATTTTGACACAAAGTTCATCAAATGACAGATGTATCAGATAGAATTTCAATCCTGCAACAATTACAATAAAGGCTTCTAGGGCTATTTTGTATCAAAGTTTGAAATAATAACCTTTGAGACAAAAATAATTGCTGTAAATAATTTATATAAATCTCGTATAAAAAAAAATCCTCTATATGTTTTGAGATGCAAATAAAGTGTTCAAAATACGGTCAATTCCAAATTTACCATTATAAAAACAAGTTGAAAAAGAATTAATTTAAAATCAGCATTTCATCTGCGAAATGACAATGCAATGTTCCATTAAAGTCAATTTTATTTAATTCAAGTAACCAGAATACCCAGTTATCATTTTACTCATTCCAGAACCAATCTAATTCGCAACCTTTTACAATTCTCGAAGGCAAAGAAAAAAATCTGTCCAAAAGTAGCATGAATAATGTTCGAGTAAATGTATTACATTCTTTTTCCCGTGAAATATTAAATCAAAGAAACTTCATTACTGCCTGCAATGGAGTGAAAAAAAGCCACATTTAGCAGAGTTATAATTAGACTGGAAGACCCGAGTTATGGCCAAATCTCTGCCATCAGCCAAATGACTTGCAAGAAATCGATTCTAACATGTTCGCATATGTACGCGTGTAAAGCAGATTCATTTTGGATGGAAATCAACACGGCATGGCGTCAAGTATGGAACAATAGGGGAAGCTTCAGCCGTGTGTTTCCTTGACACTGGTTTCGACGAATAGCGTGGGTCAACGTGCAAGCTGTTTGGGTGAGTCCGTTACCATGGGAATGTGGAATTTGGATTGACTGTCGTACTTTCAGAAGTTCCAGTATTCTACCACCTGAAACTCACTATGGCCACAGGTAACTTTTCGTTCCTTCCTACTCTGTTTACATTTCCGGGTATACTAGTAGCGTGTAAGCTGGGAAGCCGTTTGATTATGATGGTTAAGGTTGGTGATATGAACTCGCATGCAGTTGTTTCAGAGATATAAAAGTATGCTACAGTAAATTATTCTTTGGCCATAATTTCCTCTTTCAGCGCCCTGTTCATTTTATATAGTAGTTATATCTCAGTGGAAGAATTGTTGAGGAGAGGATAGAATGTATATGTATGTATTTGGAAAAGAATATAAATAATCCAAAAATTGTTAAACATTTTCTCTAGGTTCAAAACCTAACAATTTTTAGAGTTTTAATCATATGATTTTTTTATTACAATAAAAAGATGAAAGAGGTATAAAAAGTAGTCAAAATGCACAATTACATTTTTTTAAAATTTCTTACAATAATATTAAAAAAAAGTAATGATCTTAGTGCATCTTAACAATATTTCGTAATTGTACTTTTAAAAGAACATTTTCCATCTAAGCTTCAATATCGTTGAGTAAAATATGCAAGCATTTATTATCTATGGAATATTATCGAACCTTTATTATATCAATTGTTTTTTTTTATTTTAGCAAAGAAATGAAGATTTTAAGTAAGAATTAAATGTATTGAGAATTAAGATTAATAATGAAGAAATAAGTTGGAAGATTCGTCATTATAATAAGAAGTATAATCTAAAAAATTCAACTTCTGAAAATAATTTTAATGTTCAAAACCTTGATAAATTAAAGTCTATATTTTACACTTTCAAAATGAATTTCTGACTAATTATTTTATTTTAAAATGAGTGCTTGTGATGTTTCAATTACTTTCTTATTTTTTCTTAATTTTTCACTTACTTACTTATTATTTTATAAATAATATTCATTTGTGCTAAAATCACCTGTTTGAATACCAAAATCTTTTCTGTGATAAGTGATAGTAAATTTGTTATAGGCTTTTGGAATTATTCTTTTTTTAATAAAGAATTTGTGAATCATTTGATTTTTAAAATTCCTTAAATATTCTATAAAATAATAATTTTAATTGAAATATATTTAAAATATCAATAGGATTATTTAATTATATTATTGTGTTTGCAATAGAAGAATGAAATATTTCTTATTAATTATTGATGAAATCAGTTACAAAAGATAAAAGAAAAATAATATAATTTTTCGATTATGGTCAACTATTAAGTCATAATAATTCTAATTGAACTAATTAAATGATTTTATTTCATTTGAAGCTGTAATTAAAATTCGACAATTGATATCAATAAATGTTCATTTTATAAATATTTATTAAATCTGATTAATATGATTATCACAGAAATTTAATTAGAAAAGTTATTTTAATGTTGCTTTGCACCTATTAAAAATTCTTTCTTAATGCACAAAATTTTATTTATTGTGTCGGTTACTTTGATACATTTTTCTATAAATATGAAAATGCATGGATTCATCAAAAGATTAATAACTATCTTTGACAAATTCTATTCTGGAAAATAAATTAAATGAATTATATAATATATAAATTAAATAAATAAATATAAATTAAATAAATAAATAAAAATTAAATAAAGGAATATAAGTTAAATAAATAAATTTAAATTAAATAAATAAACGATATAGTGTTTCAGGTACCTTAAAAATATACTAAATTTATTTGAATGAAATATTTATTTAATTTATTTTTCAAAATAGTAACTAAAACACGTGTTCAGAAAAAATGCTTAATCAGTATGATTTATTAATTGCAAATGATATCAATTTTTAATTAATTCAAAATAATCATAATTAGAATTATCATTTTAATTAGTATAACAAATAATTATTTACTATTAGTTTGAGAAAATTCTGTAATTGCTTTATATTTGAGGAAAGAAAAGAAGAATAAATAAATAAAAAACGTAATTTTTCAAAAATCCATATTATATATTCTAAATATTCTTTTTAAGCTTTTAAATAAATTGTTTCGCAAAATTTATTCAAATTTTCACAGTTTAAACATCACAAACCTGGAATAAAATATAATTAATTAAAAGTACATTGAAGTTTATCAAGAAAGGACATTAAAAAAAATTTTGACGATTTTTCAATTGGGAGCTAAAATAAGTCTTCTAAATTAACTTATCACAGGGTAAATAGCAACATACTTAGATAATTATAAACAGCTATTTAATTATAATTAGCAAATTTGTTTTAAAAAGTGCATTGATAACAGGACATGATTATGCACATGCACTTTTACAAATTATAAGTTGATTTTCAATCATATACGATTGCTTTAAATTTAGAAAAAAAAAGTGTTCTGAAAAATTCGTTGTCAAATATCCAAAAAGACTCAGAAAGAGGATTTTTGTTTTATGAACTTTGTTTTATAAACTATATATGCTTTAAAACATTAAAGTACTGAAATGAAAATGACTTCAAATTCCTCAATATTGTATAACTAACAGTATTTAATGATGCACCGGATAATACAAAAACTAAATTTCAGTTCAATTCAAAATATCTATAAAAAGTATTCAAGGAAAAAAAATCCATTGCCGAATGACGTATAGTGTAAAATGACTGTATGAGGAAAGAGGAAGAATTATTTCAATCGACTATACATCCTCATCCGCATCACCTGTGTAAATACGCTATTATATAGGTTGGAAAGTGCACAATACAATATGATAACAATGCATTTTAGCAAATTCATCTTGAGCTAAAAAGTTTTATAGAATCCTTCTCCATGTCGAATTCATATATTAGACCAATATGATGTAATTGTAATTTATCGTTACAATTAGTTAAGTAATGCCGAGTAATTCTATCAGAAAAGGAAAGAAGAATATAAAGAGAAAAACGAGTAATAGTTAAAAAACTTATGTTTTTACAATTCGCTTTGTGGAATAAAATCTTTGTTCAAAATCAAATCAGTCATTCTTTGTTATGCATAATGTAGGTAAGAATATATTTGCAGATAATTACATCGAAATGAAGAATATATAGATACTTTAAAATGTAATTTAATTTATCTAAGTTTAACTTACCTATTAAAAATTCTTCGAATTTTTTAATTTTACCTATCTCTGGGTAAAAAGTTTAGAAGTGTCTCATGCCTTGATGAAATTAACAATTACAGATATTCTTAGAAACCAAGCAGATCTATTAAAAATAATTAATTCGTCATAGTTTAAAATAAACAGGAATAAATATATTAGGTTGTTCGGAAAGTAATTTCGTTTTTTCCTGACAAAGGATTTAATTGCATTTTTCGCACCCAATTTCATACTTAAACCGCAAAATCATTTTATGTTTTAAGAGCTGATATAGCAAGGCTTGAGTGTGAAAAAGTGCAGCTGATTCTTCGCAGTAGTTTTTGGATGGTGCCCTTTTAAATATGGAGAGCAATAAACAGCATTTTCGTCATTTTTTTCTTTTTTGCTATAAAAGGTAAAAATGCTGTTCAAGCCAGAAATAAATTAGCCAATATGTGTGGAGAAGATGTGTTAACAGTACATCAGTACCAGAACTGATTTGCAAAATTTTTCCTTCAAATGAAGAGGCCAAAAACCACCTCGATCAGTTTTTTTTTACAGCAAAGACCAAAATTTTTATGAGCGTGTAATCATGTTAGTACCAAAAATATGGCAAAAGGTATTAGACCAGAATGGCAATTTTATAATTTAATAAATAATTTATTCATTAAACGAAAATTTCTTTTCATTTTGACAAAAAAATACGAAATGACTTTCCGAACAACCCAATATAAAAAATTTCAGAATTTCTAAATTAAAGAAAAATACCACTGTTTCAATTTTCTAACAATTATATAATTTGGTAACAATAACAACAATAACTGCATTTCTAGTTTGTAATTTCTAGTACATAAAGTGGTATCTATTATTAAATAATTTGCTGTAATTCATTATAACAAAATATGTTTCGTTATTTCGAAAGCATACAACTGTTAATGATTCCTTTATCGCCTATTTTTAATCAAAAATGTTTCTCAGAAAAAAAAAATAGTTTGTCATGTTATGTTTCGACTTTTAAATACTTTAATCAAACATTACTATTGCGAAAAAAATAATAAAAGCTTGCAAATTCAGTTGAATTGATTTTTAGAATAAAATGACTGTATTTAAAAAAATAATCCCTCTTGCTTTAACACATAATTGATACAAAAAAATCGATTGAAGCGAATAATTATTAGTAAATAACAAACATCTTCGGAAGTTAAATTTTGATTACTTTAAAATACAATAAAGTATATGTTCAAAACGCAGGCTTATTAATATGAATCCATTTGAATGCTTCAATTAATGTTTGAAGAAAGAATGTTTATCATACAAAAAGATTTAAACTATATTATTTTTTAAAATCTGCAAATAATAGAATGGAAATAACCCATAAATATGCAGTAATGAATTATGCATAGATTAATCATATATTTTTTACAAAACAGGATATTTAAAATGTATAAAAGAGCAATTTTTTGACCGTCCGCTCTAAAATTTTAATCCAAGAGATCAATTGTAAACCGCTCGAATTGAGCTTATGCTTAAAGTTAAAAAATTCAATAAAATAAAGAATTACCAAGCACAAGTTGTTTAATGTTATTATAGTCAATGTTATCACTGTATTACCCTTTTATTGTACTCGGTTAATCTTTGGTCCCGTAACGACGTATTCAAATGTGAACAAATGTACTCATTTAATGTGATTATTAAATCGGTTAATGTTATAACATATAAGGAAGAGAATAAGCCAATCTTTCATTTTCAATCAGCGTTAAAGATCATCTTTCAGTTAATTTCTGGTTTCATTAGTAAAAAAAAAATGTGAGAACCGTTTTTCCCATACGATACAGTTTACATTCTTTTATTTGGATTAGAACTCCTGGATCGGTTATAAATTATACTTATACAGCTTGAAATTGGTTTAAAAACCCTAAAACCATGAATGTCTGTTATTTAATTATGAAATTAATGGATAAAACAATAACTGATTTGAAAGATACAGAGAAGATTGAAATTTTTAGCAAGTGTAAATTTTACTAAATCATAGTCTTAGCAACAATGCGATGCAATTAAAACTTTAAAAAATCCACTTTGTAAAATTTCGATAAGGAGATTTTTGCTAAGGAAACAAATTGTAGGGTATTTTTGCTAAGTTATTTCCTTATACTTTTATATTTTAAGTAATTGAAATAATTTTCATTTTTAAAAAAAGAAAGCACAAGATAATGAGTTGTATATGCATTTATGACCACCTTAAGGATCAGTCATTATTCAATTTCTCTTTGAAGAATTTAGCGATGGTAATTGAATGAATTTTATGATTATTAATTCTATCAATAAACAACTTTATTTGCAATCTCTGATACTTCTTTATCCCAAGCGCATCGGTTCATACAGAAAAAAAGTGTAGAACTAATAAACGAATCGGGCAAATTTTTCTCAATACTAAGAACAAACAAAAAGTGTTAAATTTCAAACCCTTGATAACCGACCTGATGAATTTTTCCGCAGAATAACACTTATTTCCCTCAGAATTTTGAAATTTTATGAATTTTAGAACAGTTCTTCGAAGAAAAATACATTTATTATTAAATATTACCAATATTCTATCGCATGAAATTTTTAAGTAGATATATTTGTACAAAATATCAAAAAATACATATTTCAGATTGAATATGTTGTCATCACTCAACAGAAATTTTTCCGAGTCATTAACAGGCTGTTACTCTGGTCCATTGATAATTTTACCTTAAAGTAGATATAGACAAAAAACTGTAGCTCACAATTGCACATCACAATAAAAGCACTAAAACAAATATATTACTCCGTTGAAAAAATATACTTAAATTATTTATATTTCTGAAACTATAAGTGAATAATTTACTTACTAGTTGATGGAATATATATATGTCCCTTCTTATGATATATCCCTTTTTTTCTATTCGTATATCCATGGATCGGCATTTATAGTTTGTTTCGTAAAAACAATGTTCTAAATTCTCCGTAAGTAAAAAATAAGGGGATATGTTTTTATCTGGTATAATCATATCGTTTTTACTCATAAAGTAATCCAAATGAAATGTTTCTTTTTATAATTAATTGCTTTTAGATAAAATATCTTGAACATTTCATTAACTTCGAGAAATTTTACATTTTAACTGTACTGCTAATTAAACTTACTAACATATAAATAAAGTATTGATGTATGATATAACAAAAAAAATTATATTAAGCGCTTTGAAATCAGAATTAAAACAATTTCCTACGATCATAGATTCCATTTTCAGTTTTTTTAAAAATTTAAATTTAATTTTAGCCAATCACTTACTATAGAATTAAGCAGTATAAACAAGGACTATTGTGATTGGTTGTTGAACTCTTCAATCAGAATTAAATCAATTTGATTGCTGATTGAAGAGTTTAACAACCAGTCACAATAATCATTGTTTATACTGCTTAATTCTATAGTAAGTAAGTGATTGGGTAAAATTAAATTTGAATTTTTTTTTAAACTGAAAATGGAATCTATGATTGTAAATTTCAAGGTATCATGTGAGAATTTATTATTTTTAAATCATTATTTGTCTTAATTAATTTTAGTCATTTACCAGTTTAAACCGGTTTGAAACAATCACGAGACTTCTGTTTCGGTCTCTATCCCTCTCTCTTTGTATATAGGTATATAAATATATACATTTTTCAATTTTTCATTTTCAATTTTTCTATTTGGGGAATAAAATTTTGAAGTTCGACCGATTTGGAGATGGGGTGGAAAACACTCATTGTTTTTCTAAGTATTTTCGCATGCGTAATCTGATAATTTCGTGATTGTTTTAAACCGGTTTTACTTAATGACTAAAATTAATTAAGACAAAACGCAAGAATTCAGAGAATGAATAATTTGGTAATCACATTATAACTTTAATTAGTGATAAATCATCAAATTTGACAGCTTTCCTCATAATTTAATAATCCTAAAAGCAAAAAATTGATCAAAAAATAGATTTGTTGTCTAAGCATTTTGGTGCTTCAATGGGCTGTTGCGTGCTTATTTTGAGGCTTCATAAACTTGAAACCAAAACTTCATAATGATCTCGCATGATAATCTTCAACATCAGTAAAGCATGATTAATGTTCGTACATATAATAATTCTGCATTAAATGCATCTTAACAATTCATTTCGATCGATATCCAAAGATGTATAGATTTTACTGGTAAATAATGCAAATTTGAAAGACTTTTTTTTTTGTGTGTGATTCAATTGCTGTTAAATAAGATTTGTGTCTTCATTAATTTCAAGATATTTTTTTTTTTATCACACTACTAATTATGAGGGAAAAAATGCAAGAAAGTATGGATTTATTTTATAACAAATATTAATTTTTTTTTTAATTTCTGAAGACAGACTACTACTTTGCATAATAATCTGGAAATAAAGTTTTAAAAAAATCATTTCAATCTATTTCCAAAGATATGAGGTTATCTGAATATTTTAAACTTGAATTGTGATTAAAAATCTAAAATAAATTAGATATTTACAGAATTCTTCCATTTAATAACGAGTGCAAAATATACATATTTTAAACTTTTGACAAGAAAGAAATTAAAATTGTTATCTATTTCGTTTTATGTTTGCTTCAGAATTTCCTTTGCATTTATAAAATATTAATAAGAAAGAGAGTGGATAGAATTGTTTCAGAAAGAAATCTTCCAATTGCCGAGCAGAAAAATTTGCATTCCTCTGTTATTAAAAATCATTATTGAAATATGTAGCTTCCGGCAGTGCAGTCGTACAGAAAATCAATGGAATGGCTCCAATCTGAAGCATTTAACATCAAGGATATATTACCAAGCACATACAATTTTTCCAATTCACGTGATTTCCAGAAAGAATTCCAGAACTGCTACCTCTTACTGTTTTGTTTCCTGAATAAATACTGATTTCATTTTGCATTATGAATATCTCAGTACATTAATCATTAAATAAAAATGTTGTTTTCAACCGGAAATAATATTTGTAAGGCATTTTTTTTTTGTTTGGCTTTAAGAATTTGAATTTTTACTTATTAGAATCATCAGCGATATTAACATTTAGTTTGGCAGGAAATATAGAAAAAGAACTACAAAATATTAAATAACTAAAAATATTCTTTTCAATATGAAGGAATATTTTTAAAACTTTTGTTTCATTTCTATGTATTATTAAAACACATTCCATCTCCTCTAAAAGCACGTACTCTTATTTTTGTTTCAAATTTCGAAAGAATTATTTGATTAATTGTGATCTGCCAACTCAATTCATCTTTGGATAGGTGGAAGAATGTAATAAATTATTAACGACTATTAAAAATCAAAGTAAACATATCAGCAGAGAAGCACGCATTAAGTTTTCCTGTGAAAGCCATTTAATTATCCATTTATTACTAATCTTCCTCCTGTCATAAAAACTTCCAGTATGGTATTTGGTTTTTGTATCCGGGTTTAGGGGATATATTAAGGATATAAAAGGAGACACAGGTATTTCCATGGTGGTATATAAATTTACAGGAGGTATTATACTGTGCTCGTTAGAACTCAGTTTTAGTGCTTCAGGCAGTGTCGTTCATCGGTTCTTCACTGAGACCTACCTTAACAAAGCAGTCGTAACTGCGATGGGATTATTGGTAATACCTTTCCACCGAGGATGGTGGGTACCATAGTTATGGTAATTCGAAGCTTAAAGAATGGTGAATTATTGTCGTTTTCCTTATACATACATCAAGGCTTAGATTCGAGTAAATCTCACCTCCATCACAATATGTTTTTATTATAAGAATGATTATACAAATACCGGTGATGGACGAGAAATCTAAGAATCATCCTAGATTTCTCGTCTATTCTACAATGGCAAAGAATCTTTTAGCATAAAGAGCTGATTTCGATGTGTTAATTGTTGACACAATAATTTAATCTTTTTGGATAGACAAGAAAATAATAGGATTGCTGTTCTGTAGATATTGATGCACTTGATATTTTTATAGATATTTCTGGTTGCTGTCTTCTGAAGTCAAATGCCTTCTTATTTCGGTAGATAGAGCTAGGAAGAGTCATTGTAAAATGATTAATGGTGATAAGTTTTTAAGAGGTGCAAAAACGGTTAAAGGTGCAAAGTAATGTCATACCATGGATTTCTCTAAATATTTAGTGACATAAAAACTGCAAATTAATTAACGTTGGGCCATAGATTTCTGTAAACACTGAATGGCATAGAAGTGAAAATTTATCATGTTATGTATTCCTCTAAGCACTGAATGACCAAGAGGTGGAAAAAAAAGTAATTTAATGCCAGAGACTTTTAATTATCGGACAAACTCACAGGGAAATAACTCAATTTTTGTAAGCGAGTAATGCAAATAACATTTACGATAGAATATATATGGTGCTACATGAGTAGCGATATCTAATCATAGAGTTAACTTTAATGGTTACGTAATTTAACATTAATAGCTAGGTGATCTTTACTTGGTCATAAATGAAAAATTATTCTGTCATGTCCAATATTAATAGCAATATAATACGTGAACTGTATTCGATCCGTACTCATTCGACTGTATACGTTGTTACTACTAAAAAATTCTGCTCGCAAAATGACTTTAAAGTTAAAAAAAAAAGGAATGCATAATGGGATATTACTTTTTTTGTAAGTGTTTTGAAAGGAATATAATGAAATTAACATATTTATATCAACATATCCTTGATTTATGCAACTACTTAAGGCAGCAATCTCAAAAATCCAACATCCATTAAAACTACAACTACATTTCATTTCGTATGAGACATATTTGTAATATATAAAAATTGTAAAATGTGTCAAAATCTCAATAAACATGATTAAACAATGCGTTGACATTTTAATAATAGTATTTGCGTTCAGAATTTATACTAGTTTCAGGTATATTTTATGAGTAGTAACATTTTCTAAAACATGTACATCATCTAATAATAATATTGTTTTTGTTCTAAGTCTCTTGCTTTGAAAGTTGTTAAGAAAGCTCATTGAATTATCAAATTTTAATGATATCTCAAAAGCTAATTTCTATAAGCTGTTGGAGATGTTCATAAATTTTTCACCTGGGAGCATATTTATATGAAATAAATAGTTATATTATTTGAGAAAATAAATATACTCCTAGAAATTATGAAATGCATATTTACATTAAGTCTTCAGTTTTCAGTCACATACACAGATAGTTAAACATGATTATAACACAGATATTTCTATGATTAAAACTGACCCAGTGAGATTGTTTCGATTTTTATTATTCTCGTCTATTCAAAGCATCCTTGAGAAAACCTGAAAATTGATTCATGAATCGTCATTCACGAAACTACAGAAATTATCTAAAAATGGGAAAAGCAGTGATTCTCAAATTTCATGATATTCTGAATCTTATAATTCTGATCAATTTTACTATTAGCAGAGTGGGAATTTAATTATCTTCTCTCATACGACGAGAAAAAGAAATGTAATCATTAAAACAATTCCAACAAGGGATTTTAATGAATCCCCGTGTTTCAAACCTCCCTCACTTCAAAAAACATATTTTGTCATCATGTCTGTCCATCCACTTATAGTCTTAGTTAACACGATACCACAAAAACTCTTTCAGCTCGACTGACTAAATGGGGGATGTAAGATTCATATCAAATTTTGAATGAAATCCATTGGCAGGAAGTCAAGTCTGGTTGTTAGAATAGAAGTAAACTTAATAATTACAAAATGAAAAATACTATGCAGATAAAATTGTTATACATGTTTAGTTTCTAAAATAGAGATTCTTATCAAATTCTGAACCAAATCTGTCAAAGCTTTCCCTGTTTGTCGGTTTGCATGTAAATGCATGTAGTCCCATAACTAATAAAAGCAATGGCTTGAATTAAAGAAATTCAGAATGTAATCATTTGACTGCAACTGTCTAAGTGTCAGATTTCGGCAATAATCGGCCGACAAAAAGATTACGAAATTCATATTGATACTGTTGATTCAGTGCAACAGTATCAATATGAATTTCAAAATATTACGAAATTCATATTGATACTGTTGATTTAGATTAATGCCATTTGCGGTCTGACTAAGGTTGAATTATATGGATACTTAAAATTTTACAAATGGAGAGGAGAGATTCCAAGAGCTTTACTAGAGATAACCAAGACGTTTGCAGTTTCGGAATGACAACTCCTGCTAGATTATTTTAAATCTTAGCTTACAAAAAATGTGTTATTAAACGAGACCAAAAAGATTTGGAAATTGTGTAAATATTTAATGTTTTTGCAATTGTTAAGCAGCATATTTATTAAACTAAGCAATGTAAATTTTAATTTCTGATTTTATTTGGATTATTTTCTCAAACTAATATGGATACCCATATTTTGTGATATAGAAATTATTTACTTGTTTCTCAATGAAGAAAATATCTTATATATTTCATGATCTTAAAGATTTGATGTTTGGAGTGTTAGAAACTGAAACAGCTATTAAAAAAATATCATGAAGTTTGTGGAAATTATTTGTTTCGTTATAAACTTTTCAAACTGCATTTATTTTTACTTAACATTTCTTTTGATAATCTGAATCATGCTGTGATTCCTTCAGTTTTCAAAGCGAAATAAAAGAAACATATTTAAATCTTATTACATTAATGTAACGCGACTGTTCCAAAAAGCCCGCAGTATTTTATTCTTTTTTTGTGTGAAAGTCGAATGAATAGGCTGAAATTGCGTAGTTATCTGTTGTACTGTTTACACCGTGGATTTAGTTTCTCAAATTACATTGTAGACTTAAATTGTGTATCACATTTTCGAAACATATTTGCAGAAATAACAACGAATACATTTAAAACAACAAATAAATTTTTTTCTGGGGAAAAAAACGAAAAACTTTTTAATGCAATACGTAATAAGAAAAGCTTTTTATCTGTCACGTTAATTTGACTAATACTGAAATTAGCTCAAGAAAAATAATACTTTTGTTCTGTATAGTCTTCATTTGTAAATAATAACACTTTTATTTTTTTATTTTTCATATTTTAATGATTCTTATATTTTCCATACTTATAATGCTGTGAATTCATTAATTCTTAGTATATATCAATCGTCCTTTTTTAGAAAACAATGGTTTCCTGAATATTTTTTTAATTATATTTATCATGTATAAGAAGAAGTGTTTTTAAGAAAGATTATCCATTTTTTATTTCATTACTTAATCAAAATTAGTTTCAAATTTCTAATTAATTTCCTCTGAATGCATAATGACATATTTATATTATATATATATATATATATAATTTGTTGTTTTCTCGTGGTATTATAACATCTGCATGCGTAATTTTTTCAAAAAAAAAATCGGGTATGGTAATTTTCATTTATGGTAATGGTATCATTTATGGTAATTTTCAAAAAAAATTACCATAAATGAAGCAAA
>JAPMOQ010055289.1:1056201-1068981 GCA_026543055.1 Argiope trifasciata | reverse complement strand
CTGAACTATTAGAACTCAGTATACACTGACTACCAATAATTATTTGGACGCCTATGCAAATGACGATATCTGCGGTTCTAAGGTACGTCACGGCCTCCGCTGGTATATATCGTGCAGGAAACAGCATCGGCTCTAGTCGCATGCAAGATACCTCGCAGTCCGGAGCTCTCTGATTTCGAGAAAGGTATAATTACCGGGTATCACAAATGTGGTCGATCCTTAAGGAACATATCTAGCTATCTGAAGTACCCAAAATCGACAGTGGCCTATGTGATTAAGTGGAAGGTGAGCGGTGATTGTCGGAATGTGCCTCGAGTCGGCAGACCAACGAAACTGGGTGATAGAGACTAACGAGTGCTTTCCAGAGAAATTTGGAAGAACCACACCCAATCGATGGCCCTCATCCGCGAGGAATTTCAACAGACATCCGGGAGTATTGTTTCAATGTATACCATCCGTAAGGAAGCACATCTGCTTGGATTTCATGGTCGTGCTGCAGCCCATAAGCCTTTGATCACAAAGTCCAACCGCGCTGCTCGGTTGATGTGGTGAAAAGCAATCGGAATGGGACCGTAGATCAGTGAAAATGGGTTATTTGGAGTGACGAATCAAGGTTCACCCTTTACCGTTCGGATGGCAGGGTCTGGGTCTCGCGTCTACCTGGAGAATGTCTCCTGCCAGAATGCATACTGCTAATAGTCAAGTTCGGCGGAGATGGAATAATGGTCTGGGGGTGTTTCTCCTGGTATGGGCTAGGAACCTTGGTCCCCATTCATGGTAAGCTCAACTCCGACACCTAATGTACTATTTTGGATGATAATGGGCTTCCTACGTTGTGGCCGTTTTACGGGTTAGACCCCTGTTACTTTCAGGACAACAATGCCAGTTGTCATGTTTCGACATTATCCAAAGCTTGGTATGGTGCCAATGGAGTTCTTCGAATGGGCTAACCTGTCCAGAGTCCAGATCTGAACCCTATCGAGAACCTCTGGGAAGAGTTGCATCTAAAAATTCAGGAGTGCACTACCCGTGCAAAATCGGTGAAGGAACTTCTATGTGTTCTCCAAACCGAGTGGAAGAAAATACCACTAGCTGTCATACAAAGGCTTGTGGAAAGTATGCCCCGGAGGGTCCACGCTGTAATTACCTCTCATGGAGGCTCTACCAACTATTGATTTTGAATAAAGTTAGTTTTTCTTTTCTATAACAGGTGTCCAAATACTTATTGGCAATCAGTGTAGCTGTCAAATACGCAACAGCTCTCCCTTCATCTGATCCACTCTTTACTGATGTCTACAGTAAAGCAAATATACAAGCCTCACATTTTCCAAAATCCAAAAAACAATTAGAGAGATACAGATTCTCCTTTCTTTTTGAAAATTCCCACTTCACGGGTGTAGGCACCTTTGGAGGGACAGTTGTAATAAATTACCCAAAACATCAGTTAGTGCGATTCAAGATAAATCTAAGAAAGAAAATGAAGGAGTTCCCAAACTTGGTTTATCAGCATAAATTCACTCCCCGTAACTATAATACCACATAGAACCAAGTAAGTATCTCTCACAAAGGAAAACAGAAATCAAAACCACAGGATTCAGGCAGTAGCTACAGATGTTCATTTTAACATTTATAATCTTTTGTTTTTCTTTTTGCTCAAAATCATTTATTATGTAATAGCATTGCAATAGATTAATAATATATTACTATTTTTGGCTTCTACAACTTTATATCCAAGATTCGGTAAGAGTATGTTCTTAAAGGCAAGCCAATGAATGAAGGCGGATTTTTTTTAATAGAAAAAGTTTCAAACTTTTAATTTGAGGAATGATAGCATGATAAAATTTCATATATGCTTCGACAATAATATTTTAAAAAATGTACCCATAATTATAGCAGTGATTTTGCCTGTGATAGTAAGTAAGCCTTAGGAAATACATTTTCATTCAAGTCAAATAGCCATTACAAAATGTTCCATTAAAAAGATATGGATTTAATGAAAGTAATACTTATTATTTTTTTGCCAAAATCCCAGACAAATCAAAACGGATTCGAAACATTTTTTTCTCACTCATGCAGATTTTAAAAAAATGTTAGTTGTTATACAAACACAATCATTCTTGAAATATTAATTCTTATTTAAATTACACATATCATTTGGAAATATTAATTCTTATTTATATTACACATATGGAAAAAATTAAAACATTAGAAAAATATTAATTGTGTAGTTTCTTGCGTTTATACAAATTGCGTGACACATACAAAAAAAATTATGATATATCTTTGCAACACAAATGTACAGTAATTGTGATATCAAAAAATATTTTTGTATTAAACATTTGGAAAAAACAAGTGACAAAATTATGATTTTTATGATTTTTTTCAAAAAGAAATTTAATAAAAGAATAGGGTGGATATAATGAAACTTTCCCTACAAATGACATCATACGATGCAAAAATCGAACGGATTGCAAAGGTATATAGGCCATGCACGAGATGCTCAGAGAATTTCGAAAAAAAAGTTCCTAAATGTCCACCAGAGGACGCCTTTTCCGGAAAAACACAAAATTTAACAGATTAAATGCCCAAAATGACATACAGAAACAATACTAACAATCTAGAACAAGAATAATAAGTAATAAAATGTAGAAGTAGGAAATTCCTTAATATTTTATTTTTTTAAAAAAAACTACATATTTTATTTCCATTTTACATATTTCAATAATTTTGTGATACTGCAATATCATCCAATTATGCTTTTACAAGAACTTTTGTTGCGGCAGCAGACAAATAAACATTTGCCATACTCACGCTAATAAACATGAATAATGATGTATACTTGTGTTCTCAAAAGCAGTCGCCCTGCCCTTTTGCTTTTCATTGTACTTTGTCCGCAAAAATATTTCGGTTGATGGCATTTGTGTCTTTCGTACAGAGGTCATTAACGAGTCTTTTTGAATAATGTAGGAAACTCATTTAAATCATTTTGTCTGCAAATGCCGTTTTGTCTACTTATGATGCGCTGCTTATTTAAGAAGCTTGAATGAAGAATATTTAAAATAATTTATGAAGGATGTTATGCTTGCAATTGAATTTTTTATATTGTTTAAAACATCGAATGTTATCAAATTTTCTTTCATTTTTTTATTTGTATTGCTTAGTTCAAAATTTAGTTTGTATTTTGAATGGTATACCGAGCGGTTGTAATTAAAGTTCCACTTTAAAAGGGTCTTAAAACGGAAATTACGGGATAAAATGTTATCAAACTTGGTAATCGTTTAAAGAAGGTCATGGAAATTTCCTTTCTATCAAAAATCCACCAGGTGGGAACTGGAGCTGCATGCATTATTGTTAAGCAAAATAGGACATATAGACATTGGTTTAAAATTTATTTAATCATATCTGAACAGTGTTACAAAACATGCTCATTGTGTGTTATCTTAAAGTTACTGATTACAGTAATAATCTAAAAAAATTGGAGAAACTGAAATAAGTGATAAACCGGTATGTGAGTAACTTTACTCCTGATATGCTTAGATCCACTGTTGAGAATGCAGTAATGCGATTTAACTTGCCTTTAAAAAATGGCGAAAATCACATAGAACATCCTTCATTACACATTTCAAAAATGATTAAACTCATTTTAAACCTATGCTTTCAGGTTCAATTTTGCTTAAAACAACATTCCTTAAGGGCCATTTCTCTCTTGTTGTTAAGTTTTTGAGCCTTTTTTGACAGAAAAGAAATTTCCATTTCCAAGAAATTCTCTTTTAAATTATTACAATGTTTGATAACATATGGTCCAGTAGTTTTTACTTTTATGAAAATTTCAGAGCGGACCTTTAATTATAACCATCCTGTATAGTAAAAAATAATTTTTTAATCTACTTATGATGCACTGCTTATTATAGATGCTTAAATGAATAACATTTTTAAAAATAGATTTTTAGTGTTGTTATGCTTATAATTGGCATTTTGCTCTATTCTTTAAAATATTGGAAATTACGTAAAATTTTTATCTTAATTTTTATTGTTAAGTTCAAAATTTATTTTGCATTTTGACTCATATATTGACTAGAATTTATTATTCAGCAAAGCAAATGATGAAAAAAAATTACAGGGAATCAATTAAAATAAGTGTATATGTGATACTGTAAAAATTTGAGGAAAAAATAGAAAACAATTCATAAAAAATGGAAATATAAAAATAGAAAACAATAATTATTTTAAAAATATTCTTCTCTATCATTCTGAAGAGCAAAATAACAATTTTATCAAAATTTTAGTCTCAAATATAATAAAAGTGTTTGTTTTAAAAATTATTTTTAAGAAATTAAGCTTCCATAAATATAAAAAAGATAATTTAGATCGTTAATCAAAAATTATAAATATAATTAAAATCTTATTTAGTTTCTGTATTCGCATCTAACTCTACATTTTCGTGATCGTATGTTTAATCAATTATATTCTGTGTCTTAGATTATCAATAATGTGTATTCGTATAATCTTTATATCCTTATTATTTTTTTAGATTAAAAATATTTGTTTAAAACATTTACAGCAAAATGAATCGTATAAGAAATACAAATGCTGGAATTCATATTCAAATTACTTTTTATTCATTTGTATCTAAAAATACAATGTATGGATCATATATCTTGAGTCTTAACGAGGGAAAATGTCGAAATCTTTCTGACCCTTGTGCCATTATCATTCATCCATGCCGTTTCGCAGTTCGTCAGCCGGGCTTAGCCATCATGCTTGACAGGCTGGTCCCCATTTTTCTATCCAATTCGCAAGACGAATGACAGCTTGACTTCCGCCCACTTTTATATATTTATTTCTATAAACATATTTATCTTTTTCACTTAGAACTGAGTTACATCAATATATTTACTAGATAAGGAATAACGAAATATCGATAAACTATACATTTTTATTTCTTTTTGACTCAAAAAGGCACTTCTTCAAATAAAAATATTTTTCACGTTGTTTTTATTCTAACACTTTTATATTTAAAAAAAATAAAGAATTTTATTATCAATTTTTCATGTTCAAAATTTTGAGATCTTTTAAAATAAAGCATTCTTGGTAAATATACAGGGTGGTTATTGCTGAAGTTCCACTTTTAAATTGTCATAAAAGGAAATCAGTTGGACCAAATAAACTTTTAGTTAAATAAAAAGTTTAAGCAAGGCCGTGACATTTTTTTCCATCAACAAAAAGTTCAAAAATCCAATATCGGGGAGAAATGGTACTTTACACAATATTGTTGAGCAAAATAGAACATGAAGACATTGGTTTAAAACGTATTTATTCATTTCTGAAAATGTCACAAAGCATGATCTATGTGGCATTCATTATTTTCTGAAACAAGTTAAAGCGCATTACGACATTTTAAACAGCAGCTTTTAGTATATCAGGAACAGTTTTACGCACATGTCGGTGTATTACTACTATCGGTTCGTTTAAATTGTTTATATTATTACCATAAATATTTCTCTCGAGATAAGACACATTGTACATGTTTTGTAACGCATCTCAGAAGCGATTAAACACATTTTAAACCGCTACCTTCATGCCATATTTTGCTTACTAATATTACATGCAGCGCTATTTCTCCCCTGGTGTTGAGATTTTAACTTTTTTCGTTTTGACAGAAAAGAAATTTCCATGACCTTCTTTAAATTATTACCAAATTTGATTACATTTTGTCCATCCTTTCATAAAAAATTGGAACTTTAATTATAACCACCTTGTATAATATTTTAATTATTGGTAAATTCAGCAATTTTAATTTGTTTGATATCATATGACTGAAATAAAAATTAATAGTGTGAAATAAAGTGAAAGAAATTATTATAAAATCTTTTTATTACATGACATTTATATAAGTTAAATATGTATTCTATTAATAATTAAAATTTAGGAAATAGTTTTAAAAAATGAAACACAGTTTCACAAAACGATTTTATCAATGTGTTACAAATCATAAATTATTTTAAAATTAAATTTATTTCTGTCAAATATCAATGTACGTGCTTGATATGTTGAAATCAATACTAAGAGTAAATCCTAATGTAGAAAACGTTTAGTAAATTAATAAATACATTTGAAATACGTATAAATTGCAATATTCTTTATCACCTTAATGTTACCATTTTGCGTTTTTACCTACAGACTTTTAATTAAAATATATATTATGTAAGTTTTTCTCTCATTTTCTGTTATTGTGTTAAAATTTAATTTGATTTAAATATCATAAAAAATTTTATTAACTTTAAATTAAAAATTAAATCACATCTTTTCAAAAAATTTTTAATTGAAATTATAAATTCACAAGTCATACCTCATATTAAAATTTTTGAATGAATTTTAATGGACATCTCCCTTTATTGTTTTACATTTTGTTTAACTATTTAACAACAACGATGTTTTTTTTAACTATTTAGCAACGATGTCTTGAATCAAACAACTCAATCCATCAGAATTATCAATTCTTTGTTATGTGTTGTGAATCATAGTACTTTGCAAGCCCACTGACAATTACCTGCCAGCGATTTAAGCCGAGTGAGAGTCTCGTGTTTTTTTCAGTAGCACCAACTAAGGCCAAGTTTATGATTTAGTTATTTCACACTTTCTTTAAAATTGCTTGCACATCCCATTCATACATTTAAACTTCACAGATAGAGCACATAACAACCATACTCAAATTGGAATTCAAACCCGGGAAGCCAGATCACTGGAACTTTCATTCTTTTGAAATATTATTTAGATTAGACATGAGAACTCATTCATTTGACGTGGGGATTCGTTTAATCTTACTATCTTCATTGTTTCTTTCCATCTTCTTAATATTTATTGTGGGTTGGCTGAACGGAATATTGTCCCTACTTTTCCATACAATTACAACATTTTTTCCCCTTAAAACCGAATGTATTCCCTACAATCTCTATTAAAATTCTTAAAAATGGAAAGTTATGAAACAATTTTTGTTGGTATTTTTAAAAACTTATTAAGCTTCCTTTCATCACCTTTCAATTATAATTTTTACGTCTTCACATTGAGCAGTCTTAATCCAACCAGATAGTCTGAGTCATTATAGTATTTTTACATTTCCACATTGTGAAAATATGCTCTAATGATAGCTTTCACAGTCTTTTTTTCAAAATGTTAGTAATTTTATTTAGATTAAAAACACAATTCACTAATCTCATAACTTAAAATAAATGCTTAGTTGATAGATTTAAGAGAAACTGGTTGATCCAAATTATATTCATCTCATGCATTTCATTTCCTTGTATAATAAATACACAAAGAGACATTATTGTTGAATTCGATAACAAGATTTTACAGAGTTTTCTTGTTTTCGACATTTCCAAGTTCAGAATTTTAAAAAATTATGTATCTTTGATTTGGAAAACAAGTATACTTTGAATTATATAAATGAAATGTGATATGTATTCTTTACACCAAATTTATACATTTTTATCAAACTTTAAATGAAAGTCATTCATTGGAAGCATATATGTTTGCCTATTAGAATACAAGTGAACTCAATAACTGAAGAAAGCAAAATTCTGGAGGAATTCGATACAATATTTTAACATTTCAAATGTAGATCTATAAGTGTGTTTATAATAACTTTCTCTTTAAACCGCATTCTACAATGCAAATGAATAAATAAATTTTAACAAAATTCTGCATATATTCAAACAAAACTTAACATGTAACGAAATTCGGTATTTATATCTTCTATACAAGAGATGCTTTCGAGGAATTTAAAAGAAAAATCAGCGGTAAAACACTCACAAGATGGCAACTTTTCCGGCAAAATATTAAATTTAATATCATAAACAACCAAAATGGAATACAGAAACAATATCAACAATGCATATTTATGAATAATAAAATGTAAAACCAGGAAAAAATGTCAATTCTAGGAAAAAATTGTCGAGAGAAAGCTTGATAAAAAACGGATTAGAGTAAAATAATTTACAGTTGCTGTTATGCTTTATGTCGATGTTTCCTGTTGTAAAGATGACTGCATCTTCTTGCGACGTTGAATGAGTTAAAGAACTCAATAATGCTTCATGTACGATGAATCACAACTGATCAATTAAGATTTGCTGTCGAAAGCACTGCTAATCGACATGAAATTTTGCAGTTGAAAAGGATGGTCACATAGAACCCCGTTCCCTACATTTTCCTGAACTCGATTAACAACTGCTTCTCTAATGCAATAATCTGTTCTTGTTTCAGCAAGTTACTATTTTTTCTCACACAAAGAACTCTTATTTTGTACTTGTCTTTACTAAATACGGTTCGATGGCAAGATGATCTGAAACCAGTCAATAAATGTTAACAGTGTTTCTGTATTTCTTTTCGTTTGTTTATTTTGTTTAAATTAATGGAAAAGGTGTCCTATGGTGGACATTTTGGAACTAAAATAATTTTTCAAAATTTCGTTACTTTATCTCTTGTATAGTGTATGTACCAAATTTTCCAGCAATCTGTTCATTCGTTTGTGTTGTACGATGCCGTTTATAGCAAAAATATAATTATCACCACCCTTTTGAAATTTTGAACAAAATTTACCAACGTGATCAAGTCTATCTATCCATCCTCGAGCATATAAAGGCATTATCTGAAAAAAGCAATGGCTTAAAAAGGTAAGATTTGGTATATGATCTTATTCCTTAATTTATAGTTTAATATCAAAATTTAGTTTCTGTCGATCGGAAATTCATCAAAAAGCATAGATGGTTTCCTTAACTCTACCCCAAAACATTTAATGCTCCTATTCGCAGCACCGAAATTGAAAAAATAATAATAATAAGGAGCTCCCATGGCATTTCAGCTCTTGCTAAATATCTGGAATATTTGAGTGAAGAAGGCATAGATTTACCAAGATATGTGAGACAGTTAATGTTCAGACATTGAAGCAAGGAGACATATAAAACTACTGCTGATATATTTGATTCAGAAGTCCCGAAACGGCCATCGTTTCAAAATTAAGCAGTGTCCTTTCATCCTCATTAGGAAAATGGCGTGAAAATTCATTTTTACTTAGCCCTTTATTAAACATTAATTACAATTACTGCAAATGGCAATCGATTCCTGTATAAGTTATTCATATCACTGAGGTGCGTTGAATCGGAAAACTAGTTCTATTTGCCATGTAAAAAGTCAAACATATTATGCCGAGTATGCAGATATCTCTATTCAACTTACCGCAACAGTAATGCACTCGTTCAAAATAAGTCGATGTTAGACAAAATGTATAACGTGACTTCTATCCTACAGTTGCCTCTCCTGCCACGCCCATCGTTAAAAACAAACCTAGTGACCATAATTTCCCTCGGTACGCATCGTTGATTGAATGGGTCACTTTCTTTCTCCTGGTTTCACGCTCCTGCTAGACAATAATGAATTAGGAATGATATTTTTTGAATGTACATGGGTCTACTGGCCCCTTCTATTGTGCAGCATTTTGTGAAAGAGCTGCATTATGCAGATGCTTAAAAATGCATGC
Organism: Argiope trifasciata; assembly: GCA_026543055.1. Taxonomy (NCBI): domain Eukaryota; kingdom Metazoa; phylum Arthropoda; class Arachnida; order Araneae; family Araneidae; genus Argiope; species Argiope trifasciata. The sequence goes on along the minus strand of JAPMOQ010055289.1, from coordinate 1,059,446 downwards.
TTAGGATCAAAAGAGCAATTTTGAAAACGAGTGGTTAAATATTCATTATAATATTCAAATCAAACAAACATGCGGTTAATTTAGATCTTTTATTGGGTTAAGTATGCTTGAGAATATGATGGTTTTTAGTTCATATTAGAAAATATAAATCTGATAATATAATCTGAATAAATTGTATTGAAGTTATATTTTTTCCGGGAAGAAGTGCTCTTTTATTAATAAACACGTCTTGAATAGCAAGGCCTTTGTTCTGTCTGTCTGTCTCATGAAAATTTTGCAATAGATTTCTAACCAATCTCTTAATAAGCTTAAGACTTTCAGAACTTCACGGCAATTCAATATTAATTCGCTTTGTGTTCTGTCAGTTTCTTTGTCTATGCAGTACAAATTTTACAATCAATTGAAAACTGTAAAGACAAATAGATGGCATCCTGCAATGTCATTCAGTTACTAAAGAGTTAATTTGAAATAAATTACAAAATTTCATACATAAACTAATATTCAAAGGGATGAACTTCCTCTTAGCTTTCCCGAGTATCCTCTAATAACACTCTTATCCTCTTTCTTCCCTTTGTAAATTGAAACATGTAGTTAGATCGCTAATACTTTGCATATCATTGGGGAAAATTGTTACAATATGCAGATAATGGGGCCGAATTTATCATCCAGCCTGAGTCTATCGCTGAAATATATGTTTTGGAACTTCTTTTGCCAACCGAAAGAGACAAAATTTGATATAAGATAGAATGCCTAGTTTCTTTGGTTTAAGTCATTGTGTCAATATGCTACTGTATTTTCATGCAAGCAAAGTTACAGACTGACGGACAGTCAGTCTTCTGATAGATTTGATTCCAATTTGATATCTATATTTTGACGTTAATACAATATACTAATTTTATCTATTTATCTAATTTGTTTTATAATTATTTTTAGCTGCATTCATGCAATTAGATGGATAGATTTACTGTGAATGAATTTCATTTGTAATTTGAGTGAAAACAGTAAATTTGATCTCAATTTTTATGTATCAAATTGTGACAAATAATGCGTTTTGTAACAAGTCAAAAAGGTATTTTACGGACTTAGAAAAGACTGAAACGGGAAGATGCGTCAAAATCTCCAGTTAGAACATTTTTGACGATTGCAATATTTATCCGTACTTCGTATACGGGAAAGAAAAAAATTAAAAACAAGTACCTTGAATAAATTAATTAATTTAAAATAATATCTCGTGCCTCATCCTGATTTTTCTGAAAATTTTAATAATGAATTTTTAAATATACAAATTTTCTAATATAATTAATTTTAAAACAATGTGAATTCAATTCTTTAACTCCTAACCAGGCACGACCGGTCATGTAAATTCTATTTTGATGGGTAGGTTTATGCTCAAAATGAAGAGTGAGGGAGGTAAAACTAGTTATCAATAAGGATTTCCCCTCTGTATATATTACATCTCACGTTTGAAAAAAAACTGACACCTCAGGATAGAATATACGCAGACGTTTGGATCAGGTGAGTAATTCATCATTAAACATCATAAGGTGTTTTTAAAAAATACTCTTTAAAGACGAAAAAAAGGGGATCCGTTTATGGATTTCTTTGTTTCTCTCTCTGGATCCGTTTATGATCTCTTTGGATCCTTTTATGGATTATATAGTTTCTCAAAACGGATCATCTCTTTCTTCCAGCATAATTGAAAACAGAAATATTTTTTTAATTCAAAAATTTACATAACTGACTACAGACGAACTCTACAGAACTAGAGCATTTTAGGTACTCTGCACACTTTCACCTGGTTACCTCACTCACTGGTCTTACGTAAACTAGTTGAAGTTTATCAGAGAAGCATTTGAGTTTTTAACGTCTTTTGGTGAATCTTTGAATCATTAACATTTTTTCAATAGTTTTGTTTTATTTTGGTCCATTTCTAATTTATAAGGACTTCAACTGATTCTAATTACTTTTTTAGTGTTCTTAAGTTCATTTAAATTGCCAAATTTAAACAATTGCTTTGATCAAATATGATAATTTCCGGGGAGAACAGCAAACGAAATTATTCTAACTTAACTATAAATTATTTTAAAAGTATATAATCCCAATCAACTCCCAATCAATTCGATGAAGTTTGTTTATAAAATCTGTTTTAGCATTAAAAGTTTTGATATTACCGTTAATAGTAAAATATGAGTATATTACCATTTTTGCAATGAATCTAATAGCTGTTGAAATTTAGGGATGCATTCCATACATATTTATGATTAAACATTTTTAATTATGATGAAACAAATTAAATTCTATTTAACACAAAAAATTCCATATTCTATAAATAATTTTGTTATTGTCATCATAGTTAATATAATTTTTCCTGAGACTTAGATAAAATATTTCAATATTGTACATCAATTTTAATAGTCTATGTCAGAGGTGTCCAAACTACGGCCCGCGGGCCAAACCCGGCCCGCCAAGTGATTTTATCCGGCCCGCGGAAGGTTTTAAAACATAATGATGTTTTCGCCCAAACCTTTTCATTTTCATACAGGTATATCGAAAAACTACGTGGCCAACGAAACGGAGTTGTTGTACTTGACCAAACACAAATGTCTATCGCGTTGTTAAGTTATAAGACTAAATAAAAAAATGTATTTCGGTAACTCAAACATAAGAGAAATTTTATACGCATGTGAATTTTGACGATAAGCAGAGTCTTATTGTTTTGTTGTAAATAAAGCATCAGCAATTTTGAGTAGTTCGCTTAAAGAAGCACTTAAGTATAAATAAACAAATATCGTTTTGATTTCGATAACGTTTTCATGGAATTATTGCACGCGCACAGTAACGTACTTAGAACTTTTGCCGCCCGGGACGGTCCCGTTGCTGCTGCGCATTAGAAGTTGCATGAAAATATTTCAATTTATATAAAATAATTATATAATTATACTTTGTTTGTTTAGTATTTTGTATTTTCAAGTTACAATAAAATAGTATTAATTAATAGTATTTAATGCTACTTTACTCATAATGATATTTTTCAATTTGTATATACATGTGGCCTGTATAACATGGATCTAATTTCGATCCGGCCCGTGCCGCGAAAAGTTTGGACACCTCTGGTATATGTTATTAAAATTAATTTATATTAGATTAAATACTATTTAAACTAGTTTAGATTATTTCACTCAAATAGTACTTGCTTAAAATTTCATGAAAAGAGTTCAAAATATTCATAAATGTATTTGTTTTTA
>JAPMOQ010055289.1:1021653-1056191 GCA_026543055.1 Argiope trifasciata | reverse complement strand
TATCATAGTAGTAGTACTAGTAATTTTCTAAAAAAAGTGGGATGCTTAATAGGAAGCAAATCATATTTTCATGTTTTACTTTTTTCACAACTTTACCTTTATTGATCTTTTTAATCATCGTACTTAATTTTTTCATTCTACAAGTAAAATATTTAAAAAATCAATTCAATTTCTTCTTGGGCAAATATGTAGCTGCTTCGGACAATCGTTTAATTCACAGAAAGTAGTTAATATGAAAATAAAAACAAACACAGAACACACATTTGATATCAGTAAACAAACTGACATAATCATAGAGGCTTGTTGTTTGAATCGCATTTCTGCAAAACTGTTGCTATAGTAACCGGCGCCACAGCCTAATCATCAAGCAAACGGGGATATCACAGTAAAATGCTTTTTGTCTGCTTTGTTACGTTTGTCATCGGACATGGAACAGGATACTTCAGGTAATAAATTCTTTTAAAATGTTCTATCTGTCTATAGATTTCAAATTAAATTGTTTGCCTTTGGTTTTATATATGCTTACAATTTTTAAAACATATTGATTGGTGATAATAAACTCATCTTCCTTATTGTTTGCCCATCAGTTTCTGCTTTTTTTGAGCACAGAAATGGTGTGAGTAAAACTTTCGTTAATTAATACTCCTATATATTATACTTGGCTTTAGTTTGTAGATATAGGATTAATTACTTTAATATTATTATCATCATCTAAGACCTTTAGTAGTTATTTTTTTCACAATAGAAATGCGAAAAAGGAAATCCCAGTGGCGTTTCGAGTTTTAAACTTTCTCTACATTTTTTAAAATTCTATACTGATACTTTTTAGTTTGATAGTTTTTATTGAAGTATAGTATCAAAACAGTTTCCTCATTTTTTTTATTAGTTTACGTCATTTTTGAGAAAGAATGCAAAATGCAATTTCGAATATGTGCCTCAAGTAATGAAATTTATAAAATTCCATAGCTTTACATTATAACCAATATTTATTCTTTCACATTAGAATTACCAATTTTAAAACCACAAATAAGCTTATTAGAATAACCACAATTATTCCTCAAATTTAAAAGGATTATTGGGATCCATTTCAAAAAAATTTTAGTTCTGTTAATTTTAAGTTGTGTATCGAAATTCATAAGAAGTAGATTTTACTATTGAAATTACTGACAAAGTTATTTTTATATACAGTGAAACCTCGTTACAACAATATTTTAGGGACCAAATAAATATATTGTTGTAGAGAGGCATATTGTTATATCGAGGGCCCACACATTTTGAGCATTTAATAAGTTTTTTTTTATTATTATTATTAGTTTAAGGTGCATAACATACTACTTTTAAGTCTATATTTAGAAGAAATTAATTTGTAAAATACTAATAATAGTGGTTTAAATACTAAAAAAATAAATAAATAAGATAAATTCAGAAAATAAGCACAAACAAAATGACATGAAACAATGAACACTGAAAACACTTTTTATTGAAAATAACCCAATATTTTTGTTTGTTTATTCCTTTTTTTAACTGTTAAGTTCACCATTACTGTATGCATTGAGTCTAGTGCACGAAAATGTTCTTCATTTGTCGACGGAAGGCTTGAAAGAAATGTCCGCAGAGAATTCACAGATTGAAGAGCTTCCTGGGATGACAATAAGGACTACGATGGACCTGTATTATCATCATCATCAATATCATCATCATCTTCATCATTGCTTCCTATCTCATCAGTAATTTCAGAGAGAATATCTCCATCAGTAACTCCTGCGAAAACCATAAGATCATCATCTGCTGTTAAATAGTCTTCTACACTAATTCCAAACTTTTTACCGCTTGTTTCCTCAAGTTCGGATACGGATTTTTTGATGTGCAAAACACGTTCTTGATCATCTGAGAGATCATTGTCTATGGAATTTTCATCATTCCATAACACAAAGACCGGCCTTTTTTCAGCAATTTCGAATGTTTTTTTCTGTTACTTCCCACCAACTTCCAGCAATATTGTCACACGCTTCCTTGACATTTACAGCTTTGAAAGGGTCTTCTACTTTATTTTCAAAGTTTACAAGTATGAAGTCCACCAACCGTTTTCTGTAATATCCTTTGAAGCACTTAATTATGCCCATATCAAGAGGCTGTAAAATTGAAGTGCAATTGGCAGGGAAAAAAAGCGATTTCGATATTTTGTAGCTTTGGAAATGATGTGTGAGCACCGCAGTTATCTATCAACAAAACGATTTTTTTCTTTCTCTTCTTCATTTCATTGTCTAACTTCTGTAAACATTCGGAAAAAAAATTAGACGTCATCCAAGCCTTTTTATTTGCTTTATACTCCACGGGAAGACTTTTCACGTTCTTAAAGCACCTTGGCTTCAATGATTTACCAATGACGAGAGGTGTATTCTATGCGTTCCTGTGCTATTTGTACACAGAAGAACAGTCAGTCTCTGCTTTGATTTCTTTCCTCCATAACACTTTTCACCCTTGAATGCCAATGTTCGATCGGGTAGGAATTGGAAAAACAGCCCAGCTTCATCTGCATTATAAATGTCTTCTGCAGCATACTTTTGTGAGATTTCTTTCATCTTGTTTTGCCACCATTCATTTGCGTCTTTTATCGGGGCTGACTTTTTCCCTCCGTGAACTTCTTGGAAAGTTATTCCGTGACGATCTCGAAAACGCATTAACCAACCATTGCTAGCTTTGAAAGTTTCGTTCCCTAGCATTGCTGCAAATGTCCGTGCTTTTGCACATAATAAAGGTCCATTTATTGGGACATTTGTTGCTCTCGTCTCTTCTGTGACAAGGTGATCAGACAGGTCTAGATGTCCTTAAACCTTATCAGAATTCCAAAGCTTACTGGGAAATGAGACTAGGCATACATTTACACTTCACCCCCCTCACCCATTCCAATTCCCAAAAGGGTGGTCTTCATCTGTTTTGAAATCTGAACAATAGCTATTTATTCAGGGATAAGTTGAATATCCACAATGAGTCTTAATAGACGGAAAAAATAACAAAAGAAAACGAAAAAAAAAGCATTTGAAAATCAAAATATTATTATAAAGGGAGAAAATAATACTGAAATTTAGATTGAAAAAAATCGTTTTACAGAGGTTTATTGTTCTAGAGAATATCGCAATATTGAGGGGAGATTAACATTAGTTTATATGCAAAATCACCGGGACCACAAAACATTATTGTAGTAGAGAGAGTTATTGTTGTATCGGGTATCGTTGTAGCGAGAGTTTACTGTATTTTAAATTTAATCCGATTACAACTTCTGAGATTCGTTAATGCCTCAATATGAAACAAAGATTTTTACTTTGCAGAAATATACAAATATGTGTATTAATTGAAATATTCTTAAATCGGTGCGACGTTTGGCTAAATTATTTAATTCTTTTTCTATGCCCAAATCATATTTTTAGAATTTAGTGCCTTTTTAGAATTTTAGTTTGAATTAGTTTCACTTCAACTGCATGATACGAGGCATTTCGGTACTCGGTACTTTTGCGTCTAAAAGTTCCTGTATGTTATAGTTTTACTGAAAAAAAACTATTTTTAAGCCAATATTTCCATTGAAATTATCCTTAAATTTTTAACAATAACATGTTCTAAAATTTTGCTTAAACTTGATTTTATAGATTAATAAAATTAAATAAATAATACACAAAAAATTATTTATTATAAGAATTTAAGATTCTCATTTTCTAATTTAAATTAAAATATGATTTGGTAACACTTTATAGCAGGAATTTTACTATTAGCACTTTGAATTTATGTTGATTTTTAAATCTAAATTATAAAAAAAATCATTAACGTGTTATATTTTTTAAATAAATAATTAGGTTTTTATACAATTAAAAATTAAGTGGATAGTAAGTCCAACAATTGTTCAGCTATTTAATTATTAAAGGTTCATTCAAATTAATATACGGTATTTTATCAATGCCATATTCCCTTTCGAATTTGTAACATGTTATAGATTCTAGTATTAAAATAAAATAAATTATCCGAAAATATATTTTACTGGGTGATTATAGCGCTATTATAGCATGCAATTCCATTTAATCCTTATATCTACATTATCATGAATTTTTTTTAAAAGAATTCTATCATTAATGGATCTTCTAGTAATAAATATTTTAGTAAACTAACGAAGTATTTATTAATGTTCTTTCTACCTTTTGAATCTAATATTTTTCGACTCAATGCAAGAAATTAAGTGTTTAATTTAACAAAATTATTTTTGCAATAAATTGCAGTTATTTTTTTATGTTTAGAAACTTCAAAATCTAAAAATATGTATTTTTTAATTTTTTTTATTACAAATGAGACAATGTCAAGTTTATGACACGTAATTTTTATTAAAATAGTAACTTTTTAATAATATTTTCAAATGTTGATGAATATGAAATTGATATCATCAATTAAAATATTCCTTATGAAGTAGACATAAATGATAAAATGTTAAAAAAATCTAGAATAAATTTAGATTTCATGTTGCAAAAAACGTTCAAGAAATATTTATACCTTTCTCAAAATAAACCTAACATTCAGTTAAAATAATTAATAATCTCTTGTAATTATTCGTCAAAGTTATTTATAAATTTGTGAAATTTAAATTATATAACGAAATGAGATTTTCCTTGTATATAAATCGGAATTGACTCATAATCTTACCTCATAATTATAGCTGTATTCCTGAAGTTATAATTATCAACTAAATGCGATCGTTCTGCAAATGCTAATGATTTTCGAAAAATTGTTTAGTTTTTTTCCGTTTGTTTTTTTATTTTTCTATGAAAGTCATTTTTTATTCCTATTTTGATATTAAAATGTTACCTATAAGAGATTATTTTTGCCAATAGAAAATTCGAGGAAATGCTAAAATTAAAAGGATTCTTTTTTAAAAGTAAAATAAAAACTTAAAATGAAAGTATTATCTCCTATTTTTTGATACATTCCAATTTTCTCTATTTTTTCTAAAATATTTTTAGTTCCCTATTCCAACTATTTGGCAAAACAAGAGTATTTTCAGAGTATTCTCCCAAACACCGTAGCATGGCAATGATACAGACTTTATAGAGTTGCTTTTAAATTTTCTTTTAATATTTGCTTTTAATTATATAAACGGTGAAATGTACGCAGAATAATCTAATCTAAACCTTCATAACGTGTGAAAGTATAAATTAAAGTAATGAAAAATATTGTTTTATTTGTAAAATTTTTAAAACCTTCATAACAGTGGTTTAAAAATTATTTCTCTTGAATGTCATTCTGGGAGAGAGATCATAGTGAAGCATTGTTAATTTTATAAAATTTGCCGTTAATTTAAAATTTAAAATAAAAAATAAATATAAAGTCGAAATAATATTTTCGACTTCCTTTTTTTATTTTAATTACATGATATCCTACAATTGGAATCATATACCGTGTCGAATACTCATTATTTCTTTAACATTTATTTTTTTTAATAAACCTTAAATATGTTATACGTATTTAGATAATTTTGTATATGTATTAATAGTGAGCGTTAGTTCAAAGGGATCATCGACAGATGTCGCTAGTAGCACTATATCTCAATGAATCATGTTCTTACATCTTGCGAATCAAAGCATCATCATGTGAATTTAGTTTTCAGTATGTCTTATCATTATAAAAATCATTTACTTTTTATCGTTACATCTGCAAATACATTTTATAACAGGCATTATTCATTAATTATTAATATTATTTGGCATTTCTTTGCAGAAAACCATGCTGAAAATCAAAGAAATCTATCATATTATAGTGATTATTCTTCCTCGATTCGGACAATTAACTATTGATTTTTTCACTGTAAAACAGGCAATTAGTCATGGAAGATAAAGGAACTTCCAAAAAAATAAAGAACAGCTTGAAGATGAGAAAATGGATATTTTATTTGATGCTTAAAATCAAATACAAGAAGAATTTGAAGAAGAATTAAATATTGATTGATTATTCATTTTCAGACATCTATAAGCCATTGGAATGATTAGGAAGTAAAGAAATTGGCAGCCTTAATTCGAACTATGTTAAAAAAAGATTTTGTAAATTGGTGCTTCCAAGACATGGAAGAAAATATTTTTCACAATAAGAGAACGGGCCCTAAAAAATGGATACTTTGCAGTTCAAATCGCAAAGCATCATGGCATTTGTCAGAAGAGACATCAGTATCAATGATAGCTCCAAATATTCAAGGCGCCAACTTTATGATTTGTGTTTAGTGGGAGCAGATGAATTCAATGTTTTAGCGGATGGGTATTTTGAACTTCTAAAAGGTTGGACGGAATACTAAAGTAAAAATGGTTGGATTATCTGATAAGCTAACATAAACTGAACTGTCATCCTGCATGGAGCTCCTGGCTTGATGTTACGACATCTGTCGGATTAAATGATATATATCCTTCATACCCACCATATTCTTAGGAAATTACCCTTTCCATTTACCATATGTGATGATGAATAACTTTTAGCGTTTCTCAGTAATGATTTCCTACTTTTAATGATATCGAGAATTTAATTAATTCGTAGATAATCTCTCATAATGTACTGTTTTTTCCATCTCTTTTTAGCCCACTAGATTCAAAAAGCAATAGTTATTTATTTATAAAACACGCCGGCGTCCTGGCATAGAGGCAACCCTTAATCCGGGTGTCCTGGATTCGAGTCCCGATTCGGGTATGGTTGTTTTTCCTCTGTCCTATATGTGAACAGAGGAACCTTCCTATAAAAAGGGCTGTGCAAGCAAATGCGTGATGCGTGAGTGGTGATGCCCTTTGGCCTAGTTGGAGCTACTACAGCAAAAGACACACCTTATCAGCTTGAATCACTGTCTTGGTAACAGCGGTCTTGTCTAATGGCAAGTGCTATAAGTAATAGCGACTTTTATAAAATACATCGATATATTCCACCTCTGTAGTATACTTGATTGTCTCTGCTTTGGTGAAGTATGGATGTATTAAATATCTACAAATTAATTTTTCTCCATTGTTAAAACAAGGTATAATAAAATATAACAAAAGAGAGTTCGTTTGATGCTAATCTTGGTCATTTCTTGTCACGGCTATATAACGTATTAACTTTTATTAGAGTTATACAGGAGTACTTCATCTTAAAATCAAGTGTAACATTGTAATACAGTTCTTTATATAAAATTAAATTCCAGACATTTTTCAGGATAAGAACATTAAGAACAAACTGTACTTATTATTTTCAGATTAAAAAGAAGCAATGAATTTATCCTTAAAATGCTCTGCAAGTTTATTAATTTTTAGAAGTTTTTTTAAATATAATTATTAATGGTGTTTTCCACTTTAATCTTAGATTATACCATTTCTACAAATATCTTCTTCTTTGTATTAAATTTTTCACTGGCATTTTATTGCATTCAATCTGTCTTTCATACTTAATACTGTTTAATTCTTCCTTTGCACTTAACATATCATAAATTAAGATACACAGATGATACTTATTTTTACAGATGCGTCCTTCTCTTATGCCAATAAATAATGATTCAGTATAGGCATACAGTATTACTACTTTTTATTCTTTAATTAATTATTAAATGAAACAGAAATTTGACCTTCATATCAGTGGCTAGCCTTTTTTGGTTAAATAACTTTGGCTTATTGATAGAGAGTTGCTTAGTTTCTCTATTACTTAGAACACTATTTTGTTAAAAATTGTAATTTTTTTTATTAACGACACACAATTTATTACTTTTTTAAGGAACGCTACAACTTTGCATGAGAGATCATAAGAATGGTTAAGCATACAAATGATTAACTTTGAATCATTTATAACTGAAAATTTAACTTCGTTTACCACTAAAGAATTTCGGAAATGTTCATGGATAACTTAAAAATGCGGTCTTAATCAATTTTTACCTATGTCAAAAATCGTTTGGAACTCAAAGTTCATCATGATTGAAAATTTGATCTTATGAGTAATTAGATTATTGGAGTAAATCTATTTCAGTAAGCTGTAATAAATGTACAGTTTCTTTCAAATTAAATCAAATGAATAGAAATAAGTATTCAAATTGATTAATTCCCATTGATTAACGAGCTGAAGGATTCCTTGTCCCCAAAATTCCTGTGGCAGTGACGAGACTCAATGCTTCACTGTGTCCTTGAGATCGTTGTCCGAATTCAAGCGCTTCGCTTTCAGATGTTTTTTCAGGGAACCAAACAATAGGAAACTGCAATGCAACATGTCCGAGTATACAATGGTTGATTGAGTTGTCCTCTTTAGAAATTGGCCAGTTTCGCGAGGTGGACCCTGAAGATATTTGAAAGCGCGTTATCATGTCGCGGAACCACACCCTCTGGGAGTAGATCCAGTCTTTTATTCATTCATAATGTATATCTAAAATCGGATAACACAGCGCTGTTCTTCAATCTTCGAATTTTGCAATGTGAACGCCATCTATTTTCACGTGCAATGCCACGTAAATTGGACGTAGCTCTTTATAAGAGTCTATACATACAGGATCTCACGCATGCTCTGATATATGTTTGAGATTCCAATCGCATCCCTAGAGGCCTCTCTTAATTTTCTTCTTCCATAGCTTTAGATACTTTCTACCATAGCGGTATAGACAAATATGTTAACGATTACGTTTAACGTTTCGTAACATTTTTGAGCACACACTTCTTGTAGATTTATTATTTTAATATTTTCACTCATATTTTTACTTAATTATGCATGAGAAATTTTTGTCCTTACTTCTTTATTATTTTAATACAATTTGTTGTTATTTTATTATTAGTTTTATATTATTTTATATATCAAAGATTTTATATTTCCAAAGCATATTGCAATTTTAGTCAGCTTGTACCCTTTCGATATCTCACGAAATAAAACAATTTCGCTGAATTGACAGGAACTCCAATCTATCAGTTGAATCCTTTTTTATCTTCCCTCTTCTATATTTTATTTTCTCTAAAAGAATGGCTAAGGGTCTTTTTTACCGGGAGGTCCAGATCAAGGGAAAGACGTGCTATCTTTATGCCGGGACGTGTTTTCGTAAATATACTGCAGTTAATATCTTAATTCGAAATGATTATTTCCAAACATTTGTAAATTTTGCGCATGGCATTATAAGCATATCATTTTAAGTAAATGGGAAAAACTATGAAACTGAAATGATAGAAAACGCGAAAGATCCTAGCTTTTTCTAGGGTACTTTTATGTAATAATTTTGTCAATTCTCCTTTTGTATAAATCTTAACCACGTCTTTCCAAATTGGAAACTGTACTATTTCAAACATTTTATAATTTTTTATAATAAAAAATATGAACAAATATACCTGTGTAATTCAAAACTTAATTACAATTAGGCACGAAAAATATATTACAAATGAAAAAGGTTCTTCAACGAAACGGGTTTTCAAATGAAAAGGTGCGAAATGCCGTAGCAACTTAACTGTTAATATATTTGCTGACCTCAATATGGGAGAATGTTGAGAGACATCTAAAAATATGAATGGAGTATCTGGTGTAGAGTGGGAGCACGCATGCGCATGAGACAGAAGAGGCTCTTATAAAGAGAGCCATCCAGTTGACGTGCAAGCTACTTGTTCCATTCATACAGCATAGAAGAACTATTCACTCCAATGTATGCTGTGAAGCACTCAGAAGATTACGTAGGTTCATCAAGAACAAAAGAGCAAGAACAAGAAATCATGTGATTCATTTCCAAGATAACTCACGTGCTCATGTCTCCAGGATCACGCTAGCTGAACTAGTCAAGTTCAAGTGAGAGCAGCTCGACCATCCACCCTACAGCCAGAACATATCGCCCTGCGATCTTCATGTGTTGAACATCTAAAAGGGAAACATTTCAAGGCGAAGTCAAGGTCGCTGTGAAGGACTGAGTCTCTTCACGGCAACGGAAATTCTGGGAACAACGTATCCTTCAGCTCGTTAATCAACAGAATCCTTGTGCTCAGGCCTAGTGTGTATACTTTGAATAGTCTTCATTACTGCCAACAATGCCGCTAAGTACCTTTTCATTTGAGCATCCTTTCTATAAAATTCCCAGATACATGGTTTACTGGTCTTCAAGTCATTGAATAATTTCACCAGCAGTAGAACAAACATGGGACATTTGCTTGACTTTAATAATCTGATGAGATGAGGAATTCAATCTTATAGAATTTTCCATATACATTTGCTGCTCTATCTTGACATCAAATTGCCAGAAATGTTAGTGTAGTGTTGCAACAAAAGTAGATTGTGTACTTCTGCTCATCTGAATAGTATACCTGCTGAAAACAGATTCTGAGAATCGAGTAGATACCTATGCTGAAAATAATAACATATCTACTTCATCGTTAATTGGTTTAATAAATGACTGAGATATGAAATAATATCTTTTTTTTTTCATTTGCATTATCTTTTTGTTTACAGTGAGGCCAGTAACAGTGGTCCAACATCCCTTGTTCGGTCCTGATCCAGTGGTGACAATATGCACCAGCTGTGGTAAAGAAGTGACGACAGAAACCAGCAGACATACCTCAGCTTGTTCATACATTACTTGCATCCTTAGTATCTTTGTTTGGTAAGTTTAATTCCGTCTTAAAGTAAGATTTTTTCAAGTATTACAATAAAAAAAATCGATTATGTACTAAAATTGCATACCCCATAACTCCTTGAAGCGCATTGGTTTCACAGTAAAAGCCCCTGTTTCTAAAAATTATTTGTAAACACTTGCTGATTTCTGATCGAAACCAAAAGCTCTAAAATAAGGCTCTAACATTAATAATTGCTTGTCGAAGTCAGCGCCCTAATTAATATTCCTCGTAAGTGCAAAAAATGCGTCATTTTAATGCTTTTTTTCAGTACTTTTTTTTCATTAAACAAAAAATAAACAGATTCAAGTGCACTCATAAATTTGTTGTACAAAAGCTGTCTGGAACATACAATTTTTTTTTCAAATAAAATTTCGAAAGATAAGTCCTTCCTTTCAGATGATTTCAGAGACACCACGTACCTACGGATTGAGATTCTCTACCGCTTGAAACGCTTTAGCGAAACATACATGTTTTCCTTCCTCTGGCTCTCTTAATCAAGTGTCTGCTAATTTAGGAAGATTTTGCTATGTGTTTTGTGGGTGAAGAATTTATTTGCATTTGAGGGAGTTTTATACGAATAAGGTGGTTGAAAATTACACTTTTCAGTTGTGTACTTCTCTTATTAGCAAGCAATTATACTATGGAGGATGTTTACCTATTAATGCCTACTGTTCCATTTTTGGAACACCCCTCACATAAAGTTATTTAGAAATATATAGAAATTTCATGTAAAAATTCCAATTTTTTAACCTTAGGCATAAATGGGTTAAGAAAATTATACTGAATTAGAAAATATCATTAATCTTTAAATGATAATTTTAAAAGGCCGGAGTAACCTGGTTGTTAGGACTTTGCCTTTGCATCCCTTAGATTGAGAATTCGAATACCGCCGGCTGAAGACCTCCTTGTGTGTGGAAGCTGACTCTTGTATAAATCTGTCGTGGTCACAAAATCACCTATGTCGAGAGTAATATCAATGTACTGGTTCAGATCCATGCCTAAATTAAAATCTGTGAAAGAAATATTTGAATGAAGTCCGCCCCCTGAAAAAAGTTTTGTGAGGTTTAAGTAACTAACTCGTACTCTTAACCCTAGATGGCGCTACTAAAAAACAAGAGACAAAAATCCGACTTCAAATCGCTGACTATGAGTCAAGCGGTCTTGTTAATGACAAGTGTCATTAGAAACAAAAACATGAATAATTTAAATATTAAGTTCCTTTATAACTTGAATATAGTATTTATGGTATTTAAAGTCTAACTGCTTGCGATTGTTAGCTTTATTTGTGTATTACATGCTATAAGAATTGTTTATTTTTCTTATTTAAAGCGGCCTGACCTACGTAACATAGACACATATCGAATAAGTACTCTGCTTTACCTATACTTATAATAAAACTCAATTCGTGTGTGTATGTGTGCTGGCTCTCTACACACCAGATCATTGCATGTACAGCTACTAAATTTACCACATGTATACCTTGAAGGTCGGGTATATGCACGTTGAAGCGAATTTTTCAATTTTTAATTAGAATTTGAATTAATTAGAAATTAAATGAAATTTAGACGTTTTACTGCCATAATTTTCGAAAAAATTATCGCACAAAATTGATTTTTACATCATATTAAAGATAAAAAATTACCTTTTTAGTGATGCTAATATTTTAACCAACAAATTGAATTTGTATTTAAAAAAAATAATTTAATCATATTTTTCAACAATAAAAAGGCAATTTAAGGTGGGTTCTCACGAGGCTAACTATCGCGTGCAATCGTTGCCTTTCTACTGCTGTCCCGGCATTCCAGTTCTCGTGTGAACAGTTGAGACAACGACATTGGGACAATTATTTGCCATTGTCTCGTTGTGGTCACCTGGCCTTCCTGAAGTAGGGGTGATCTTCTGTTGCGTACAATAATTAACCTCGTGTGAATCCACCTTTAAGCTGCAAGCTCGCATTACGAGTAGAAGGAAAAAAAAACTTTTATCAATATGTTGCCGTCAAATTGACAAAAACTCAAATTAAAAAAAAATAATTAATGCAAATTAAACATATAAAAATGTAATTTTCAGCAAGTGATTGTATGAAATGAAATATTTTTTTTAAAAAAAGAAAATGTGAAGAAAGGTTTTTCTGACTTTTACAGTATTATTAATTGAATAAATTAGTTTTATTTATGAAAAATATGGTTTAATATATATTTTTTTCAATTCAAGCCCCAGTGACTAATTTGTAACACTTTATTAACAGAAGTACATCTGTAAAGGGGATCTAAATGAAGTAAATAATTACGTAGTATGTAACATGAGTCTATAAATGTTTTAATAAATGAAGAATGTTCAACTATTATCTAGATCCTCTACTCTGTGAATCACATATAACTAGACATTTTGAAACTCTACTATTTTAAATAAAAAGAGATAAACTTCAATCACGAAGCTGGTTTCTAAAACTGATTTGGAATATAGCTATAGTTCAAACTAAAACTGATTTATGAATATTTAAATATTACTATTCAAGGAAAGATGATAATTTTAAACAACTTCATTGATTTTTCATAAGGAGATTAATATTTTCTTCAATTATTTTTATAAACTATTCTACTGAAAACTTTAAAAGTCATTCAAATTTGGTAGGAGATGACAGAAACATTCATTTCTTTGTTTGAAAGTTGAATTTCAAGAATATTTCCCAAAATATAATTCCTTAGGACATAATGACTGAGTAAAACTTCATAATTTTGTGAAGTATATTTATGAATGCAGCAAATAAAATAATGTTATTCAATTAATCATTTAAATCATTTTGAAAGTAAAACTAAAAACTTAATCTTGTGAAAATTCCGAGAAATTTTACAGCAGCAAAAAAATGTTTTTATATTGATTTGCCATTTAATTATTCCCATTTTAATTTTAATTTGAAATTTTACGGGAGCTGACAGATAATTAGAGAGACATTTAGTACACTACGAGCTTGAGGTCTTGATAAATACATGAAGGAATTAAATGACTATCAAAATTTGAACCTTAAAAATATTTTGATGAAGTAGCTATTAAAAGGAAATATGTTTAATTGACAATGAGGTAACATGAAGTATTTAACTGACAATTTTAAAAAACATTAAAACTGTCTAACTGGCTTGTCTTCAAAGGTGGTTAGTTATAAATAAAGATGACAATACCTAAAATTTCAATTCAGTGACGACTCATCACATATTTTCCTTTATCAACGATTTTGTTTTTGATACTGGCTATTTCACAATTATTTGCGGTATAAAGAGCTATAAAAATCTATAGATTTTAATCAAATATATTTCTAAGATTTCATTTTTACATTTACAGTGGTGGATTGCTTAAGTAAATAAAAAAAATTGTTCAAGAATTTCAGCTAATTTGAATAATTCTTATTCAAAGCAACTGAAAAAGGAAAAATCATCGATGATAGACTCTAATTAAGTTATTTCCTAATCTTTTTTTAACTTCCTTTCTTATAAAAGAAACGTGAAGCTGTATTGACGCTGTATTTTACACGCTATCTTGATTTCGATTCTAAAATTCTATTTCTCTTTTTAATTATTTCAACCTGTTCCCTTTCCATGTGATATAAACATTTTGATGAAAGTAGAAAATATTCCATGCTTGCCTAAAAAGAGCATTTGCTCACAACAACAAATGCTTATGCAGATTAAATATCCTGACAGATTATTAAAGACAAAATCGAAATTTAACCCTTAAACTCTCTTAGAGAGATGTTTTTTTGGATTAAAATTTAAGAAAGGGACAAAAAGACAAATTATGTATGCCTAAGGAAAATTAAAATAATATTCGTGGGTCACTAGAATAAAGAGTTACATATGGAATCGCTAATTTTGAATATTTCATTAAATTTAAAAACAGTTTTCATATTAGCATGTTAGAACACGATCCTGTTTTCGTCAGGAGATTTTGAATGATTGAAGGCAACAAACAACTGAAGCTCGAAATCGCATAGGCAATAAATAAATCACAAATGATAATATTAATCAACATTTTTAATGGCGTATATTTTTATCTGCTCTTACCAGTATTATGTTTGTAATATATATGTTTTTTTGAAAGCAGATACATTTTGAAAAGGTTGATTTCCTTTTACTAGTATTGCTTCATTATTACGTATGCTTCTTTGATAGTACAGGCGTTTTTAAAAGGTTGGCTTAGAAATATGACATCATAGCTTTTATTTTCACGGAATGTAATTTTCTTCTGAGAAAATTAAATAATTTAATTTTTATAATATATTCAAAAAACTTAATTCTCGTTTAATAACATTTTTGATTAAAGCATTTCTGCTTTTCTCTGAAGAAATAATAGCCTTCCTTTCATTCATATGTGGGAAATATTGAAGGATAGGAATCATGTTCTAAGATTAATCCATTATGAAATTGTTTTGTAATCTCAAAAATTATAAAATATCAGTTTGTGTTGACAAAAATATTGTTCTCATAAAATTTCTTTACAAATTAAAACGCTTAAGCAATTATTGGTGAATAGTTTATAGTTTGAAATACCATTTTTAGGTTTATTAGAAAATAATTCAGAATGTTGTCTCGTGTGGTAAACTAACTTCTTCAACTAACGTTACAACCTGATTTTCAAATCATTCACGATAACTTTAAATTTACGATTATAGATTTCATTTTAATTTTCTTCTATCAAATTGTTACTTATTTATTTTTAAATTTATCTTAAAATTTTCATTTTAAATGAAATCTGAAATATCATTTAGAAGAGCATTAAACCATATTTAATCAGTTTTAAAAAATTCATGATTACGTCTGAAATTTCTGCTGTGTATTAATCAGAATAGACTTCTTACAATGTTGTGCATTTTAAAAGAAATCTGTAAATAAGTTAGTTTATTTGCAAAGGCTGGGAGAAATATTTTTTAAAAAACTTCTTTGCATACAATTAATAATAATTATTATACAAGGTTGTTTTAATTAAAATTCTACTTTGAATAGTCATAAAAATAAAAATAAAGGTCAAAATATTATCAAATTTTTTCATAGTTTAAAAAAGCCATAGGATTTTCTTTTCCGCCAAAAAAAGTTTCAAACCTCAACACCATGGGGGATGACGCTGTATGCAATATAGGACACGAAATTATCGGTTTCAAATGTGTTGACTCGTCTTTGAAACGTGTTACAAGGCATATTCAATGGGGCGTCCACCATTTTCTGAAAGTAATGTAAGTCAAATCGCATTATTCATAACAAAACTATTAGCATATTAACAGGAAAGTTGAGCACATTCCGTGCATCTCGTCGTTAAGTTCCTTCAAATCGTTTCAAACAACACTTTAAACATTGCTTTTGAGATAACCTACATTGAACATGCTTTGTAATACGTTTCAGTTGCGATTAAACACTAACTGATGTCTTCATGTCCTATTTTGCTTACAATATTGCATACAGAGCCATTTGACACTTGATGGTGAGTGTTTGAGCGTTTTTGGTGGAAACAAAATTCCCGTGTCCTCCTTTAATGTATTACCAAGTTTGATAGCATTTGACCCAATGGTTTCCTTTTACGGCCATTTCAAAATTCAACTTTAATTATAACCACTCTGTGTTTGTTATCCTAGTAATTCAGAAGTTAATTTCTTGTGCTTATTTTATACTTTTTGTTCCTTTAAGTATCGTTTCTCTTTTCAGTTTTCCATGCTTCTGGGTTCCCCTTGTTTGTCCTTGGTTCTTGGACACCATCCACACCTGTCCAAACTGCAAGGACACGATGGGAATATATTCGAGATTTAACTGACATCATCTTTATTTAATTAGAACAAATGAGGACATTTCAAAAGCAAAATGGAAAATTTATTCTTGTCAAAATCATGTGATTCTTCTGTTGAAAGCTGAACTTTCGAGTGCAAGTCTTCTTTATTCCAAGTGCTCGCTTTTAGAAGGCTGCTTGCGACAGAGCATTTGATAGGGATATTGGCAATCATAAATATGTATTTCAAATTAACTGCATAATAATCAAAGCCCAAATTTTCAAACTGTGTGAACCCACCTTATTTCTAGTTTTCATTCACTGCTTTCTATATTTGAAGCAATGTTTGGAAGCGGATCGTTTCTGTCGGGGGATGAAATTATTTGCATTTTTGTCATTAATATTTTTTAGTTCTTGAAAAACTTATTTTATAGTCATATTTTTAATTTTAGGTAATATTTTATATTAAATAGTTTATTCAATTAATATCTTGAGATAATATAATTTAATTACATTTTGCAATTAACATTTTTATGTAGTTTATTTCATTAGAATTTTTTATAAAGTTATACTCAGAATTTCAATAAATATATCATACTATTTTTGAAATTATTTATTATAATTATTATTTTTTATTATATAAGAGAGCAATTTTATTTTTTCATATTTATAAATTAGAAGTTTATTAAAATAATTATATTGTATGCTATGCTTAATTCTAATTCTATTATTAGAATTATGATTGACAATCGATAAAAAATGCCCTTTTTTAATTATATGTTGTAGTATATTTGAAAAACAATATCTGCGATATATTCCTTGTTTTATTTTTTAATATATATAATTTCTCTTATATTTTCTTAATTTTTTTACTATGTGTTTCTCCACTTTATCCAAAAGAAATTGTATTCATATGTTGAGTCCAGATGTCGCTACTGTTCATCCTGCTCTCCATTAAGAATTAAATGGATCAGCAAGGCTACGATTATATATCAGCAGAGCTTTCTGTATATCGCGTAAGACCACGAGCTTTCGCGAAAAACAAAATGAAGGCTCTTCGCACTTAAATTTACTGATTAAAATTATGAGACTCACCTGAACAGATTATTAGTTTTATCTACAAGCACCCACTAATGAAGTACTCTTTCTCTTTTATAAAGTATTCTGTACTCACATTTTTGTGTTTGATTTGTACACGTTCAGTTCTTTGCTTTAAATTTTACAATAACAAGACAATTATTATACATTAAAATTTATTTAAGTCTTCTGTGTGATAGTTAAACTATAATTTAAAAACTAATTTTAATGGAATATATTAGCACATGTTAAAAAAATTAACATAATCACATCACCACCATTTTGCTCCTATGTTTTTCCTTTCTTAAATAATGAAAATAATTCAGTACAATTTTTGGATTCTTAACGCACAAAACTCCTTTTCTGGAATTCTATGAACAATTTCTCTGAACAATGTAAATATTAAACTGAACCCTAACTATATATAGCTTCCCATTCCAGTATCCCAATGATGCAATTCTTGTATATATTCATCATTAGAAATTTTATTGCAATTGCAAATTAGAATTAGAATGTATTTTATATAAATATATTTATTTCGTACGTTTATTTTATTTAATAACTATAGAATTTAGCGTTTTAGAAAAGCAAAACACTAAGAAAAATTCATTGTTATTTTACAGTTATTTGAATTTTGTTATATTTGAAACTTATATAGAAAGCATTATATATTAAAAACTTGGGCAGAATGTTGATTTTTTAAGCGTTTCAAAATTTCTTTTTTTATATATAATTTTGTTGAATGCTACAAATAATAAAAAATTTTATTTCATTTTTTGCACGAAATCGGTATGTTTATATTAGAGCAAATTGTTGATATGATTCTATTTATTCTATTAATTGCTTCTATATGTTTTTTTTATCTACCATTATTTTTTTATACTTTTTAACATAAATAAACTGCTGTATTTTGTCATAAGTTTGTGCATTCCCAGGGCTGAAAATTATCATAAAAATAGTATAAACTTTCTCAAGAGCTTCTTTGGAAAGTAAATTTTGATCGATAGTTTTTTTTAAATTCTCATACGTTAAGTTATTTCATATTTAAGCAAATATAAATTCAATTTGAATAATTACAAAATGATTGTGCAATGAACTTTGATTTTATGCTATAATTTTATGAAATATCTTTATTTACTTTGAAACGTGATAAACAACATGATTCATGTTTTGAATTCTTTCCTCCATTTATAATATTACATGATATTAGAAGAAATTTTTGTTGATATAGCTTTAATTTCCAAATATATATATTACATTAGGACTTCATAATTTTTTGATATTTTATTTCATTTAAGGTTTTATCTACTTGATGCACTTACTATATTAGGACAGAGTTTCAATAGATATTTTTAATTAATAAGAATTTGATTTTTTAATATGTCTATTTCATAATTTTAATAATACTTGTTTTTGTTCTGATTATTTTTCAAATATTTACAATACTTTTCATTCTTTAATAAGTAATT
Source organism: Argiope trifasciata (assembly GCA_026543055.1). NCBI lineage: Eukaryota > Metazoa > Arthropoda > Arachnida > Araneae > Araneidae > Argiope > Argiope trifasciata. Next base: position 1,037,293 of record JAPMOQ010055289.1, on the reverse strand, counting down.
GTATTGGAACAAATTTAATTTTCAAAACTATTTCTGTCACTCATCGTACTTTTCAGATAATTTATTTCTTTTTTAAAAACAAGATCTTGTAATTTACACATTAAAATTAGTCGAACTATTTTATATGGCTTTCTTGCATGTCGGGCTTAGATGCGATATACTTTTAAGATGTTTGAGTTTTTAAAAGAATATAAATATTTTGCTTGACTGTATTATTCCTGAATCTCATTGTAAATATTAATCATGATCGAAAACACGGTCTTCCACAAAGTGGCCGTTTATCTCACCAGAGTTGCCTCACTTATGAAGATATATTTCCAAACTTCTTCACTTCAAATCTACTTTTACTCCTCGCTCAATATATACCTAGGAATTAAATGCACTGCACATTATTCTCTTATTCAGAATAAACTATTCACTTGAATTACTTTGTACGAATTTGTTATCTTTGCACATTTATCTAATTTTTCATAACTAATAATATTAGACAATTCATTTTTCCACAGCTGCTTTTATAAAAAGCTCTTTGTGGCTTGATCTATAAACTGTGCCTGAATAGATGGAAGGCTGTTATAAAAGTTAAATAAGATAAAATAATACAACTTCAAAACAAATGTTGTTTTGTCAATAATAATAAAGAATATTATTCGTTTTCTTTCATAGATGCTTTTATAAGAAGTTTTTCGAAAATTGAAATTGTAAGCCATGTTTGAGTACAAAAGAGAATTGAGCATGTTTTTAGAAGAGTTACAAACAAAAATTTTATCAATATACTCTAAAAGAAAAACAATATTATCGACACTAAATTATATTTTCTTTCTTAGGGTAAAATGTATAGATGTTTTTATTTAAACGAATCTGTAATTGATGTTAAATATATGTTCAAAACCATCTTATTTTGTTTGAATATGTATTTTTATGATTTTAAATATTATTCAGTTAATCGGATCTTGAATTTAGCTGATCGAAATCATTTTCAATGATAAATGTCTGAAATTAATACCACTTTTTGGCTGAACTACAAAAAATAATTAATCTATTGAATACTTTAATTAGAATTACATTTCAAATGCCTTTAAATCTACTATTTTTTTAACGGATTTCTTATTTTTTATCTGTTTATTTTCCATATAAATATGTACTTAAAATGTAGTTTTTTAGAAAAATATAATTATTGCCTGTTTAAAGTTGTATATCCAAATGCTGCTCATGTCATTAATATTTACTTCATATTGAAAATTGTGATCAATAAAGCATTTTTCTTCAGTAATTAATTATTTTTCATTGTAATTTTAGTCCTTACTCTGAATTTTATTTTAATTCTCTCTATAATATTCAGAGAATCATTTGCATCTGATAAATATTTTTTAATTATTACCAAGAATTTTTAAATATTATATTTATATTCACTTGTATGGAACATACTTATTTACATAAATAAGGACATTCTCATATACATTTTATTAAAGTAATTTACAAGTAATATGGAATTTTAGTAAAATATAACATTCATAACAGTTTATTTATATATTGTATAAAAATGATATCCTAAATAATTGTTCAACTTTTTTGCTGATTTTATAGATCAAAACCAATATTGTCTAAAATCAGCTATTCCTCATAATGCCTTTTAATGGTCAGTTATTAATAGTTTGACCACTTTTAAATGAATTATAAGCATATAATTTATTGATAAAATAACAGTACATTTCATCTTTCTGAAGGGATCAGTGAAATATTAGTGTAAACTAGGTGAAAATGGAAATCGTGTGGACACATTTTGCCTAAAATGCCCCAAATTATTGTTACGATACCTATATGATGTTAACTGGCATTTATAACATCATACAACATTTTAGAGTAATATATTAAAACGTAAAATATTTTGTTCTAATAAAGAAACCACCTACATGAATGGAAATGTATTTACATTATTTATAGATACAATAATAATCCTTTTCTGCTTTTTCAAAGAATTAGAAAAATATTAGAGTAAACTAGGAGAAAATAAAATATAAACCATATTAGCCCAAAATACCCCAATTTTCTATTACGATACCTATGGGATTTCGACTGGCCTTTAGAATATAGCACAATATTGTAAAGATATCATAAAATATCCTGTACTAATAAAGAAGCAACCTACATAAACACACTTTTTTTTAATCTGGAAAACTAACAGCATATATATATCATAAAATATAGCATGATATTAACAGAATTTGCAATAGTGAATAATGTTGAGTAATGTAATATCCCACAATATAGTGCATCAGGCTTTGCTTACAGGGAAAATTAGTAAACATGTCATAAATGTATATCATAAATATAACATTTATCTAAAATGAAATAAATTCCCTCTCTTTCTACGAAATATATAAATCCTAAGTATAAATATCGTATTTCCAATGTATTTATTTGAAGAGCAAAACATAATCAACGTTTTATATTAAAATAAGCAATCAGAAATTGATTTGGTGTGCATCTCTGGGAGTCCTTGATTTGACTTTGAAGATTAAGAAGATTTTCTTAATTATTTTTATTGCCGTTACAGATTAAGTACTTATGGATGGCTCTGACGCCATTTCACGTCGTATTTTTCAATTTTGAATTTCCTAACATGGTACAAATCATGGGAAACTCAAGATTTCATAGAGTAACTTCAAGGCTTTAATACATTATAAATTATGATATCTAAAGAACCGCTATAAAGTGATGTAAACGGGGGCAAAAGTTAAAGACAACACTTATGCAAGGATTTTAATATTTTTATAAAGATAGTTTCTTGTTTGCATTCTAAATTATTAAAAATGAAAATTTACAAAATAAAAGAAAAAACATTATTTTAATTATAATAGAATTTTATTGACATTTATTTTTTATTTTAGCAGTATTTCCTTGTTACGATTTGCTAAGGGTTATAATTAAAAAAATAATTGCTTTTCTGCAAGGATTATTATTATAAGTAATGTTGATAAGTACAAAACAAATAAATAATATAATATAAATAGAATTTTACGTTATTACTATTCATTCCTTAAAATTAATTGGTATTCTATTCAATTTATGAGTAATTAATATTTATTCCTCAGTATTCATTTCACATTTTATTATTCCAAGTATTTTTATTTCCATATCATAAAAAATATCCTTTATTTCACAGGGTTTTTTTTCCATGAGTATATTCCCTCCTAATTTTGTGCGATTAGTATTCAGTATAGTGGAATCATTACTCATTTCATAGCTTTAATTATTATTGTAATTTCACGATATATTAAGAAATTGCAAAATGTATATTCTATAAATCAATGTATGTACGTTACATTAACCATATTCAGTCAAGATTACTTATTATATTTTATTCCTTTATTACCAAAGTTGTGACAAATATTATGGATTATATGACTGACATCTATTTATAATGGATCATATAAATTTCCAATACTTTTGATAAGTGTTACAAATAAAACAACATTTAATAACTTAAATGCGTGCTTCATCAAAAGATGGGGATTTACTTAAATAATATATATTTGGATTTAAATATGAATCCAGGAAACAATTTGGAAGTTTCATTGTGATTTATTTGCTATCAACCTAATTTTAAAATTTGACTTTCTTCCTCCATCAGACAGATTTAAGAGAATTAGAAAAAGTTATATAATATCGACGAATTTCCGCAGTTGTAGAAAACCCCATTTTCAAGAGTTCGAAAACCCCATTTTAGCCTTATATCTGTCTGTATGCGAACACAATAACTCAAAAACACTTTGAAAAAGAGGAATGGAGGTTGATATATAAACTCACTACCGTATTTGTGGATTTCTATCCAACTTTGAAAGAAATTCATACCTAAAAAACCTGTCTGGCTCTTCGTTTACTAATAAACTCGATAACTCCAAAAAAAATGAGGTTTAAGTTAGTACACAGGGTTAGCATTCAAAATATAAATTATCATTAAATTTTAAATCTAACGAATCAAAGAGTTGCACCACTGTCAGTCTATAATTTCGTATGCATCTAAGTGCTTTAATTCATAAATATATTAATTTCACTTAATAAAACTCGGTATGTTTTTTTACCTCCACTGCACTTCAGTGTCAAATCCACAATCAGCAAAATGATATTCATTTGCATATGCGCTCAGTATATATCAAAGGGTTGTCAGTCCACCTGCCTGCATTTCCGCATGCATGTAAAAGCTTTAAATCAAAATTCAAATGGCTTATATTAATGAAATTTGATATGTTTTCTAAATACTGCGACTGTAATTCCGTGTCCAGTTTTAGTTTCACTCATTAATCAAAGAAATATGCAAAATGCATATTCGCACTGTATATATCAAAGCGCCTTCCATCTTTCGGTATGTACTTTCATGTGCATGTAAACTCTTTAATTCATAAATGAAATTATTTAAATTAATTGAATTAGTAAATCCATATCAAATTTGGTTTCTTTCAGCGAATTCACACTACATATACTGTAAAAAATGTTAAATTCTAACTAAAGTTACATCTACATGTCGTTACCATTGTTCTTAAAGGATTGGCAATTTTTCCCAAATTTCATCCAGAGGAAGAGGATTAGATTCTAATTGGCTCGAAGGTTTCGGAGACACCATTCTATCTGGTTACTTAAAATTTAGTACAGAATCTAACAATGCATTTCTTCTCATCCTTGTATCTATAACTGAGAATTAAGAGATAGTAAATAAATTTTATGTCATTCCTTCTGAGAGGCATTCACACTTGAGGGAACAAGTCATTTCCATTAAAGGATGTTTGCCTTTGGACTCAGTCCAAAATAGAACGAATGAAAATGTTCTGTAGGAGCAGCAAAGCAACTTGATTCGCGTCAACAAGTTGAAAGATATCACTCTAATAGCTTCCAGAAAATTCTTCAGCATATTAAGAATTTCGTGATAAAATCCCTTTTAGCTAAATTTCTTTCCTTTATATTGCATTTTATGCAATGCAAATATTAATTACATTATAAAATTATAATGTAAATAAAAATTAAATTTTAATTTTGCTAAAATTATTTGAAATTTAATATTAATTTACATATTTTAAATAGTCTTTATTGTTGGGAATGATCCAAATTTAAAAGCAGTAGAAATCTTCTGCCAAGAAATACTACACAATTTAAAATATGGTATCTTTCACGAAAAAAACTTAAACAAATTAAAACTTTTAACTAAATTTTGTAATACAAATTAAAATTTATTTAAAAATGTACATAATATGATAAAAAGTAAAAAATAAATCCATTAAAAACATAAAAATAACTAAGAAATTAAAAGATACTATGTAACAAACTAGTATCAAAGAGATACTAGTTTGTTATCAAGGATAACAAAGAGAGAAATAATGCCATTTGAATCTCATCCATTAAAAAGTTGAAGAATGAGGTTTTTCTTTAAAAAATTCAATTGAATGAATAATTTTATTTAGAATAATTTAATTTAAGTTCAATCTAATTTTTATTGCAATATAGCTTTTTTCATTTTAAGTTAGAATTTATGTCTTTTTGTCACTGTTTTGGAATTAAAATTGCAAAATTTTATCATTTTTGTGAATGAATATAAAGAATTTTGTCAAAATTTCCTTCGAAATGTCTGAAGCACTAGCAGGAAATTTGATTCTCAGATACATCGAATTTGTTATAGAAATCAGAATAACCTATTAATTTCTACTTTAACGTATAAATATAAATCTCTTTAATTTTAATAAATGACATTAGTAGTATCATTTGTGTGCAAATAAATCTAGAAAGCTGCTTTTGAATGTTTTGCCAATAACTTTTAAAAAGTATTTTGTGACCTCTAATTACTATTTCAGAAAATATGGTTTCAATTTTTGAAATATGACATGTTTTGAGCCTGGTAAACAGAATTTGAAAGAAGTTTGAATTTTGCTGGATAATAAACTACAACAAAACTTTACTACATATTTAGAATTCGTGTTACGGAATTGCAACCTTAAAATATGTCAATTTTTTTTTAATTCTGGAAATGAGTTCATGAGCACACAATATTTCATACTGACTTTATAAATCCTGGCAAGAAAGAAAAAAAACACAATAAATAACAAAATTACTTCAAATATATATTTTAATCCAGATATTTGTACAGGTATAAATGTAGGCGCAGAATAAAAAGACACTGTATGAAGTATATATCTAAAAGGTGAAACGAAGTAATTTTAAACAAGTTGAAATTGATTAATGAATATATTATTGAGAACTTAATTATATAGTAAAGGAGTGAAATTTTAAGGTAAGTACAGCAAGTTAATGCTCATATTGACATAGTTATTTTTTATTAAAATATGAAAGTTATGAAGGGACAAATAGCTTTATATATTAATAGTCAAAACAGCACATTCTAGCTATGTCTGTAAGTGTTTGCAGAAGACAAAGTTTGAATATATTGCATTATTAAAATATATTTTCTTTAATGTCAGTTCACCTTCAAATAATTCTTCTTTTAACGAGTATTTCTTTGAAAATATATTAAACAAAGAGTAAAATAAATGCAGTACTTATTCTAACCTAATAATAACTATGAATAATATAAATATTTATACATTTCTACATTAAAAAAGAATTGTACTTGTATAAGTCAAACAATTTCATAAAAATTGGTTGTAAATCCATACAAAGGTGAATTTTAACAAATGCAACAAGCAAAGAAAACGTTATTTGAACACAATATCAGAATTCATTAAAGAAGAATGACTTTTTTAACAAAAAAGGAAAAAACGTTTTTAATGGAATTAATTAATATAAGCTTCATTTGCTGCAGTTTCCAATTCATTAACAGACATATAAAAGGGATAAAAAATATACATTAAAAAAAATTTGAATCAAAGATGTGAATCGGCATTCAAAAATAACAATATTGCTAACTAAAAATAAGAATCACAGTTTTGTAGATAAGAAAAGACAATTGATAACATACTCTGTAATCAGAGAGAGTAGTGCAGTAGAGAAATATTAATAAATATAAATATGCATTGTTGTTTCAGGAACAGTTTAAAGTTGCAAATATCATAAATAAACGTCACATAAAATATTCCAATTCATAACAGACGTACAATTGTGAAATATAAATTTGCGATTCCGGAAACACTTATATTATTTGTACAAGTCTTACTTTGTTTTGCCTTTGAATAAATGTTTCGATACACCAAAAATATTCAAATCGTAAGGTGCAGGACGTGTTCATAAGCGTAAAAGGTTAAATAAAGTACAAATATACAATGACGTACAGGAAAACTTTGAGTAAACACTGCTCAAAGACAAATTGACGTATGCATAGTTGTTGTCACACATAGCAGCACTGTTAGAGAAAGGTTGGAAATGTGAATCGGCTTATGGTGCCGATCTCCAAGTTTCATTTGAAATATCTATGAATTCCAATTATTGCACCACAGTTTGGACAGGTATGAAGTGTATCTTTGCATGTTGGTAGTATCAGAGGAAGCCAAGCACAAGGCGTACTGTTGATATATAAAAACATATATTATGCACATCATATTTGGAGCAAATATAATATTTACAATAATTCTACATTCTCTTTCATAATTTAGATCAACAAAAACAAAGAAATTAAAGGTACTTCTTGATTATAGAAAAATTGCATGGTGATCTTAGGATTACACCACCACTATTTACTATTTATTGTAAAATTACACAATAATATCGATCATATATTTTTGTTCAAGATGTTTGTGAATTTGTTTTGAAATCGAATATAGGCATATCACACAAGAGATGAGGTATATTAGAGGCATATCACACAAGAGAGGAGGTATATTAGAGGCATATCACACAAGAGAAGAGGTATAAAAGAGGCATATCACACAAATTAAATCTTACGAAAATCAAGTTTGAAATATCTATAGATTACAATAATTGCACCACAGTTTGGACAAGTATAAATTGCATCTTTGCTTTTAATGTTAGTGCAAAACCACTAACATTAAAGTCCTTTTCGGATTATATCAGACTTGCTAGTTGTTCTTTGGACTACACTATTATGATTTATTTATAATAAAATTTCACCACCATCTTAATCATATATCATTTGCCAAGATGGTGATGAATTTATATACTATATGAGGGAAACATATAAACTATTTACAATAATTCTATACAAGCTCATGATTTAGATCAACAAAAACGAGAAAATTAAAGGTATTTTCTGATTATAGTAGAATTACTTGTTGATATTAAAATTACAATACTGCATTTTATTTTTTTTAAATTTCATTACTATCTTGAACATATGTTTGACCAAGATGGCATCAAATTTGTTTGGAGATTGAATAATTAGAGAGTTGTGTATATGATATGAGGCACAAATATAATATTTATAATAATTATATGCAATAATTTATGATTTACATAAAAAAAGCAAAAAGTGAGATTTTCTGATTATATTAAACTTATTTTTTGAACTTAGGATTGCACTCCCATGATTTATTTAAATTAAAATTTCACCACCGTCTTGATCATATATCTTTGCTCAAGATAGTGAGGAATTCATTTGGAGATTGGATAATTAGCGTAAAATTGTAGAAATTATTAGATAAATAAAAGCATAAAATTTTAATTTTTTGGGAAAGATATTGGGGCAGAGATAAGGATGTCAGACATTTTTAATAGTAACTGAGTCACCTAATTATTTGAAAATAAAAGAGCAAAGTGTTGTATCACCATATTTTTGAATACGATTACCAAAAATATATATATATTTGAAAGAAAATATTATAACTACTTCGATTATTTGTAAATTCAAAGTTGACTTCATAAGAACAAATAGTCAATTAATACAAAGTTGTGAGTTTATTAGAAAAATGAACTGTTTTTTTTTATTTCATTAAAGAATTCAATTTTATGGTATATCAAATAAATATACACAAAACTTAATCTTGTGCTTAATTATAAAATACTTTAAATAAATTATTATCTTATTCTTTTGTATTGTGACTTAAAATAGATGATCATCTGATGATCATGATGTTTTATCCGTACAATACAAATTGTTGCTGACGATATTTATTTAAATTTGTTAATGAACGCTTTGAAATAACGCAGTTCAAAAGATTTGATCAAATAAAAATGTTCATGTAATTTGATAGTAAGAAAACGTTCAAATATTATAAATTAAAAGTGATTGTTTGAGTGCAAAATGTTGTATGCAAATTGTCTGATGTTTTCTATTTAATATGTATCAATAGAAACCTTGATCAGATCAAAAATTACTCATCAAGGATACAAATTTATTAATCAAACTGAGGAATGTTTTGTATTCTGATACAATATGTGAAAAGTTTTTGGCTTCCAACTTTTTCGGTTTTGGGGATCAGAGTTCTAACGGCAAGCATCACGAGAACTAGTTTAGAACGGAATTCGTAAGTTGGAGCGGAATTAGGGTAATTTCAGGACCAAGTTATTATTAATTTACTTCTCTTTTTGCATTCAAAGTTAAGGCAAAAAGACACATCTTAAAATGAAAAAATTAGAAATGCATGCAGTAAAATAAATACAGAAATTCCAATGCTGTAATTTACTGTGAAGAGTTGAGAAAGAAGAACAATTATAAATATAATACTTACCAAAGGAAGAGTGTAACAAGGACTGTGAAAAAAGAACAAACACCATTGTGTCGTGAAATTTCTGTGACGATAAATTGCCCGCAATTTTTGCATACTAAGGCTGCGGGTTCACGGCCAAAGCTCACCTTTTCGACATAAGAGGTGTGCAGTAGAAATGTTACTCCTTTGTCAACAGTCTTTTCTGTCGAATATTTAAGATATAATCAGCTTTATATAGATAGGTGCAATTTTATAAGATAAATCTAAAATTAACAAAAGACAAAATATTTCTGCTATATCTGTATGCAGTTTCATACAAAAATGTTTCTATAAAACCCATGACTAACTTCATATAGAAAAATGAATTTAATATTCAAAAAACTTGCTTTTGACTCATAACAGGTACATGATGTTTTATGAAATTAATTTGTAAAATACTGAAACAGAAGTGTGAAATATCAGCCACACACTCAATAGTAAAATTTTTTAACTAGAATTATTGTTTAAATCTTCATTTCTAATCTTTTAAAAATGACTGCACTACGTATTTGTTTGTTTGTTAAGTTTTTTCATTTATATTTATATTATTATCAATAGAAATTATCAAATTTCAAAAAATATGAATATTATACAGTTGTATATTTTGAAAAGTAATTTTAGAAACTTTTTACATAGCTGATATCTATTTAGTTTTTGTTCAATTATATACTTTTCCTATGCTCAAATTCAATTTAACCTTTTTGAATGAAATTGAAAACTAAAAGGGAACCATAAGTCTATTTTAATTATTCAATAAAATTCCTCTTACTTACAAACTTTATACTTTTTTCCAATGCAAGTCTATCAAGAATTTGTAACACCTGCAGTAAATCAGTAAAACAATAACCTTTTAAGAAAAAAAAAAATATCACATAATTTTATTCCTACCTTTAACATTTATCCGTCTGAAACCATTAGGAAATAATTTTATTTAAAAACATATAATGTTATTTTATCCAAATATTAGCATGCCTTTTGGGGGAAAATGTAAAAATAGACATTCCATTTTTTTGTTATTATTTGAAGATAATTTAATTTTTAGGGTAAATAATGTACATCTTATAACAATTTTTCAACAAGTTTCTTGACAATTAATTTTAATCCATAGATTTTTTACATGCTTAAATATTAGTAAGAATGTATCAGGCATTGATTAAATTATAACTATAATCCTTCTATGCACTACGATCAGTGTTGTTAATTAACTACATATTTTAACTATTTGCTAAGTAATGACTTTGTTATCCTATCTACAGATCCAATTTTATGACATGCGCAAAAGGAGTAAATGCATGAAAGAAATGAAAATTATTATTGCTTGAAAATAGAAAAAGATTGTCTATTTAACTGTGAGTTTATATGATATATATGAGTTTTATTGAGACAGATATAAGTTTTATTAAGAGAAGAAATGAGTTTTAATGAGACAGATATGAGTTTTAATGAGACAGATATGAGTTTTATTGAAATATTGCTTCCAGTTCTCCAATATTTTGTAAATCTTTCTAAAATTTTAAATTAGTAATAATTTTAATAAGACATTATTGGATAATTGACGAAATAAAAAGTGAAATCATGAAATAACTTTCCTTGTCCGGAAGATGTATGACTGATAAGCAATATATTGAAAGAAGCTAAATTATCAACGCAAACAGTAGGAAGAGATGGATTTTTTTTTTTTAAATTAACAATAAAAATCACCAATTTTTCACAGTTTCGTTCAATCAGAATTAAAGGATTCATGATGGTTATCTAAAATTGTGTCCATACAAAATGTTATTTTTTTTCAAGTTCACAATCAAAATTTTCAATTCGCAGAACCTCCATTGGTCCACGATATTGCACAGACAAATTCTGATTTTTCTTCACTAAATTGATGCCTCCTACACTTTACATATGGAATTTGATTTCATACCACACACTAATTTCCTCATTTAGTTCTTTCAACAATTTACATACATATTTTAGTACATTTTTTGCATTTGTTTCTTCCCATATCTTTTACACCTTACCTAAGACATTTAATTTCAATCTGTGCATTAGTTTCCTCTTATAATTCTTTCTGCCATGCGTTATACAATTTGACTCCATTTGTGCATGGTACCTTCTCCCCATATCTTCTGCAATCTGTATGTAAAATTCGGTTTTTTTTCCGTGTATGATTTCAGTTTCCTTTGACGGTCTCAAATGCATGGAATGATATCAATTTCATAGAGACCGTAAGAAACAGTGTTCTGACGATCTCTATAAAATTGTCCTTCCATGCATTTATTTTTTCGATTGAAACCTAAGCTACCACAGATCGTTTAGATTGACAGAAGATTTGAAAATACTCTGTTGATGTATTTCAATGCATCTTATGTGCAATTGGGTTAAATCAACACTTGATAAAAAAAAATAAACATTTTTAAAATATAAGTTTTTTATCGTTTTTTAGTATATTTTGTAAATTGCAATGTAAAGTTTAATTAAAAAATGAGAAAGTTTAGTTTTATCTTCTATTTTTCTTTCTCCTATGAATGCCAATCAAAAAAAAATTTATTACGGAAATTAATATTTTTTTCTAATTTATTAAAATAAGAGATATGAAGATCAGTCCAATCTTGAAAAATAACTTAGAATGACATAAGATTCAATTCTAATTTTTTATTTGATTGTAAAGTTTACAACCAAGCATATAATATAAATATAATTACATTGGGTTTGATTTTTTTTAATTAAGTGTGTTCTGAATAAGGAACTATTCTTCTAAATTTATCTATATTAGCTTCGGATTTTGCCCACTAATTATTTCATTTATGATAATCAAGTCCTGTGATCTCTATGAAATTTTAAATATGAAGTTAATAATTTTGTTTTATTTCTTATTTAAGTTCATTTAAGATGAATTTAAACTTTGTTTATCAGTAGTAGTTAAAATATCGAAAGTCTAGTTGTACCATTACATATCTTGAGATCCCAATTGTCTTCAAATAATAATCATAGACACATCATAATTTTTTAGATCATTTCTTAAAAAATGCAAAATAATGACTGGATTTTGAAATGATATGACTTTAAAAATATTAATTGCACTCCAAGTTTCTAATAGAAGATTTGAAAAAGTAAATCTTTAATATTTGTTTTCACACTTTCACTTGCCCACGCGGACTATTAAATGAAACACTAAGGTTTTTTCACTAAAAACTGTTAAAAGAAAGATGTTTAATGCATTAAGAAGAATTAGATTAGATTATTCTTAATTAACTCCCAAAATCTCATTTGTTACGATTATTTTTTATTTTCACATAACATTAATGAATTAAGTAAATACTAGCTCAATACAAGCTGAATGAGTTCAGGAAAACATATTACCAGTGTTTTTGCGAATATATAAAATGCCACATGCCTATAGAATTAAATGTAGTGTGAAGAAAGATATTTGGAATGTGTGAAGAAATTTGTAGTTTTTTTTTATACTTAACTTTTGATGAGATAGAGAAAAAGGTCTAAAAAGTTTGTTTCGAGAAAAGGAAGTTGTTTGTATTTTAGGGAGATATCTCTAAGTTCCACAGATAAAATGTCTTGTGAAATTGAGTAAATTAAAAAAAACCTGGTGACTGTCTTATAATTTGTCCTACATTAAAATTCTAGCTGAAATTATAACATTGATTTTGTTTTAATTTCCTTGCTACATTTAAATCCCAACAAAAGTTGAAATTACAAAAAATGCACATTTTTCTTTTTGCACAGATCTACTTGGAATTCACTAGTATTTAAAATAAGTATATTCTGTTTTGAATGTTTAATATGCACTTTTGCATTCATAATGCTTGGATAAAAATAAATATTTAAGAGTAAAAGGCTTTTTTTGTTAATAATTATTGAAAACCAAGTAATGTAAGAAACATAACAAATAGTTCATTTTTAAGCAATTAAACAAAACAAATAGGTTTTATGTATAATTTTAAAGATTTTTTTTTAATAAACTTAAACTAATCTTACTTTAAATAGGTTTTTAACGTTATTTTAGAACTCAATGTTAATTTTAAAATCTAGTGTTTTTATGTATCTTAAAAGCAACGGAACCAAAAAAAACTGATATACTAGAAAATATCTGATATGCTAAGAAACTGCTCTAAACAGTCAAAGTTTATTTTGCACAATATTGAAATGTTTTCTAATGCCATTACTTAAATTACGTTGCCAAGTACTAAATATATTTTGCTTTCCATAAGGAGGATAATACTGATTTGCTGTTTTTGAAATGTTTACGTCGTTAGAATCTAACTGCTACCATTGGAAACATATTTATTGATTTTTTTCAACAACGGGTTTTATACTAACTTTAAAGCATTCTGAATTCAACTATCTCCGCCTATTGAATTTCAACAACTTGAATACTTGCACGACAAATTCAAATCGAGCAAAAACAACAAACGTCCGTGCAAAGATAATAATCCAAACACGGTGTATCCATTAAAAGGTATGTATTGACAGAACTGCGACAGTCCAATGTTGGCAGGCATGCGCCAAACGGTCGCCAACAATGAAATATTAACATGAGATAATAGGTAAATAAAAGTGCAGAAATTTCTTACTTTGTATTGCAGAATCCATTTGGTTTCTCGTTTGTCTCAAAGATATATCTTGGTAACAGCGTGGGACGACCATAGTTAAGAGCGGACGAACGTTCCCTTTTTTTTTTGAAAAAGAAAATGGGAGCCTCCCTGTTGCTATGGTAACCAAGACCGTGTGGCGGCAGCTCCACAAAGCAGTCTCATTTTGTTGTTTACGTCCGAACTTACAATACATTCGTGCGTATTTAAGAGTTTTCAGATATTAAAGAACAGCTTGTGTAGTAAACAGAAGCTTAGAAAGAACAATCAATCATTTTCGGAGAAATTATTGGGATGATGCGTTGAATGACTATTTCACAGAAATTGAACTGCATTTAGCGCACGCGTAGATGTGTTGGTAGAAATTAATAAGGTCAATTGAATTTGTCGTAATTTCGCGGAAAATGTTCGTGAATGATGTCATCATTTTCCGGTACATGACAGTTTTCGTGCATTATTACATTTTGGGGATGATTTAGGTGGAGATGATGAGACGCTAACACGTTAATATGATTTGCTAATCACTATAGCAAAGTTTTACTAAACCTAAAAATTTAAGAGGAAGAGAATAAAGCGGTTGTTATGCCATGTTAAAACGTTTTAATATTAATGGTGTTATTTTTACAAATTATGAAGTTGGAATGCAGGATTTTATTGTTATTTCCGAATTTAAACAAATCATATCATTAAATTAAATACCTAAAAATCATGTGTTTATTTTTTGTTTTTATTAAATGAATATTTTTACATTAATTCTTGCAACCATGATAAAATGATATATATTAGGGATTTCTAACGAAAAAAAATCTAAACTCTATCGAGTGGATTGAAGACTCTTCAGAGTACAACACTCTCAGAGAGATACACCATAGTACCTAATTTAAGGAAATTTTCCACTTAGTTCTCGAATAACAGATACTTACTAAAAATGTTTTTTCGAAATTTTAATAGATTTAAATTAAATTAATTTCATTAATGAATCCAAATACTAATATTTTTTTCTAGTAACTTCGCAATACATAGCAATATATATTTTTATTTGAAAAGAGCATTTTAGAATCACTTAAATTTTGCAACAATATTATTGATAACTATGGCAGCTTCATTCCTTTATACATTTTCTCTAAGCTTAAACAGTTTTTGAAAACTTGCCACTTTGGTCAGCTAGTGTATTCGCTCAGATTGTTGAGATTTTCGGGTGTTAAAACAAGAATCTGTGACCAGTTTTAAATTTAAAGTTTTTATTTGATTGTTATATAGTTGAAAAAAACTATTACAGTTGAATAAATTTTCTATTAATTACCATGGATGCAAAATAAGAACTTTATAGGCTACAAAATGAAAAAAGAATCAAAAACCTTATTTGCTATTTAATGGTCAAAGAAATCATTTTTTTTTTTT
>JAPMOQ010055289.1:965900-1000774 GCA_026543055.1 Argiope trifasciata | reverse complement strand
ATATATAAACGCATTCCGGTTGAATCAGGATTGTTAGTTAATGGAATCTCTGTTTATCTGAAATATTTTGATTTCAAACCCGAAAAAGACCTAATTCTGCCAAAGAACCGCTGTGACAGCGAGTTCGGAGCGACTTAGGCGAGAGGCAAATGTCCTCTTTCTAGTGTGGTGTAATTCAGTGTGAAGAGAGGTAGGGTACCAGATTAAATTTCGTCCTCCTCATTTGACCATGTCGAAAAGTGCCATTTTTAACATAGGAAGTCACCTTAGCTGTTAAACGAGAACACCTGTTACCTGAAAATGTGTGAGCCATTGCGAACTGGCATTTAAAGAAAAATGTGAAAAGTGTAAAAGATAAAAGTGTTTGATTGAAATTAAAACACAGGGAATTTTCTCACCTTTATTCTTTTCCTTTCTTTAATGTAGCTGTACTAATAGCTAAACAAATGTGAATTCAAAATGAGATTTTAAAATCTATATACTATGTTTGTTTACTTTAGATGCATCGTAATATTAATAATTGATCAAAAACAGCTTGGAAAACTTAACAAAAATTTTATTACTAACTACAAAAAATCGAAACTTTACAAGATTCTATTGCAGGTCTGGAAGATAAACAGATGCAAAGGTCTGTGCAATGTGGGAGTTCTTGATGGTACCCTTGGGCGTGGCGCCGGCGGCAGGAAGAACGGCCGTGCATTGTTTGCTGTCTGGCTCGAAACCTGAACAAAGGACATTGGGCAGGCTGGACACAACCATCTCGACGACGTTCTTGAAAGCATCAACGGCTTCTTGACCGCACTTCTCTTTGCCCATCTGGTTGAATTTGGTATCTAGCCATTTGTAGCCGCTGTTAATAGAAATAAAATGAAAAAAAATGTTTTGATTTCATCATTTTAAAATCTTTAATACATCTATGAAAGATGGACATTTTCATATCTATAATATAATGATACTGAACTTAGTTCTGTAGTCTAAACTTGACATGTTGGGCAGATTTGTTGCAATTAAAAATATATATATAATCATATTTTGAAAAAATAACACTTTTTCATTTCATGATTTTTTTAGTCAGGAAAATTAGTTTTCCCATTTCAAAAATTTGATCAAATTTCTAAGGTTCTCAGTTTTTAATAGTAAGAATCAAATGTCTCCCTGGGATAAGAAAGGGTCGCGGTGGCTTGTTAGCAAGGTCTCGGCTTGTTTTAAGTTCGAGACCTGATTCCACCAATGAACCATAGTGTGGCTCATTAAATCTGTCGGGACCAGACAAACACCCTTTGGTGAGAAGACGGGGTGTCAGCTCAGGTGGCGTCCTCTTCATCTACCCGAGGTTCAAAATTACGAGGTCTGTCACAAAGTAGTCCTAGTGTTGCTTTAAAACGGGAATAGCTAAACTAGAACTGCATTAACTAAACTAAACCAAATTAAGAATATGAATATTAATTAAATATAAACGAATATTTGTGTTAATAGATTTTAAAAGTTGCTTAATGAATAGTTATTTTTCAAAGCAATGCTAATTTTAAGCAATTTTTAAATATCTCTGAAGGAAAAATATTTACGAATTTTTGAATTTGAATCTTCATGCACTTATTATTAGACTTTTAAATATTGATTTTATAACTATATTATTTTCTCAGGAATATATTATTATATATACTGAGGAATTATTATGAACTCAGGATTAATTTAAAGAAATTTTTAATCTATGTAAACATATTGAGATTTCTCTCTCTCTCTCTCTCTCTCTCTCTCTCTCTCTCTCTCTCTATTTTTCCCTCATTATAGGACATTTTAACAAAAGAAGAATTAAGATTTGCATAATTTAAACATTGTCTAAAACTTTTTCATTATCAAAAGCTGTCGAGGGAAAACGAAATAAGCTATTGTTCTATGCTTTTCAGAAAGGATTTTAATTCAAAACAATCGAATTAAAATGGGACTTTAAACACTCATAATATATGCTGATTTTTTAACTGATTATATTATTCCATTATCATTATATTGTTTTGATTTGGAAGCTAAAATAAATTTAAATTTTCGTAAACGCATGTAATTAGGAGTTCTTGCATCAAGTAAATTTGGCATACAATGGCAGAAAAATTTTGAAATCGAAAATAGTTTACCAGCAAGTTGTTGGCAATCTCTCGGTTGGTGGTTTCTCACTCAAATCTTCCAAAGCTGCCTCAATGTAGCTGTAATATCCCTTTGCTTCGTCAGTCTTTGAAGCATCATCTATGCATTGAGCATGCTTCAGATATTCTAAAATAAAGAGAGTAGTTAGCTTTGCTTTAAAAAAATCAGGAGAAAAGGTGCATAAATTTATTTCAGGCATGTAGACATAAATATATTTTAATTGTCTGAACCAATGCTTATGTATAGTGTAGCGATGAATATTAGAAATAAGACATACAAAAGCCCCGAAGTATTTACATGATTTTATGCTTTTCTACAAAGCCTAAGTGATCACACATCTTTTGAATGGAGCTATAAAAATATACTATGAATAATTTACTTTAAGTCTAATTCGAAAGAAAGAAATTCCTCTATTTTTAGGGGAGAATTAGGTTTTGTTTATTTAAAAATACGAAAAATTCAAATAAAGATGGAATGCTGGGCAATTCTTTAAGAATTAGTCGAAATACGTTTTTTTTTCTGATAACTCTCCCAACCCCCCTCTGGGCAGGAGCACCTTGAAATGAGGATGAGATGCTTACGGAATGGTGGTTGGATCTCACCAACCCGGTGGATACAATAATAGACGGGGGCACTGATCCTCCCATCAATGATGGAACATTCGGGGGGGGGGGCGTGATGGTCATTAGGATTCAACAATAATTCTCATCAATGTTACTCTTGCGGTGGTCCAGTCCTTCAGTCTTGCGAGGTCAATCCGTGTGCCTTCGGCCGAGTCGGAGGTCAGTAATATGACGTATCTGATACTCCATTAGATTTCCTAATCATTCCTAACAAATTATTTCTTTCATCTGTTCAATAATTGGCTCAATTTATTTTGAGTAATTGGGTCTACATATCTCCATCTATTGAACAAGACTGACAAAATTTTATATAATTTATTTGCATCGTTTTTTTCTCGTTAGTATATGATAATTAAATTTAATACGATAAAATTTAAAATAAATTATATGTTTTCTGCAATTTTTTTTAATGATTGGTGATTTTAACTGATTGAAAGTTTATTTAATGATCCTTTAAACATAGGCCATTTATTACAATGTGCTATTTGAAATGAACAAATAAAAATTGTTTCTAAAATCAAAAAATAAATATTCATAATTTTCTACCAAGAGTGAAGATAAATATTTTAATGAACATTAAAATTTATTATTCCAATAAATGTTTCTAATACTATAAACTAAATAAAACTTGGCTATTTTAAAAAGATCAACTGCATGTATTCAGTATGTTTTCTTAATTGGAGTATTTTTGGATATTAAATTATCTAATTTTTATCGCTTTATTTTGTGAATAAATAAATAAATACTATTTTATTCTCAGGGGGAACAAGAATATTATTAGTATATCAGAACTCTTCTATTAGTTAACCTGAATAATTCTTTCTTTCATTAAAAAATCAGTTGTTATCATGAAATTATCTAACATATTTGTCTATATTTTAAATCTTATATAATCATAACACGGTCTTTACATGTCTCATTGAATATATTGATTAAAGATTTAATTTTTATAATGGCTGTATAAAAAATTTTATACAGATAATCAAAAATTTAAAAAATCTATGCATTGATCTTCCATATTTTTAAATAGCATTCAAAAATTCAACAGAATATGCACCGAATATTTTCATAAATTCAAGCTTAAAAGAATTTCTGAAAGTAAAATCATTTTTTAAATCTAAATGTTTAGAAAAGTTTCTTTGGTATTTTTGGCCACCTGTTTGAAATTCACGGAAATTTATTAGCCTCTATTTCTTTTTTTTTTATTTTTATCCAATCTATGAGTTAAGAAAAACTGACTCTTGCTTTGGATTTAATATTCTTTTTAAATAATTTCTATAACTGAAATTCCAATTTAATTTTTAACAGGAACTTAATTTTTAACTGTTTAATTTAAATAGCAATTCAAAACGAAAAAGAAAAGCTCCAATTGTTCAACATTTTAAGATTAGATCGAAATATCCGGCAATTTCAAATTTAGGGGGAAAATAAAGATAAATTTAGGGCAAAGGGGGAAAGTCTCATACATCTGAAACAAGGTAATGAATCAGAAAACAAAAATGTTAGCCTTACCTGCTCTCATATTGGATCCATCTGTGCAAAAGTCTTTGTAAACGACTTGAGCTCCTTCAGCCAAGAATCCCATTGTTTCCAACTGCAAGGGGGTCATGCATTTGTTTTGGAATTCTTCGGCACATTTCAAAGCTTCATCCATGTTGCTGTAAGAAAAAAAAATCAAATTCAAAGCATTTTTCAAAACAGATTATATCTTTCTGCGTATTCTAATATATTTTATACTTCGCTTCTGATATCTTTTTTTAAACATCAAAGAATAATAAAAAATATTAATAAATATTTGTTTCTTTTTAAATAATTAAAATCATAATAATTTGTAATAAAAATCAATCAAGTAGGGATTAATATACATTATAAGGATTTTTTGCATTGATTAATTTTATTAATCTGAGTGAGGATAGGTAGATTGTAATCCAGATCTACCAATCCTCAACTGAGGTTGATAAATTAGGTTTCAATAAGGTTTAAGTTCCAATCCAATTATGTCGATTTCATTCAATTTTTCAGTTTCAGCATTTTTTTCAAACAATTTTGATGTCGCTTTACATCTGTAAGTTAAATTATTTTCTGTTGCACTTCACATAAAATTATATTGAAAAATCATCTACAAAAAAATGTGCTATTTAATTTATGGAGATAAAAAATTTAAGGTTATTTTTTTTTAATTTATACACAGTTTTAGTCCATGGTTTATGGTCTATGGTTTATATAAATTACAACACATTCTTTTAGGAAACGAATTAAATAATTAATAAATAGTTTGCAATTTTCTTCTTCATTAAATCTAAAATTACACGACTATAAATTTTTTAGCAAAAACGTTTTTTATATGAGAATAATTAAACTTTAATTTCAAAATAAAATCTAAAGTTACGTTTTTTTTCTCAAAATAACATAAAATCACTTAAAAGTAAAATATATATATATAAGTAAAAGCATTTTAGAATCTCAGACACTGGAAAAGTGTCCTACAATTAAAAAAAATTAAATCCCGTTGCTTCTCTAAAATCATTACATATAATTGCTATATATTTACTAAAATCACATAATTTCTTATACCTCAATTTCAAAATATCATTTTACTTTTATTTTCCTTGAAATTTATATATTTATAGATTTTCACGAAATTTCATTAATTAAAATACTAAGATGGTGAGCAATGATATGTTTCTTACTTTAAATGAATGCTTCAATACAGATTTCCTAAAAATGACAATTTTATAATTCCCAAGTCTAATTTACAATAATTGATGTTTTCTTGAAAAAATAATCATAGACAGTAAACAATCAAAGCTAGTTTTTATTATTATACTGCAATAGCATGTTAAAGCTTATTAATTTATTTTATTAAAAAATATCAAATTTTACTACCATAATTGCCATTAATAAAAAAAAACATGTATTATTGCCCAATTCTTGAAGTAAATTTACTATTTTTCTTCACATATGTTAGGAAATTAATTGATACAGTAATTTTTTAGTCTTATTTAACCATTTGTTTAATGAATCATCAGTCTTGTAGCAGAAGAAATTATGCATACCTGCAAAGTTTCTTCACTTGGTCCTCTGTCGTGGGAAAGCTTTGCCCCATCTCTTTCCTGAAGGCATCCATGGGGTCGCCACATTTCATCAAACGATCGAAATGACAATTCTCGACTGCTGCTCCAAGAACATAGCCAGCTGAAAATAAATGAAAATTTTAATAATGTTGAAATTGATTTCGATTTGTATTAAGAGACGATTTTGATTTCATAATTTTCTTTAATAAAAATACCCAATTTACTGGATCTCATTTTTATGTAATTACTTGGGTAATCTTATATAATTATGTAATTATATTTTAGTAATTTAATATATATTTAAAACTGTTGATATTTTTTGTTACTGAAAAATTATACTTTACATGTTATAATAGCTAACGCCGATTCAACTTGATGGTGCAGATTTCTAATCTGTGTGCGTTTAGTTAAACATTCTTGAATACGAATGTTTGAATCAATACATATAACAATCAAATCAATAAATATATTTTTGTTTTATTAATATGTAATTGACATAATAGAAAAATCAAGAAATAAATTTTCAATATTTTTTTTAATTTCCTTGAATTTTTCTGTACTCACAAATACACATATTATATTTCCATCTGCAATTCGATTTCCAGTAGCTTTTTGTGTGTATCTTATGATTGCATGTATTTGGATGTAATTTTATAAAGTAATAAATTCTTTAAAATATTTCGGCTAAAACATTTTGAAATTTTGTTGAAATTGGAATTAAAATTCATCTGAAGTTATTGGAAAGCGTGAGTAAAATCAAAATCCTCTTCAAATAGCAATGATGTATAACCATAGTTAAACAGATGTTTTAAAAATAGTATTATTTTTTAAATAATACTAAATGCTCCAAAGTAAAATTTTTTACAAAATTATAAATGTTATATGATAAGTAGAAGGAAACTTTGCTACTGTAAAATATTTATAACATAATATTAGCAAAGCATAGTAATATTATTCTATTTTATAAAGAAAAAAATGCGTGTTAAATTGTAGTTTCGAAAATTTAAAGATTAATTTTATTGCATGGAATTTAAACAATCGCATGCCTTTTAAAGTTTATTGAACAGCTAATTATTATATTACCATGAATAATCAATTTATTAACAAAAAGGGAAAAAATATATCTTTAGGAAATACTGAACAAGTAATTAATTATATTTTTTTCATATAAGTATATAATTGAGACAATAACATCATTTTATTACGTTTGTATAATTGATTTTCATATGGTCTAAGATTGATTTATGTTCAGTGTTTAAATTATTATTAAAATCATAACAATTTCAAACACTTTAATAAATGGCGTTTAATCTCAATAGCACGAATTTGAAAATTGAACCCCAGAAAACTTTCCAGTAGTGACTAAAATATTGGCTCGATGGAAATAGTTTAAAGTTTTGAAAATTCTTTCGTTAAAGAAATCATCATAAAAGTATGAGGAAATAACAACAGTTACACGGCTAAATTTTGGCATAAATCTATCAGTATTTAAATTAGAATTTTTAAAATAGATCATAATATATATGATAAAACTATTTTAAAAATCGCATAAATTATTTTAAATATTCAAAGCTATATGAGGCTTTTGGTTCAAAGCAGTAATCTGTCATGCAATCGAAATTAACATTTATGTTAGGAAGAATACATAAATAATATTTGATACTATACTTATATCAACAAGAATAATTTCATTGTTTAATAAAGCAATTTAATGAAATAAAAATTCGAAAAAAAAAAACATGCCTGCTTTTTAAATAAGATTAAATAAACTTATCAGTATTTGCGTGCATCACGCATGTACATCATTTTTTTTTTACCATGCTCATGTATGTCTCGTGGTCAGAAGGATATTATTTTGAATACATAAATAGTTTAAAATGTATTTAAATTTAAGAAAATAGCTTAATAATTGCACTAAATTGTATCTTCTGTCAGATTTGAATCAGATAACATTTAAAACAGCTCTAACTTACCCAAGGCAAAGAACAAAATGTTTGAGATTACGAGCTTCATATTGTATCGGGCTTAAGAAACCACTTGAACTAGCCTGGTGTGCCGCAGTAACATTTATATAACTTACAAGTGGTTGTCGAAGAATGATGGAAAAATAAAATAAAACAAAATTCCTTTCTTTTCTATTTCAATGGAGGAAACAGTGTAGGATTTTCATTGATGATTTCAGTTTTAGAGGTAAAAAGCCCTTAGGGCATGTTGAACCGGCACCTTTTCCTGCAAAATTTCTCACGTGGTACAATCTACTTTCTAAATTATGCAACGTACTACAACACCTTAGTGAATCACGAAACTCGTTAGGAATGCTTTGTGTTCGGGATTAAAAATTTCATGGTCAACACAGTGTTGCACTTTCCTCTGGACAGGTTATTTTCGATGAATTAGACGTCACCTGACGTCAATTAAAGAAAAAAGATCAAAGGGGCATTAAATTCTTAATAAGTTCATTTGTTAGGTTTTATTATTGTTTTTGTTCTGGAAGAAATCGAATTTTATGTTTAGAGATAAATGTTTATTGTGGTCTGCTATTATTTCTTCTCTATTTAAAGACATGTGGTTTTTCTTCGCTTATCAGAGAGGTGAAATTTCGTGAACGGTTTGTTAACAGGTGTTTCGTGGAAAAAACGTTTTGTTTTGTGTCAGAAAAATAATCTGATATGATAAATTATTCTGTTTCTGAAACCACAATCGACTATTTTCGTCAGAGCATTAAAAAATATAAAGACGTTTAATATATGTGTATTGTTAATTTTAAATTAAACTAAGAGAAAAAAAATCAGATTATCTTTTCTAATTTCTTTTAAAATTATAATTTAAAATTTTATTTAAATTCTTTATTAATATAAGTATAAAATAAACTTAATTGAAAATATATCTGAAATACATTTTTAAGAAAAGTAAAAAAATAAAGAATTGAAAGCGGGAGCTTAGTTAAAAATATATTTGAAATGTTAAAAAAAAAATTTTTAATAAAGAATTGGAAGCGAGAGCAACTTTTTATTGATTCAGTGAATTAGAAATTTCTAAGTTTGAATATTTAAATGAAATTTGTTAATATTTTTATTGTCAATTAGTTTAAAGTTTCAAATAATTTCTATAATAATGCAAAATATTTAATTTCTTAATGTTTTTAAAAAATAATTGATATAATTACTTATGGAAAACTTTTTAATGTAGGATATGTTAAAACTTTAAATAAGGTCGAGGGAAACTGAATATGCTTCTTCTCTTCTTATGAGAAATTTTGAATTCGCATTAAATGTTTAATTTTAAAGAACCGAAACTGCCAGAACTCATTTTTCTTAAAAGATATGTATAGAAAGAAAGGAGTATTTCCAGCAACATTTAATATATGGTCTTGATTGTTATACAAAGTAATTTTTCAAGATGAAATGATAATCTGTTATTTCATTTTGAACAATTCATGAAGTTTTGTGAATGTACAAGGATATTTTCATTATTTCATTATTAACGAGCTTTTCCAGAACCAAGATGATGAAATTCATCCAATGAGGAATTTAATAAGAATATTAATATTCCTTAAAAAATGTGTTCAGATAAAATTATATTGTAATGAGTCATTTTTTATTTGAAATTATTGTATTTTTCTATTGTGCCTCGTAATCATAGCAAATACGTTTTTCTTTCAAAATCAGAATAATATGCATAGATGATAATTTTATTCGCAGTTTTTTCTTACAAGCATATTTCATTCTTTTTTTATTGCTTTAAAATTACAAAGGAATAATTCTTTAAAATTTAAGGCAAAAAAATTTATTCAAATAATTGTTATTAGAAGGATTATATAATTGAGATTTCAACTCCTGCTAATATTTATAGAATTTTTTTTTATCCAAAATTAGAGATTGCTATAAAAATTATTTATATTTCTAGCATTTCTTTCTTTCTTTTAATTCCTAAATGGATGCATATCTGATTATTTACAAGAGATTTGATAACGTCTTGGATCCGAAAAAGATATTTTTTCTTCCTTTGAAAAACACACTTATAGACACACACAAAAGAAAATCAAAAATTAATCCAAGTGAGAAGAGTTTTTTAAAAGATTAATATAAAAATAATACCTTATTTTCTCAACATCTGTTTAGCAATAATAATATAATTGTGGTTTTTACTTCTGTTAATATTTATTGAAAATTATATTATCATTAATTTCTGATTAGAATAAAAATTATGCTACTTTTAGAATTTATTTGATCTGTTTAGTTTTTAATATGAAAGATGATTATTTATAACATTTCATGATTTAAACCCTGAATCAGAGATATGTACTCTTTACTCCTTTGAAAAATATATATTAAAAAAATCAGCTTTAGAAATAATCAAGGTATTAAGGGTTTATAAATGACTAAAACAAAAGAACTTTTTTTATTTTGCAATTCTACTTAGTATTTAGGGGATATATTTTTTTATTACCTGCCGATGACCATAAAAGTTGTATTAAGTCAACCATTACTTTTATCCGATTAACAGATTAAGAATTCGTCATTTAATTATTATGTATTATTATAAAGACTATGGGAACCAAAATTTTTCGGATCAACGTATAAACAGGAGTTAAATATTTTTCTATATTTCTATATTTTCTATTTAAGTTCTATATTTTTCTTTTGAGAGAGTGATGTTCCAAATTGCGATTTCAAAATCAAAATGTATTTAACATTTATTTTACAACAATAATAAATTTTTTCAGGTGAAACTTGTCAAAATTTTTGAAAGTATTCAAATATAAAGTGTTGAAGGTTATAATTAAATTTTACCATATAAACTTTGAGAATCCAATCGTAATACAAATGTTTAAATTTCATCTAAGAGACTTCTTGAATCATATCGCTCTAATTACTTTACATTAACTTAATTTTCATTTAAAATATCATGCATTATCAAAGAAATCAAATGCGGATTTTTTAGAGTTAAAATTAGTTAGTTACATTTAGTTTAAAATTAAAATTAAAAGGAAACTAAGCTGTTGTCAAAAAAATCAAATGCACGATTTTAATTCAACGTGAAGAAATAATGTCGATAATATTAAGAATAAATAGTTTTCTTAAAAAAATCATTGATTTACAGCCTCATTTTGCCATTTAGAAACGAACCAATAATTTCCGAATTATACAATTTTTTTCCCAAAATATATTAATAAAATTTCCAAATATTATTTTAGTATTTAAAGGATAATGCTCCAAAATTATTATTTCAATTTTTCAAAAAAAAATTACGTTAATGTAAATTATTAATTAAAAATTACGTGAACAAGATGTATGAGAAACAATAGTTTTGAATAGAAATAATTATTTATTTTTAAAATGCAAAGTAAATCGTTAAGTTCCACCAAAAATGGAGCAGTAGCTAATCTATTTTCTTTTCCTTATCAGAAAAATCAGCCAAATGAGAAATGATAAAAATCATAATGAAAAAAGATCAGATTTACATTATTCCTTTGTTTGAGAACTGTATCATCTTTTAAGTAATAAGTGTTTAAGCGTTTTTATAATGCAGTTCGAAAAACACAGATAATCCATGACACCAAGGCAAAAATGTATCATGAAATTTCATCTGCTGTCCTTTTTGATCTTCCAGATTAGGTTACAACATCGATGAAATATCCTTTTAGATTTTATGAAAAATTTTGTTATGAAATCATGAGCTATCTGCGTTCTAGTTGTATTGAAAATACGAGCTACATGTAGGATGGTCAACCTGCAAATTATCAAAATAATGTTAATATGTTCTTTCAATGGCATCATCTTCCATTCATGTTCACTTTATTGAAAAAATGAAATTTATCATTTTTTTTTACTGTTTATATTAAAAATTACACACTGTAAACCCTGTATAATTAATATTGTTTTCAAATTGAATTTTATTAGAATTTAATTGAGTTTACCTATTGTAAAACTTGACAACAAAAATATTGTTTCTTAACTTTTAAGTTCAATTAAAATTTTTAATACCTTTGTGCGCTGCCATATTCATATTTTGTTTACATTATTACTTGCTGTCATTGATTAAAGATATTTTTTGAAATTATCATATATATATCAAGGACAAATTTGAATTCTTTTTTAAATCAATTATATTGTCTAATATACTATACGATACTCCGATCTAGACAGAGTATAGCCGTCTTTGGCTTTTGTGCCTGTAAACCAATCCAATCCGACCTAGACAGAAGCTATGCTGGAAACCTGGTGAGGGCGACGAAGTGCAATCCTATCTACCATGAAGGAAGAAACTACACTTGATGATACTGGACCCTTGCAAATAGTAATGAAGCCTCTAGAGAAAACGCACATTGGCACAGAAAAATAGTTACAAAATTAACATAGGAATAATCACAACACAAATTAAGTGCCGAAAAATTAAAAATGCATAAAATACATTAAATGAGTGTCATGTTTTCTGAAATTACGTTCTTGGCAAATCCTTACTTCACACAGTTAGAATTAATAAATAAATAATATTATATATGCAAATGAAATTTCACACATTGCTTCACTTAACAGATTTTGTATGTATTCACTTATTAATTCCATCCTTTATTTTGAAGCACTGTTTTTAAAACAAAGAGGGAGGGTATCGCTTGTATTTCGAATGAACTATTTAAGTACACTAATAAAAATAGAACTATCGATTATTTCATTATTTTCTGTATTAATAAATGAAATTGTCATTTTTTATCGTTAATTTCAATATCAAATAATTACGCCCTTCAAATTATACCAAAATGGTAATACGATGAATATTATAGAAGTATATTGGTTTAAATATTTAAATAAAATGCTTTGCTTTAATCAAATTAAAAATTGAAAGTGAATTTATCTATTTGAATATCCAAGATTTTCTGTAAAAATTTGAATTAATTAAACATTGATAATTTTTGAGATTTAACTAATGTATAACCTTACTATTATATTTAATTACTATTATAACACTACTATTTTATTTTGATGAGAAATATCAACTTTTCAAGCTGAAATATAAAAAAGTCTGTTGCACATTTTGAAATGTATGCTTCTTTAAAAAAGTATTTAATCAATGCTCACAGTAAAGAGAATTTTTTTTTCTCTTCAAATGTTTAATGCCAAAAGCATTAATTTTAATTTCAAATATTGTATGTTGCAATTTTTGTTAGAAAATATTCAAAGAGTTTTTATATATGTAAATTATCACTTTTTTTCAAAAAAAGCAACTGTATTCCAGTTTGCTACTGTCCAAATTAAAATTTCTGATGGTTTTTCCCTAGTGAATTCGTACTTTTAAATGAATTTCTCTTTAAGAAAAGTAAACGAGGCCTCAGTTAGGCAATACGAAAGAATATTATCTGTTATGCTTGTTTAAATCAGTGAAAAATGAAAAATTATTGTGTGCGAAGTGTTACAAGGATATTTGACACTGATGAAATTATTTTGTGCCATTTTCAATAGTTCAAAACAACAGATTTGGCATTTCAGAAATTCCATCTCTTATTGTCATCTGCTTATTCTCAAACTTATTTGCTTATTTCACAAGTAGGGCAAAAAAAAAGAGGGATTGCAATTTTAAAATTTTCATGCAATAAAAAGTTTAATTTGCATTTAATTTTACTACTTTAAATATTTTTATTACTTATTTTTAAAACATTATTTTTTTTCAAATTTAATAGATATTTTAAGTGAGAAAATGAGGCAATATATTTTGTAGTCACAAAACATTTTACGTGTAGAAATTATACTCTTATGTGATTTGAAATCTTTGTTTTAGCATTTCGGATAAGTTTCAGGATTTAAAAATTTCTATAAAAATAATATTCTATACAACTATAAAAAAACTTCAACAATACAAAACTTTCAATTAAAAATATATTTATTTTAATTAGAATGGTATAAAGGTAACGAAATCATTGGAAACGCATCTCGTGCATTCTATTTCTGTAATAAATAATAAAAGTGCAATTCTTATTTTAATTTCAATTAAAACATTTCTTCTTATTTGGATTGCTAAGGAATTATGTTTTAGTGAAAAAAAATATATTCATCAAAAATAATTTTGAAATAAAAAAAATATTAATATTAATAACTTTACAAAAATGAATATTAAAATTGAATAAATAGAGGTACAATGAATCATGAGAATTTAAAAATTATCGCCTGTCATTTTTAAAAATTTAGCTAAGAAATTGTATTTATTTTAGATTAGTAATTAATCGTTAAATTATAATTTACCACTGACGAGTTGGCTGTTGTGTAAGAATTGCGTTATATCAGATGAGTCAATTTTAATAAATTATTAGACTGGTGTACTTTAAAGTTTGTCAATGAATGGATCACGAATGTGTAGAATGAAACTCACAACCATGATAGTAATTACATTCGATTATTATCGTACGATTCACTCTCCGTTTCAAAAAATGCAATTGCCCGTTCTGAGATCGTAGGTCATTAACCAAGTCATAAGAATCTGATTAGATTTTTTAACA
This sequence comes from Argiope trifasciata, assembly GCA_026543055.1. Classification (NCBI taxonomy): domain Eukaryota; kingdom Metazoa; phylum Arthropoda; class Arachnida; order Araneae; family Araneidae; genus Argiope; species Argiope trifasciata. Next base: position 986,447 of record JAPMOQ010055289.1, on the reverse strand, counting down.
TTTGGAAACCATATTTTCAGATATTTTTAAGAACTTTAGTGAAATATATCTATGATATAAATGATGTAATAAAGCTTTAAAAATATTTGAATGTTTTAAATAAAATATTGTGCGCACACTGAGTATTTTCATTTAAAATTTTATTCCTATTTCCATCTAGTTGGAAACTATATTTTGACAGTTATATAAGGAATAAGGAATGTGTGGCATAAAATAAACAAATTCTAATTTTTTTCATTATATTTTTGTAATGAAAAATTCAGCGTTAATTCTTCTATTTTATTATTTTTTGCAATAGCGGTATGTAAATATAATTTCTGTTATTATCTCTGATAATAGAAACAAAATTATTTTTCAAAAAGATTTTTTTTTTATTCCAAGGCGAATTACCTTTAGGAATTAGTAGATTTTCCAGAATTATTGGTCAAGTAAAATTATAACTGAATTTTTTGTATAATGGTTTTCTCAGTATTTTAATTTGGAGTTATTTAATATTGTAGGATATTCATTAAGTACATTTTTTGTAATGCAGTTTCTTCCATTGAATTTCTATTTATAAGATTACTGGTAATTTCTTCTCATTTTTTTTTAAATTCAGGGACAAAATGCATTTTTATTTTTATTCTCAGTATAGCCTTAGTTTCTTCAAACTTTATACGTTTGAACTTCAGTGAAGGTATAATTCAATCATCATGAATTATTCTGAATTTAAAAATGAAGGTTAAACCAAACAAAAAAAGAATAAGAAAAGTGTTACTTTTTTTACATGCAAGGAAATTGAGCGTTTTCGACATGTTCCGCAAGAGTAGTCGCATTGAAGTAACTATCTTACTTGAAAGTGAGTTTACGAATTATGGATTTTTTTTTATAGAATAGATATTATTTACAGAATTTTTTCCAAATAAATAATTTCATAACTATCCTGTTACACAGCGAAGTTTTTTTTTTTAATTTTAAATATGTCTTTTAAAATTTTGAATAGTTTCTTGAAGTTGCAATAGTTGATAATCTGTTAGGAACATTGTTAATAAAATATTGAGGCAGTTTCCCCAGTTAAATTTATTTGATAAAATATATAAGTAATACAGTAGATTTATTATAGGAAATAAGAACTTTATTGATGAAATTATAATCTATATAATAAAAAAATGAACGTTATTATTTATAAAAAGCGAGAATTGAAAGACAAAATATGGTATTTTGCTCCTGTTATTATTTTTCACTTTTCTTTGATTGTAAATTTCTAATAGTAAATAATAATTCGGAGTAAATAATTTCATTACCGTATTGCAGCATAGTGATGTTACTGAATTTCTGCCTGTGATTTATAGAATTTCTAATCATTTCATAAAAATATATTGTGACAGATTTTTATAGTTATTTTTATTTGAGAAAATTATATCAAATAGGAATATTATTTAGGGGAAGCAAGCGTATAAAGGCTAAATATGTCTATTTTGTGTTTGTTATTTTTTAAAATTTTTTTATTTAACAATAAATTTCTAGTAATAAATAACAATTCCTAATAAATAATTTTATAATCATACTACAACATATAGACGTATCTTAATTTTTAAATTTGACGTGTAGAACTTATAATTGTTTCAGGAATATAATTTATATATTTTTTAGAATATTATTAATAATATTGCGCGGGTGTTTTTCGTTATTATTTTTATTTGAGAAAATTATAGGAAATAGAATAAAGATATTATTTATAGGAAACGAGAATAGAAAAACAAAATAGGTTTATAATCGTACGCTTGTTTTTTTGTTTTACTTTTCTTTGATAATAAATTTCTAGCAATGAATATAATTTCTAGTAAAAGAATTGATAATTATATTGCAACAGATAGACGCTTTTTAATTTCTGAAATGACTTAAAGAACTTATAATTGTTTCATGAAATAACAGTAAATGCTAATCTTTTTAGAATAGTGTTAACAATATCTTGTTGCAATGATTCGCAATTATTTTTTATTTAAGAAAATAATGGAAATATGAAAAGGAAATATTATTTACTGGAAACAAAGATAGAAATGTAAACTATGGCGATTTTTCATTTGTTAGTATGTTTTCATTGATTTATAATAAATTTCTAACAATAATAATTTTTAATAAATACTTTCATAACCATATTGCAGCGTAGCGACGTTCCTGAATTTCTGCATGTGACTTCTAGAAAGCATTGTTTAATGAAGCAACAATAACTAATAATTTTTCAGAACATTTTTAATAGTATTTTGTGGCAATTTTTGTAGTTATTTTTTAAACTGTTTAACTATACGAAATAGAATAAAAATATTATTTATAGGTAACGAAATGTAAAATATCTGTATTTTGCCTTCTTAGCTATGTTTTACTTTATATTAATAATAAAATTCAAGCAATAAATAATAATACCTCGTAAAAAATTCTAAAAAATGCGTCTAATATGTGGTCGATTCATAATACTCAAATGTGAAGTATAGTAACCAGAATTTTTATAACAACAATAATTAAATGTTATTGGACCACAATCAATTATAATTGCAGCGACATTTATCAGAAGGAAGATAGAAATAAAAATAAACATATATTTTGCAGATACATCTACTTTGCATTTTTATTAGCACTTTATACTCTCGTCAAAAAAAAAAAAGGTGAAATGATTTTGCAAATACCAAAGATGAGGATAACATGTAAGTCTAACCTTATCTCTTTTCATTCTTTACACTTCGATAATCCTAACATAAATATAAAGAAGAAATACAATAACCCCTAATGCCACTCGTCGATTTTGTAAATAACAGTACCTAATTAATCCAATCTGCAAGCAGTTTTTTTTGTATATAATGTAATAATTTTATACGTAATATCAACAATGTAACAATTAGATCTTCAAGCAGTTTTTTTTTAGTCATTTTTGTCAGAAAAGAGAAATAGAAACAAATACTTATTTTGTGGATTCATTTACTTTACATTTTTTTTATGTTCTTACACTTTTTTCATTGAAAAAGTATAATTTTTTGCAATACCAAAGAAGAGGATAATGTATATATCTGAACTTACGGCATCGTTTTTTGTTCCTTAATCTTAATTTCACTAATGGAATAAATATAAAATAGAAATACAATAATCATTACTGGGGATTCATACGATTTTCTAAAAAATGCACCGAATGCTGAAAAAGTTGACGTTAACATAGATTAACATTAAAAAAGTATTAACTAATTCCATCATTGTAATAGTCGTCACTTATAATATAAAAGCCAAATTACACCTTGAAAAAGCATTAGGCTTTCAATTTGTCAGTTAAAGCAAAGAATCTAAAACCGACAGCATCAAGATAGCTTAGTCATTCTGCGCGGACGAGATTTTGCAATCCACTCTGATTCGGACAAGAAACTGTTGGCCTTGAAAAACTTGACCAGTTCAAAACCTGTTTACAAGGCATGAGACATATAACGACCAACATCATTTGTGAAGGAAGGAGGAAAGTTAAAAGTGGTGGAAAACAGTAGCTAGAACAAAAGGAAAAGTTTTGTGGTTTAAGAAGGAAAAAGTGCTTCACGATGTTCACCTGTGTATAAATACAATATAAATAATCATCTGACCTGAAGAAAATAGGCATTAACAAGGCAATTCTTCCTGATGAATGACCTTCAAAGTTGGGTTTCGAGATATCAAGAAATTCTAATTCTTTCGACCTTTTTGACATGATATTAGTCTTTAAAGGAAGGTGATTTCGCAGCTTTTTAAAAATAATGGTGCAGATAGCAGTGAACTCGTGTATTTCGACAATAGGGCATGTGATGTTATCGCATGCTATAGTATGACTGAATTTCCCCATGAAAATTGTGACGATTAGTCATGGAATTCGGATTAATCAAAGAACATGATTTAGAATTTCGAGAATTTAATAGAAACGCTTAAAATCACATTTAAATAAAAGTTTCGACCACAAATTTTCTTTGTTATTTACGCTTGAAAGAATTTCTAGGAGAAATCAGAATAAATTATAATAAATAACGAAAGGGGTAATGAATAAAATCATAAAAGTCTCAACGAAAGATTACATATTCGAGTAAAATAAAGCGTCTAGTTTATCCCAAAATATCATTTGCATTGATTGAGTATAATGATTACATAATTCGGTCCCTACATTTGACTTTTTTATAAATTTGACATGAAATATGATAATGACTAGTGAGTATATAACTAAGTAAAGGCTTATCTTAGTTAAAAAAGCCAACAATAATTTAAAGAAAATTGTTTAGTTATACAAATGGGATGCAAATTCAGTTATCACGTCTAAATAGCAAAATAAAAGCATATCGCACTGACCGAAATTGCCATATATTGTCTGTTGAATTTTATCTTCCAAGACAATCAATGTTTGCTGATATCTATAAAGCATTGAACAGCATCAGTTTAAACATTAATTATTATTGGTATATATGCCAGTCATAGAATCTCTCTTTTAATTAGGTAATTAAAAAAATTATTCAGGGTAAAAAAATTGAAAGTAAAATCTCCAGATTTAGATTGCAAATCATTTTAAAGTGGAGTAAAATTAATTGCTTGAACTAGAGAAAGTTAATTCCCCTATTTTAATAGTTGACAGTTATCACTATTTCTAAGTCTAAGGAATAGTAAATAAATTTTTTAATAATTCTATTTTTGAATTTTTTCAATAAAATTAATATTTTTAATGTTTAATAATATGCCCTAATTAAAATGTGAAAAAAAAATTCAATAACTCGACATTTAAAAACACTGCGTGCTGTAACAAATTTTATTGCTGTAGAAAATCTGAAAAAAAAAGACCCGAAAATATTTTTTTTACATAATTTTGAATCTATATATCGAATTAATTTTTGAATGGAATAACTGCTATATGAATCATTACCCTTTAGCAAAACAATTTTCGTATAATTTACAATAAAAACTTCCTTTAACACATAAAAAAATCTGAAAAGCTTCCTCCGATAATCAGATATAATTATTTTATAAGAATACTACCAATTCTGTATGTCAATTTTTTGAAGGAAAATTTTTATTTTCCTTCAAATACAATTCAGTATTAAATATTTTCCCGCCATTTAATAATTCATAAATGTAAATTATTACGAATTTAGGAGCATCGTTTGAAAATTCATAGTCTAGACGTTAATAATATATTTTAATAATTCGAAATTTCATTGAACGAATTTTCAAGATAAATCACTTACGTATCAATTCAATATCTTATTTCCGATGGAATAATGTATGTTAGATAGGATTACATACTGTCGGACGGTGAAATCTTGCTTATGAATTTTAAATGAAAAGCATAAACAAAACATAGCATCTTGCCTTATCAAATGAAAACTTCAAAAGTGGTGACAAGAAAATAGTATTAAATTAAAATATTTTACCAGAATTCCTAATAATTTGAAGATGTTTATCTACCTTATTACATTATTTGCGTTAATATTAAAATTATTTTTAGAATTAAAAGACTGTAAAGAATGATTTTGTTTGTTTCACATAAAATTTTCTAACTGTAGTGGTTAATCAATACAGTATACAAATCTAGATCAAATCATTCAGCAATAAATAGTAAATTAATTTTAGTACAAGTCATAGTAGTTGAAAGTCAAGTCAAAGGTCATAATTCACCCTAGTCTTCTTATTTTATTATATTTAGGAGTTATTATGTTCACAAATTTCGCTAAGTCAGAGTTAAACATTGATGTGTATATTTTAAATGAATAAACTTATCTAGTTTGGTTTTGTCAAATTATTGTCACATTTGAGGCTTAATTATGATTATTTTCTCTTCAACTTTGCCCTTTTGAGCATTGTTTAGGTTATAAGCACGGTTTGGGAGAGTTCTCCATCTATTTACATAACACATCCCCCGGTAAAGCATTTAATCTTACAGATTAAACATGTGTGGTGTATTTGTTGTGGGTACATGTATTGTATAGCTGTTTCATTGAAAGCATTAACTCGGTAAATAATATGCTATAGTTCTTCAATTTTGCAAATTATACCAGATATAAGGCTTTTAACGCCACTTTTTGCAGAAAGAATACATGGGGTAGAATCCAGCCTCGTAACCATTGATGCAGTATGTGAACACTCTAAATCTCCCCAGATATATGCATCATATCAACAATGAGATATTTGATCAGACAAATTTAACATTCATCATATCCGAACACTTGGTACATGTGCGTCTGCATCCGGGTTCAAAACCATAAACGAGGCAGTAAAACTGTTGACAAAATATTAGGTAATTGCTCTCTCACCAGACTTGTCCTTCACTCCAACGGTTTATGATTTGAATTGATGGATTTAAAATGCACTATATTCTTGCTCTTGGTGTTTCTGAAATGGAATCAGTCTCGCAACCCTTGAGCAAACAGCATTATTATGTTGTAGTTAAACATTAGTATTATTTCCCACCGATGAAGAATATTTAAATAAACATCCTTTGCACTAGAGTTTTTAAATTTGTCTTCTGGAAATGGGCTCAAATTGATTTCTTGAAAAATTTATTTTAATGAATTAAATTTCAAAGATTTCCAATTTTTTAAATAAAAATTTCAGGTTTATGCAACTTTTTAAAAATGTAAATAATAAAAATTGGCATGATAGATTGTTTGATGGATTTAAAATGCACTATATTCTTGCTCTTGGTGTTTCTGAAATGGAATCAGTCTCGCAACCCTTGAGCAAACAGCATTATTATGTTGTAGTTAAACATTAGTATTATTTCCCTCCGATGAAGAATATTTAAATAAACATCCTTTGCACTAGATTTTTTAAATTTGTCTTCTCGAAATGGACTCAAATGGACTTCTTAAAAAATTTATTTTAATGAATTAAATTTCAAAGATTTTCAGTTTTTTTAATAAAAATTTCAGTTTTATACAGGTTTTTAAAATGTAAATAATAAAAATTGGCATGATAGATTACTCATAACACACAACGACTAAGTTTTAAAAAGAATGTTAAATTTACATCACATGTTAGATTTAATTTTAAAAAACTGTACAGATTCTTAATGTATGATTTTTATTTTGCTCGCCTCATTTCTTATAAATAATAATGATGAATTATAAAAAAATGGAATGTGGAAATGATGAATTATAAAAATAAATTTCTTTGTACTGCGTCTTCTCAATAAGTAAATAAAGACTGGTGAATATTTCGGTAAATTATCCAACAATTTTATCTTTGTTGACTAAAAAAAAGGGCGTTTGCTTACAGATGATATGCATGTTAAGATGAATTCTTCAGGCGTAGCTGAAAAATGTTTGGAATAAATGAATTTAAAAACAGTAATAAACTACCAAAATCATTTAAATAAACTTTATATCCAAACAAATATGGTAGAAGGTAATAAAACCCATACATATATTTATATCAATAATTATTCACATTAGTTAGTCACCAATCACTGAGAGATAGGAATCATAGATTATCTATGACAGTGGCTAACAACTTTCCAAGTTGAGTCTTGCTTTTGGATCCTTTGGATGGGGTGCCAGATGGTGGAAGAATTTCATTACACTCAGCACTTTCGGGATCAAATCTTTGGCATAAGGTATCAGGCAGGTCGTTGACGACCATCATCTTCATAATGTTGTGAATCATCGCAACAGATTCTTTTCCACATCGTTTGGAGTTCATTATTTCATTAGCCTTATGAAATCGCTTAACTCCACTACGTAAAATATAGTTTGTCAATAGAAATAAATATTTAGGGTTGATATATATTTTATAAAATCAGTTATTATCAAATTAATTACATTTAAATACGAAGGAATAGATTGGATTTTGTAATCAAGTGTTTGAAATATCAGAAAAATCATATATCCATCTGCTTCTATATTGTGATTTCCAATTATCATTCTGAAAAATATCTTACAGAAAAATGTTTCGAATCGAACTTTGTTAGCAAACTTTCATTATTTTAGAATTAAGTTAATAAATGATACTTATATTTCATCTGTAGAACATTGATTATTTTATAATGAAATTATGTTCCATCTGTCAAGCATTCATTATTTTTTAATTAAATTAATAAAGGAAATTTATATTTTACTTATTCTTTATTTTATGATTAAATTAATCCGGTCTCTCCAGCAATCATTGTTTTATGATTAAATTATTAGTCTATTAAGAATAATTTAAGTTAGAACTGATTATATCTTTTTTTAATCTTAAGCAGATTTAAGAAAATATAAAAATAAGGATAATTACTGAATTAGTTGGTCATGGTGAGACGGACAAGCATTTTTCTAAAGAGTCTTTAGAATAATATTTAGAATAATTACTTAATTCATATATTGAAAAAATTCATATACATAAAAAACTCATACATAAATTAATGACAACATGCTATTATTTTAATGGACTATTCTTAAGTGGTATAATTATATTTCACAATTGTTTTGCAGTATCATCAGTTTTGATTCCCCATACTGTTGTGAAAGTTATAAAAACTGTTTTTTTATTTTCAATTAATTATTATACTTAATAGTATCTCTACTCGCATACATAGTTTCAAATGGGCATCATGAATGATATCATTACCAATGATCAGTAATATGGTTTGGACATTGGAGAAAATCTAAACATATTATGAGGATGTTTACATGGTTGGATATTTATGATTAGGATGACATACATGCTATGATACTTATGAGAATTATTTCAGAATTATGTCAATAATCTTCTTCTGCTTTGTCCAAGCGATGGGTGTTTTCAAACGGCTGAAATAAATTACTGGGCTGAAATTGTAACTTATCAATAGAGTTGAATAAAAATTTATCTAAATTCATTTTACACATTACAATATTCAGTCACTTGGAGCTAATAGGATAAGAGATAAAATTCCCCGTTTTGAATTAATAAAGCTTTGCCAAACTTTTCTAAATAGGAAAATTTTGAATAAATTAATTTAAATTCTGACTAAAAGAAATTTATTTAGTTTAGCCAGACATATAAACGAAAATACAAATCCATGAATCAATGTATTTGAATTTCATATTTTGTATGTTTAAAAAAATATTCCATATAGCTCAGCCTGATTTACAATATTTAATGATATTATGTAATATTAATCAATATTTTACAATGTTGTAAATACTGTTTTACACCATAAATTATTATACAATATATGAATACTATTACTAGAGATGTTTTCTGAGCATCCAATAGCATGACTTATCATTATAACTAAATGCGTTAAAGAATTATACATAAAGCTAAAAGCACAAAGTTGACATTGAGAAGTTCATTACTACAAAGTATGAATTTTAAATTCATATACTTTCTCCCTTAATTCTGAATAATATTCAGTTTAATTTATTTACCTTCTGATAAAAAGTTATTTTTTGATCTTTAAAAACATAGGCTTAAATAAAAGCAAAAATTAAGATTTAAAAATAAGATTTTTAAAATAACACTTTCCAATTTACGCGAAATAGAGCAAAAACTTACCAACACATGAGAGAAAATCTTTCCTTGAACGAAATATCAAACATTTTTTCAAAAACAACTTGCAAATCTCTCAATTGGGCTTTGAATTCTTGACTATTTGCTCCATCTGCTAAGCATTCTGCGTGAGTTAAGTAATCTAAAAAATGGAATTAAAAAATGCATTCCAACTGTTAAAAGGATTTTAATAAGTGCATTTATTCAATAATGATATTTAGGGAAATATTTTGGGGAAAACAAACTGATAAAAAAAACTCTTTAATTGTAACAGTAAACAGTTAAAAACGACATTTTTATGAATTTTCAAATTGTAATCTATATTTAATGTGATTATATGCGTAATACAAATCATTAAATGGCAATATTTACTGTGTAAATTAGATAATCGAAGAATAATAAAGTTCAAGCAGATTTAATTATAGCATAGCAATTGAAGCTTCAGTGCAGACTGATAAATTTATAAACTGCTACTGCTTTAATTCAGTCTTATTTGGATATTCACGTTCAAACTTTTATGAAAAGTTACAATTTTCGATTTAAAAAAAATTAGAATCCGCAAAAACTTTTTTCATCAAATCTGATTGTGAATAATATTTTTTTATTTATAATATTTTTGATTCATCATCAGTATATTCTAAATCATTTTCATTTAGAAATGAAAGAAAAAAAACCTTTATCACATTTAAAACAATTGTATGTATTCGTGGTCTTATTTCAAGAATTGTTGTGCTTATTCCTAAATTGAATAATTTGATACATGATAAGAATCAGCATTTTCTGTCTCTTGACAGTATTTTCTGTAAAGTGTTTAAACTTACTAGCTCTGATTTCTGTTCCAGGTTCACATAACTGCCGACTGATGTCTTCGGATCCGGATAAAAGACTCATAAGCTCTTTTTGCAGGGGAGAGATGCATTTATCTGTGAAATTGGTCATACACTGGTTGACTTGCTGCATGATACTAAATATAAATATTCAGATCTTAGATTATATATCAGTAAAGGAAGACAATTATGCATAGAACTCAATTTTTTTTTTATTGAAAAGGATTTATGGAATTATAATTTCTTTTGTCAGCGAGATATTAGTAATTCCGATATATTATTTCGATTTTTAAGATCAGAATGTGCTTGTGTCACAAGAATCAGTTTCATAAATAATTTCAAAGATATTGAAAGATTCATTTTTGAGATAATGTTCACTTTCTACATTATTCGAAAAATTATGTTAATTTTTAAATATGAATTTTAAGGAAAATTTATATTTTATCAAAAAAAAATCAGAAATTATCATTGCATTTATATTGTACCCATATTCATAAAAGAATTTAATTTTACATGAAAAATTGTATAAAAGAATCAATTTTATATAACATTTTTACGTTTATATTGCAAATAAATATTGACAGCATCAACATTTTTGCTCTTTAACCTTTCTTTTCAGCAATAATAATTTTCTTCTTAATAATTTTAATTTTATATTTCATATTTAAAAAAAATTCAATACATGTTAAGACAAAATATAGTAATTATTTTGTAACTAATGTAGCAACATCCATTTTATTCAATTGTAGCATTCATATAAGTATTATATACTTTAAAATATGTGTTAGTTACTTAAAATAGCTAAAGGATTTACATTTTTTTTCTATTCATTAGTTCGAAAGTTTTTGTATAATACTATAAAATTATATTAATTTTATTATATAGAATTAGAAAATACATTATTCTTGTTAAATCCCTACATAATTCTTTGATTTGCTAAAACTTTCAACAAAACGATTATTAATAGGTTTTTCTTTTGTTATTATGACGTATAAATATAGAAAAAGCTTGTTTCAACTAATACTATACAATTTTTGAAAAAATTCATAAAGATGTTAATGATTATTTTATTATCTATCATTACAGTAGAAAAGTAATTATAGATAAAAAAATAATCAAAATAAATTATAAAATTCACACTTTCAAATAAATTACAAAATTCATTCAACTAAATTCTAGGAACTACCTAAACTTCCATCAGTATAAGTTAATTATCGATTATATTGCTAAACTTATACATATATAAATATAAAATGAGACATTTACCAATTTTATAACGATGCAGAGTTTTGTTAAAGCTGGATTTGGATTTTAATGATGCAGAATTGATATATAAGAAAGCACACCTACCCGCACCATTCGTTCATATGTTCTTCATCTGAAGGGAGACCATTCCTTTCAAAATGGAATATTCCCATTGTTACGCATAAGTCTAATTCCCGTAAGTGGCATGATTGGGTAGCAGCTGAAAATGTTATTTGCTGAGCAGCTGAAAAATGACATTTAAATTAATAATAAATATTTATGTAAAAAATTTTAATGAAATTTTATAATTGCACTATAGAATATGAAAATCATTAAATTATCATTTCTTTTAGTGCTTTGAAAACTTTTAAACTTTAAAAATTCCATACATTCTTTTATATAAATATTTGCCTATTGTAGAATCTGTGGGAAAAGAAACTGTTGTTAAAAATACCATAAATGTAAAATTCGCGTTCTCTGGCTTCCTTTTTTATATTTCATTAGCAATATTGCTTTAACTTTATCAATGTTAAGATATTGATGATAATTTAACGTAACTTAACATTGTCAATGTGAAGTACTTTGAAATTCTCTTAAATGTTGTTAACAACAATGTAATTGTGTGGCAAAATCTCATTTTTACGTTGCGATAAAAAGTGTTTCTCATAACAAAGTTTACAGGCTTGAATTTGATTCATCACTTTTTTCATTTTAAAGTTTCTTTTTATACTTAAAATAAAATTAAGAAATAATGTAGAAGAAAAATCTTACATTGAACAAAAATATTTATTTTTAATCACTTAATAATTTACAAGTGCAGTAATCCTTTATTTTTATGGAAAACCATTAATGCAAATTGTCATATTGACCTTTGTGTAAAATTTAACAGGATTTTGTGGGCAATTTTAAATTTCTTATCATAGCTTCTTTTCTCACCTCATTTCCCAGTTATACATTCTTTTCCATTTTATTTTATACTTTTCAAATGTCATTTATTGGTGTTTTTTTAATGTCTGTACTGGTATTTATCTCATGGCAGTTCTATCTGTATTGTTTCCAATTATTAACAAATTATACGAATCCAACCGAATTGTTAACAAATTATCTTGATGAGAGAATGAGCATTTTAGATAAATGAAGGCATATCATTATCAAATAAGGGTAGCATTAATTATATCTATGTGTCATTAAACCATTAACTGATATTTTCTTTTCTGAAATCATCTGAATACCAATTTATATTTTAATTTTTTTCTTTATTTAATTCTTTCTTTACGTGGGAATGTATTATTTGACCTTATACATTATCAAGTCTTTTCCTTCCTTTGAATTGTTCAATTGATAATGAAACGTTCTTGTCAATTAAGGGGTTAATTGTTTGAAAGAAAATGGGGTCAAAGAAAAAGAGAAATGAAAAGACGAAATAAAAGTAACTTATTCTTTTAATTAAAATAGTTTTTGAAAATTATTTCTGTTTATCTCATAAATATTTTTGAATTAAGAAACTTTTGCAGGAAGAAAAAAATGCAATTAATTAATTAAATCTTTAGAAAATTTTAAAATGACCACAAATATATTTTTTGCACTTTTTTAAGTTAAAAAATCAACATTAAATTTACTTACCAAATGCTAATATAAGTATTGCAGAGAAATACAGCTTCATCTCCAATCCAGTAAATAAAATTCGATTTGAATACTAGATGTTTCAAAATTCGTAGATATCTGAAGAGAAACAGGATCTTTTATATCTGCTTCAATATGTTCTTTTTTTGCTAATTTGGAAAATTTCATGATAAAATTTAAAGTCATAACAACACAACGAATCAATACAAAAACAGACGAAATAAATATATCAAAGAGACAAGTTGAAATCCATCATATATTGTTTTAATATTTTTTAATCAAAGTAATCGGATACATAATTAATCAAAATCTTAAGACAGTAAGATTTCATTTTTTAACAGTTACTGCCGTATGTGTTAGAAATATATGAGTACCTGTACTCCGTTTCTGTAATCATTGAATTCAGCAGCTATAAGACATATTTTTATTTCATTTTCGCTGAATACACGTGAATGAAATTTTATTATAAACATTTTTGAGCTATCAATCCTTAGCATAAACATTAATGTAATTTTTTCAAATCAATAAAATATTATTTTGATAAAATAAAAGAATGCTACTTCATCAAATTTGTGTCATTTTTTTTCAACCAGTTAATGATTCAGGTTTTTTTTCCCTCCTTTTCTTATTTCTTATTAATAGAGGATACGTATAAGAAAAAATATGTATCAATACAAAATTGTATGTATTATGTTTCTTTTGTATACGGGTTAAATTTCTGTAGGAAAGAAATAAAAAATATTTAAGGAGCAACTTATGAATATATCAAAGACTGTTGTTTCCAGACTGTTGAAATCTATCATGAATTGTTTCAACTTTTAAAACAATCAAAATAACCGGATACATAATTAATCAAAATTTTAAGACAATAAAATTTGTTTTATCTCAAATAAAATAAATAAGGAACAACTTATATATTTTTTGTCAGTATTTCCAGAAAATAAATTGATGTGTAAATTATTTTTTAATAAAATTCCATCATCTATATCGAGTAAAGAATAAACATTCACGAAAAAAAGTTATTATATTTATGTCAGTAACTGAGGACTATTGTCAGTTTAGGTCAATAATTAATATTCAATGCAACAAGATATAATTCTTGTTTGGCTTTATAATAGTTCATTTATGTTTTAAAATATCTAATAATCTTTTGCTGGGGGATTCTACAATCAGTTAAGGAGACAGATGTGGTTTTACCTCTTCTGGTCTCTTTAATAAAATCCTTTAATCTATATTGCATCAAAAATAAACGTTTGAGAAAAAAACTATTTTTATATTTATCTCATCAATAAAATTCTTTTATATGTTTATGGCTGCAATTAATTCTCTAAATGCAACAATATTTAATTCGTATTTAGTTTAATTATAGTGATTTCCGTTTTAGAGTAATCCCATAACTATTCGTTATGGGATTCTGAAGTCAAATGAAGAGAGAACTGAATGAACTAGTTTTCCCTCTTCTGGTTTTCTGTTATGAAATTTTTTAATCTATATCTAGTCAAGAATAAGCATTTGTGGAAAAAAAACTATTATTATATTTATGCCAGAATTAAAAGACTTTTATCAGTTTATCTCAGTAATTAATATTTTAAATGCGACAAGATTTAATTCCTATTGGGCTTAATTATTCTGAATTTCTGCTTTAAAAGAATACAATAACTTTTTGTTTTCAGATTTTATTATAAGATGTAGTGGTTGACCTGATTTTGCCTCATCGTTTCATAACTTCAAATTTGAAATTAGGATCCAGATCCATGCAACCATGCCCCTATTTAAGTTCAAAAATGAATGATTATGAAAAAGCTGAAATAGCACAATAATAAATAGACATAAGTAAGTAAAAAAAGTTTATTGTCAACAAATCAATATGCATCACGACGTTATCTAAATGGTACATGCTACATATTTACATAGAGAGAAATGAAATGCATATGAAAACCAGCGGTATGCAACATACATATGAGAAGATCTAAAGTTTATGAGGAGGCAAGAAATTTAAGCTCATTTCAACATCTTCATTGATTATTTTTTCCTTTACAATGTGCGAGTTCTAAGAGATTCATCTGATTGTGTGCGAAGTGGATTACATCTCTTTGGTCACAAACCGCTGATAGAAAAGGGATCACAGATTATTTAGAGGTTGCCCAAGACAGTGTCCATCAACTTTCCAATTTGGGTCTGGTTCTCGGCTCCTTTGGGTGGGGTGCCAGAGGGTGGAAGAAGTTCCTTGCATTCGTCACTTACAGGGTCATATCGTTGGCAGATGATGTCAGGCAGATCAGTAACGATCATCTTCATGATGTTACGGATCATCGCTACAGATTCTTCACCACATCGTTTGGCGGTCATTTTCTCAGTTGTCTCATGGAATCGTCTGAATCCACTGTGAGAAGAAACATTTATGAATATAAATAAAGCTATGGTAATCTACATAATAGTGTGAAGAAACAATTGTAAATATAAATGCAACAGTATATATCTACTTATTATCTCAGAAAGGGAAGAAACATATGTCAACATAAATAAATCTATAGGAATCTACATATTATGCCAATATAAACAATATCAAAGTATCAATACCTTACATAAAATGGTTGAAGTATTAAAAATTTGTTGTACCATTAGAGATCTGTTGACTAATATCTTTCAATACTTCCAAATTATTTCTTGCAATGTATTTGACATATCGTGTGCCTGATTCTATCTCTGACTGTATAATGAGTATATACCAAAGGATCTACTCAGACATTTTTAAAAATAATTTTAAAGTGAACCCTAGAACATCTAAAGAACATTTGAATCTGGGATTGATCACCTAATAATTTCTGCTTTTTATTCAAATATTTTTTGCCATAAACGTATTAAGAAACTGTATAGTTAAAATTAAGATATTAGTTCACTTCATTTAGATGAAGCAAATGCAAGTTTACAGTTAAATTAATAACATAAAGATGTTGAATCGATAAATCGTAAATAGGGTTTGTGTTATATATTGTAATTTGATGTAGTTATGACATTATATTAAATATTTCTGAGTGCCAGTAAAATTTATTTACACTTTAATAATACAATTTTATTAATTTAATGAACCAGATAATATAAATTTATTTCCTTAGGAACAAATTTGAAAGGACATGAAGGACGGTTTTATAAACTGAATATTATTGGTTTGAAAGTTAATAATTACATTCATGTGTGTCTGTGTAATGGCAGGTAAAATACATCTCAAAATCAACTAAACATGACCATTTCAGTTTAATAGACATTAAGAGTTGCTTAATTACTATATTTTGGCATGAAAATTCCATTACTAATCGGTAAATGTTATGTTTATTCATATTGTTTTAGAAAAGCATTTAAACTAATAACATTTAAACTAATACATTTTAAATTTTCGAACTGTTAAAAGAACACTAATGGCTTTTTAAGAGTATGACAAGACTTTATGAATTAAATTGTTTTTCAATCAGATGGGAAGCAAATATTCAAGTAACATAATTAAAAAAAAATTTTTTGATTAAACAAAACTAAAAATAAGCACATCTTTTCCCACTTTAATGGAGAAACTATTAATATTCATAAAAATTAAGGCAGGCATTTAAAATTGAAAACATTTTAGTAAAATTGAAAATAAATGTATATCAACATTCCATACGTTTAATATTAAAAAATATTAATTTTATTTTAATTTTGAATATAGCTCGATGAAATAAAAAAAAAACTTGCATGTGTGTGTGTGACGAAAAGCGTTTGTTAGCTGTGTTTAATATATGCTTTAATCTGTGTATAGGACGTAAATATGATTTTTAGAAACTTTTTCGGTTTAAAAAAAATCAGTAAACAGAAAAATGTCACAAAAGGCATACCAGCACATGAGAGGGAATCGTTTCTTGAATGGGACATCGAACATCTTTTCGATAACAACTTGGATATCTCTCAATTGGGTTTTGAATTCATCGCCTTCTGCGCCATCAGCTAAGCACTCGGCATGGGCCAAGTAATCTAAAGAGAAAAAAAAAACAAATTTATAAGAATATTCATTGCTAATGAGTAAGTTGAAGTTTTCATGGACATTTAGCAAGCAAATGTCTTAAAACGGTTTTTATTGTAAGAAATGTTTACTGCATAGTAATTCAAAATCTAATTTTTAAAAATTCTAAATTCTAAACCTAATTCCTAATTCCTATATTTATTGTATTAGATATTAGTTTATTATATTGGTTTGTAATTTAAGTTCCCTATTGCATACATCTAAAATTCCATATTTATTAAAGGTATTTAACTTTTTTTTTAATAAAGAGTAAAGTAATATTTTTAATAAAGAGCATATTATTATAATTGATGTGAGGGAAATGTAATCCCTCCCATTTTATAAATTAAATAAAAATAAGATAAAAAAGTTATTTACGAATATTAAGTTTTCATTCTAACTGTGAACAATTTCTTTGGCAAAGAATTTTTTTGTTATTAAAAGACTGTTATTTCTTGTTGAAAAGAACTGTATACTCACTAGCTCTGATTTCGGAACCAGGCTGACAGAATTGTTTGCCGATTTCATCAGATCCAGCCAATAGACCCATCAGTTCCTTCTGCAGAGGTGACAAGCATTTATCGGTGAAATTGCCCATACACTGAGTGACTTCTTGCATAGTTCTAAGCGTAAATATTCATGCATTAACATATATGTCATAAATGGAAGTAAAAATAAATAAGTTTCTCCAAAATTTACAAGAAAAATGTATCGCTTTCTTTGAGATATTGGTATTGTATGAAAGACCAATATTTACATGACAAATCTCAGTTTCATAAAAAATAAAAAAGTAAACTAAGTTGCGGTGGAGCATTCAATTCATATTAATTAAGATTTATGCAAGCTGAATAAGCCTCTTTTTAGTTTTGAAATTCATTTCAAAAGTTAAAAATTGTGATATAGTAGAACAATGAAAATTTTTTTAAACATTAGTATTATATCTATGATACTAAAATAATTCTTTTTACAAGACTAGTTAAAATGTTTTTACTGTTGTCTATATCAGATACTATCAGTGTCTGCTTATGTTTTCTCGCATTCATTTGAGTTCAGTAAATCTACTTAATTATTGTAATCTACTTAATTTGGAATAATTATTTTATAAGTTTAGCATAACAACATATTTATTAAAGGAGCAAAAGATATAACAGATTCTTTATTTATGTAAAATTTTCCGAATAGATTAAATAAAAAAATGATTACAAATAACTAGTTTCTCGTCTTTTTGTCACCGATATAGTCATATTTCCCCCTTTTAATGAATAATATTCATTGAGTAATTTCAAATCTGAACGTTGTCCCTCGATTAATTTAACATGTCTTTATCGAAAAAAATCCCAAAACTATCCTATAAAGTCTGTTAATTCATTAGATTTTTTTTTTAAAATTTGGGTAAGTTAGAATTTTTTCAAGTAATTTTCAAGAAGTTTGAATTCTTAGTTAATAATAATCACAAAATTTATTTTCTATCTATTAGAAGAATATCCACCAAATTTTGAAATTGAATGTCATATGGCATACTTACTCGCACCATTCGTTCACTTTATCCTCATCTGGTGGGATACCGTTACTTTGATAATGAAACATGCCAATTGCCACGCATAAATCTATTTCTCGTAGATGGCATGCTTGGGAATATACTTGTTGGGCAGCTGAAAATAGAATAAAAAATTAGCAACAATAAACCTTATACATGAATTGCATCTTAAAGATAGGTTTCACAGTAAAACATAAAATTAATCAGTGCAAAATTTTAAAATTAATTTTAATTTATCACGGTTTAGAATATTCAAAGAATTTCCAACTTTGAATCAGTTAGTAAATTTTGTTATTTTTGAGTCACTGGAAATTGTAGTGTCGTTTATTAAATTGAAAAAAAAAAATTTCATTGTAAATTAAATAAAAGTGATCTTTATTTTTGACTTTAGATGATTCATAGTTTTTAAGAGACACACTCATGTATAGTTTTAACATTTTACTTTTCGCTATAAACGATAAAATACGATTTTATGTAAAATACTTATAGAATAATCAATCTTACTTGTTCCATAATGTCCAGTTTTGGGCGATAAAATATATTTCTAAAATAAATAATTATTATTTCGTCGCGATTGATAATTTCAAAATAATTGTTGCTTTCTTGTTTTGTTTATACTTTTGCTTAGTTTTAGTAAAGTTTATATAAAATATTTTGCCAAAATTATTATTATTAAATTTACAAAATAAATTTCTTTCTGTTTCTTTACAAGTAAAAAAGAGGAAAATTTAAGGGCAAATCTATAATTTCCAATAAAAATTATTAATATGAAAAAAAATTATTTTTATTACAGGGAAAAGAGCAGTAATGTATTCAGATAATAAAATGCATTGCATTTCTTTATTAATAATTAATTCTAGTGTCAGATACCTTATTTCAACTTAACAATGGATATTCTATCGATTTATTTTAAATAATTTTTAAAATATAATTTCCTTCCAGTTCTTTAGTATCTTTTCTAATAAAATTAAAAGTCCACTACGAAAATAATAAATACACTTATCGAGATGAAAAACAAAATGTGAGCCTTATTTCAAAAATAATGAACTATCAAAAGAAGAATCTTCTATATTATGTTTTAAAAAGACAGCAAAATTAAGTCTTACCAATTCCCAACAAAAGCACTGCAAAGAAATAAAGCTTCATCTTCAGTCCAAGGAACTAAACTCAATCTGGATTAACTGAAGATTCAAAAATGTGAAGCTTCGAAGGGAAGCAAGATCTTTTATATCCGCTGCGGTTAACGTGTTTCTTTTCTTTTTTTGTTATTTTTGAAAATTTCATGATAGCACTACCAGATTTTCCAGAAGAAAAAATAAACATTTCAACGACGTCAATTAGCAAGCCCGTTGATGTACGTCATACACTGTTGTGATTCTTCTTTTTACAGAAAAGAAAAATATACTTTGCCCCCCCCCCATCTTTCCCTTCCTTCCGAAACCCTTTAGGACATGAATTATGCGAGATAAATACCAAACACGCCCATACCTTGCGCAAATGGATAGGCCAAATGATTGCAGATCCCAGAGACAAAAAATAAAGAAAGAAAACATTTTCCTGCCTCCAGGCACTGGGCCTTGAGAAAGTCGCTTTGGTGTGCATCAGTCCTCAGGAGAAGGGGTTGACCTTCTGAATTCTCGAAGCAACTCGTAGGTTGCTCTTGGAAAGTGACAGACTCTTCGTTTCCAAAACAGTGCGTAATGTTGCACCCTGTTGACCACCTTTCACACGCGCAAAACATTACAGTCACGAAAATTCATGATTTTTCTTTGGTACAATTGCATATTTGTTAATAATTGTAAATCACTTGG